>CM057818.1:22196546-22594046 GCA_030067965.1 Latrodectus elegans
TGCGATTTCTACCCGTAAAATTCATGTAGTATCGTGTGTATGTGTCTCCTCTACCAGCTGACCTACCCGACTTTACAAATAGGATTGAGGGAGCTGTTGCAACAATAACTCCATAAACACTAAACCATTAAACAATGCGTGGAAACAATATGACTATCGACTTTTGTATGTGCGTGTGACGAAAGGTGCTCACATTTGTAAACCTGTAGTCGTATATAACCGAGTCGTTCTTTCATTTTATGTATTGATTCTGATTTTACGTTTTACGAATTAAATACTACAAAACATTAAAGCACCTACATTCATTTAGAAACAATCTACACTTCATGTAAATAATCGTTTTCGTCACCCCCGGTGAAGTGGAATTGAACTGAGGGAGTCACAAATAAGAATAAATAAACTGTCATAAGATTTCAGCTGCGTTCAGGAAGGATAAAATATTAGTTACAAAACACATAAATGCTGTAAGTTGTGAAACTCTCGAATAACCTGATTATTCAATTTACGGAATTAAATATACGCGATGTTTCGTTTTAAATAAATAATATGCATTCTATGGCACACAAAATCCCTTAACTTCCCATAATATTAATTTGAAGTCAAATATATTACAGAGCTAGAAGAGCCACATAATTTGTTTACAAAAGATAAATTTCTAGATTTTTAAAATTTTAGATGAGATAGATTCGCAAAATTTTGTCTAGACTGAGTAATTTAAAAAAGCTTTTCTTAAACTTTTTTAATTATCTGCTGTTAGCTGAGAGAGCAACGAGTGTTTCAAAGTATATGAAAATTATTTTTTGTTTTTTATTAAAGAAACTATGAAAAATAGGCCATTATTTCAGATGCTGTTTTATAAAAAAGGCGTTATTGTTTTATGTAGACGAAATTGAGTAATTTACGGCAAATAGGGTCATTACACTTTATTAAAATATTCTTCAATCCCATCCTAAAAATAAAATCAATTTTATTTGAAACTGCATGCAATAAACAATTTTCTATAAAGAAAGAAATTAAACTTTTAAGCCCTTTTGGTAGTTAATTGTGGTTCATTTTACATTTAAAATTCTTTTTCTTGGCCAATAGAAATTTTCATCTTTCGTCTCATCAACTGAGAAATTCAAGAAGGACATCTTTCTTCTCAGCAGAGAAATGATATCTTAGGCAGTGGGACGAAAATGGGTCTCGAAACGTGGATGGGTTTTAGTTAGTTAGAAAAAGGAACAAAGTTTCCAAGACTTGGCCAACCACCTCTCGAAGTATCATTTCGCTTAGAGTACATTGCGACCACACTCTAGATACGTATCCCAACTGCCTTTAGTAAACAGAGTTAGTTGATCTATAAGTAGGTTGGTGGCAAACTCACAGCCTCCAAGTTGCGACTTTTCCCAGCCGGCGATGGGTCCAGCCATTTAAAGCGGCATTTAAAAAAGTTCTTCAGCAGAGTAAAATGTATCAATTCACACATTCGACTATTTAAATTTGTGAAGTTAGAAAATATTGTAATTATTCTTAGGTAATAATCAAATAATATTTAACTCTTTTAAACTCTTATTTTCAAAGAAATATATATATAATATATATATATATAATATAACGATTTCACTTACAGGTTGGAGACTGTAGTGAAATAATTCCACGAATATCACGTAATGATAATTATCATTTTAATGAGAAATTTTTCTTCAATTATAAAAAGAATACCTCACGAAATTTGAGAGGAAAGGGAAATGGAACCATCAAAAACTTGAACATCGAGTCTTTTGTAATTCTTACTCTTGAAGATATGCAGAAGTTAAAGAGATGACTCGTCAACATGTGGACCAAACTTTAAATTCTTTTTACATCGTTTCCAGAAGGAAAACTAATTTTTAAGCTGCTGCAAGATAGCAACTTCCCCTTCACACCTGTTTCTATTATCTTTCATTTCCATCGACTTCAACTTTACTGTCGCGTAAAAATTATCATATAAGAATTTTTGATTATATTATGTTATCTCTAGTTTCTTAAAGAAATGTAAATGCGCAGACTTTTAAATCAACTTATTTGCAAGTTTTTGTGAGCATTTAAATATTTTAATGTTTACCTATATAATAAAATTCTAGCACGTTATTAGACGAATTAATTATCTCCTTTTCGATTCAAAGTGCTTTTTTTTTGTTAAATATTAAGTTAACAGAATTTTTTTTTAGAACCAACGTAAATTTAAATTGAAAAAATAGACTCTAATTAGAATGTTTTTTTAAGAAGCATTTATTGATTTGTTACCTTCCTAGAATCCTAATTATAAACAATAAAACACCAAAGTAAAGGTGTATACTTCATAAAACTATAACTTTTTGAATCACATAAAAAAACAAACAATTAAACATGATTATGATCAGAATTTTGTAACCCATTAGTTAGCAGCTTACAAAATTCATTCAATATTTTTTATGAATTGAACCACATTGAACACTTCCAGTTCGTTCCAAGATGAAAACCAGGCTAGGGCAGAACAATACAATGAATGATAACAATCGTCAGCTTCATCCTATTCTAATAATGACTGTTTCCGTGGTTTATGGTTTGCAATCGATGATCTTATCACGTCGTACATATGGAATTTTGTTGAGCAAAATGTTCTTCAAATATATTCCTTCATTTCTATTAATGGTTCCGAGGAAGATAAAAGCATAGCTATTCGCCCTTACGATGCAAGATATCTTTCGTCTTTAAACAAACAAAGATCTCTTGTATTCAAACGAAAGTTAGCTGAAATTTCTATAAAAATATGAAACTCATTAACAATTAGTAAGGAACATTTCAAGAGTGTTGTTTAACACTCTTGAATAATCAATACTAAATTCAAAAACGTCGGGATTCTGGCGTGATTTAAAAAGTCTCTTGTAAAGCTATTAATTAATAGGCACAATAACAAATATCCTTTTTGATGTGAAATGTTAGTTCCTTACGGCAATATTTTCAATGTCCGCTTCTGCGATTTATATACCCCAAAATCAACTATCATTTTAAAACTAATTGATCACGAGTTTGCAATGGTTGTTGGCAATAAAGTTTTTGTGAACTGAATTTGCAAAAACAAATATTCCTATTTTGATTTATTTTCATCCAAATTATAACTAGGCAACTGTTCATTAAATATTTATAAACTTACATCCATTGAAAGAATTCAGTACTAACACGCGTAGTTTAACAAATATTTATAACTGATGCCATGCCTGAAAATTTTCTTGTGGGACATGGGTAGCGGCATTTCCGTCTAAAAAATTACTTCTCTCAAAAAGATGGACATTTGCATAATTGGAATGAAAACTTTTCGAATCGGATGTAAGAAACGAATGATGGCCGGCATTCCTAAGCGTGACTTTCTTCCCAAACATTTCGCCATTTCAATCGTTGTAACGTGTCAACGAATGCACACACTGTGCAGGTGCAGAATCACTAACGCTATTTCTTCCAAAAGACGGAATGTTCTCTTAATACATACTTTTCAAATGCTGTGGTTTGTAACGGTTTCTTGATCTAGATTTTTTTCTAAAACGCTTGTGCTGAAATGTAAGTTCTAAGAACTTATACTAAGAATCTACCCTGCAATTTGTTTTCGAGTGGTGGACAGGAATCGCATAAGAAAAGAAGCAGCTAAAAAAATCGCACTCAACTTCATAAGTGCAATTATAAAAAAACAATTGTTTTTCAAACACAAATAATTAATAAAAATATTATTTTGCCCGGTGAATTAAGAGTGCAAAAAAATTCACACGTAGAAAATAACTCAACTCCTTATAAAATAACTAGGAATTTATTTTTTTAAACGAAACGAAGACACGAGGCACTTTCAGGATAGCGGTATTTCCGTGAGGTAAAACCGGAAAATGTATCTTCACTTAAATAACGCAGGCATTTTAAATGAAAAATAAATATAATGTGATATTAAACGTTATAGACTAGTACTAAGCTAGGACTAAACTAGGATTTGTAAATATAGTTTGTACTGCGGTAGCAATACATATGAAATGTGTAATTGACTGACAATACTTAAGCAATATGAAAAGTTAAAAAAAAGTGAATGGCCCATCAAACCATTTTATTTTTTACTCATAATTAACACAGTTATGTTCCAATTTGAAATTTCCGTATACCCCCTCCCCCCCCGCAAAAAAATCACACCCACAAAAAAACGATTGCACAAAAAGAAATATGAGTGCTCATAATTTTAAAATTCTATCGTCAGATTCTTGATCTACCTTCATACTTACCATCAGCATGCAAGTTCTAAGAAAAGCCTCTAACAAAATTATATTTCACACAAAAGCAAATGAAGTTGCTCTCAAAATATCCTCTAAAGCATTTATTAACTTAATGTTTTAATTTAGGAATATTTTAATATGACAAGTTCACCACAAACAGCTTAAGAATTTATGCTGCTAGTAATACTTTCAACAAATTTTAATATCGACATTAAATATTAAAATATATTACCCACGTGACTTAATTCAACGTGCTAGAAAAATTAAAGCAGATAGACACACATTAAATACTTTCCAATTTAAATCTTCGGCGTAAAAACATCAAGAAACAGTTTGTTAAATGGAAAAAAAAATAAAAATTAAAATCTGTAAATTCAACTTACCATCCAGCATATGCAAAGAGTCCGTAGTAAAAAGCTAAAGAAATGGATTTTGCAGAAAATTCTCCTTCGAAAGCATTTTGCAAGTATTCCGTATGGCCTGGAAATAAGAAATTAAAATGAATCAGATAATCACTTTTTTTTAATAATTATTTATATTCAACAATGCGAGGAATTCCTTTATTCAAGGATATATACATTGGAGAAAATCTAGGATACAATGATTTGCTTTACTATAATTAACGTAGAACAGAGAATAGCTGAAGTTTCTTAAATGTTAACATCTGACACAATTTCTGCTTCTCAACCCAACTTGCAATGGTGAAACACCGAGAAATTCTCACTCACGTCAATTAACGTGTGCAGGAGAGAACCGATACTTTCCATGGTCCATCCTCTTCGAAATGGATATTCCTGATTTCATTGTCACCCCTTTTTGAAACAGATATTTATAATACAGCCTTACTGGTGTTACATATGCATTATAACTTTGGTTTATTGTTTGTGACTCAACAGCCTTTTTTTTTTTTTTTTTTTTTTTTTCACGCGAAGTCTAATTATATCTATGGTTTAAAAGGGGATTTCAAACAGCCACTACAAACATTCAAAGTGGGATTCAAATTCAGGAACTGTTGTACCAAAGGAAAGAGCGCGAACGGTTCGGTTAATACAGCTCGCGGGTATCTTTTATAGTACAAGATTTGTCCTTCATAACTAAACAGTAGAGAAGCTAACTGGCAGTTTAAGATTGTGACGCAGTTTAGAAGTGAGTTTTCATTTTTTCCCCTTCTGAGTTCCACATCATACAGCTGAAAAATTATGTCCTTTCACAAAAGTTTCGGAAAGCTTATTTGGTAAGGTTGGCCCATATGCGTGTCACATATTAACCCTTATATTGGCAGTAAAAATATTCATTTATAATTAATTATTTGCTTTAAACTTTTCAACATTTTAGGTCTTTTCTGAATGAATGCTCACTTTGGAATCGATACACGGATGAAAAATAAGAGCTGGGAGTTGAGTGGACCTCTGACAAAATGTGTGTGTGCCCGAGATTCTTTAGGGTTTCTTCCTTTAAGATATGAGAATACAGTCCTATCTCCTATGAGAAGTCTATCTTGTAATTTTCAGAACTTTGAAGTCAGTTTCAGCAATTGGATTATCTACTTTGAGATGGCTTTTCAGTATGAACACGAGTTTAATTTGAGCAATTAATGATTTAAGCTTTAAAATGCGCAGTTTTCTAACAAAAATTATGCAGGCATATTTATTTTAGTGAAGCTATTCTTTTTCGCAACATAGGAAAATCGAACTTCCAAAGAACTGAAGGGGAAGTAATTCATTTTTGGTGTGGATTATAGATGTATCTAAAATCGTTCTTAGAACTCCATGGAATTTCGCTTATTTTAAAAGCATCGTCAGTAATGTTTATACTTTACATTTGAAATTACAATCCCATACCTAGATTTCATTGTCTTCATATCTCTCGAGTAGAAAAGGAAGGAGATATTCCAATTTCGATGCCTAAGTAAAAAAGTCTTCGAATGAAATCATGTGTTAAAACGTCTATCAGTTTCTTTCAAATACGTTTTAATCATTTTTAAATTTACATAATTAAAGATAAAAAGTGGCCTATTTGTGGAGTTTGAGACGCTATTGGAATAACACATTGACATATAACTGGATTACACATTGGAAAAATTCATTAAAAACAATTTATTAATTTCATTCTAATCTCTGAAACTCCCCAGTCCCCTCCAAAAAATGATTCTGATAATAAAGTTAAAAAATATCCAGTAATCTCTGTCGTTTTTCGACAAAGTAAATTGCAAATGCGTATCCATCTTTAAGCATAAATCGGTATTTTCTGACAAGTCATATTATAAAACTTGACTGGGGTCCGGTAGCTTTCGTTTAGTTGTAAATTCGAACAGTTGTAAACAAGGACGTTATTAGAGCATACGAGTACAAGCTGAGCACAAACTCTTGAGATATGCTGAAAAATATGCGTGGCATTCAGAGAGGATGCAGCAACTAAACGCACAGCGTAAATGTTGCATCGCAAATTCTGTCCCGGTGATGAATCGCTAGAAGATGCACCGTGATTAGGTGCGCTAACACTTTTAAGTGGCAATGATTTGAAAATCGCTGGAGAAGAAATACTTGAACGTATCAGAAACTTGCAATTAAGTTCCACGTACTTGATGAGTACCAGTTTGTGTAAGCACGAATGTACGTGCTCACTTGCAACAAACTGGGAAAGGTATAGAAGATAAGCAAAGGTTAGTGCTCGTGAATTTACAGATTGCAATAACAGATTTTGGATTACCTGCTGACATATGATGAAAATTAGATATAATGCAGCACCACGAGTACTCACATCTTTAGTTGTCACTGACAGATCTGATTCTTAGGGCTACAAGGGCTCCAAACAGAATCTGTTGCTAAGTGCATGGTGGACATCACCTGGCTTGTGTCCGTGTGACCAAACCATTAATGCTTGTGTGCATCAACTGGAAGGTATGCAAGAGTCGGTGCAGCAGAAATAGCCAGTAATGGTGAACAGGAAAAAGCTTCGGTTCTTGAAGGACATTGCAGGACCGCACACCGCGGATTAAATTCTGAATGCGACTTCAGCCAACTTTCACCCACCAATATCCCGAAAAAATATCCCTTATTTCGTGCGCTGGACGATCATATGGTTCGTTATGCAGAAAAGAAAACAAAAACAGTTCCATTTTTCTTTTTGCTTCTTAAGACTGGGCATACTCTCAACGGGGCTCATGAACTTGCATTTCGCCGGGAGAAGGATGTCGTATGCTTATTGCAATGAATCAAGCACGGTTTGTTTTGCCAATATTGCATCTATAGATTGTATGTCATAAGGTGACAAAACTTTCCTGCTTACCTGATACAATTTTCTTCCAAATTAATGTTGAAAATGGCGCAAATTACAATATTACTGTATACTCAAGTAGTAATTAGGTATTAATATGATGTTTTTGATAAGAATTTTCAATCCATCAAATTTTCCGATCGGAAATTTTATAATTCTGTCTGTATTTATTCTAGATTTTTTAGTTTTCATTCTTAAATGCAATCCAATGAAAACTCTGAAATATAGGCTGATAATTGCAGTTATTAATGGCTGTAATAAATTCTTTAACTTATGTAATAAGAACATTATTTGGTTTTTTATTATTTATTTTCTAAGGAACACTTTTTACACGCAATGGACTTCGACGTTCAACAGAGTATCTCATTAGTTCGAGTCACCTGACGTTTTTGCAGTTTCCGACGGTACGAAGTAAAAAAAATGACCGCAGAGCAACAGGTCAAAAAAGAAAATAATATCAATGAACGAAATCTTGTGCAGATATTCCGTGTCGTTCTATATATTTTTTCATTCAGTAATTTCAAGTCTATATTTTACTACATCACTCACTATAGTTATAATACTTGACTTTTACGAACTGAAACATAATAATTATTAAACACACGTGCTCGCGCGATGACAAATGAATACATCTTTTTCCTCAAAGTTTTTCTAGTGGAAACTTTGAATAATTGCTTCAGAAATGAAGTGAAAGTATATCTGGCGGAAGTGAAGGAAGATGAGCAGCGGAAATAAAGATAACGGAAATCTGAAATTGCCACTTTATATGAAACTTTTGTTTTCCAATATTTCCTTTTGCTTTATAAATACACACATTGGTATCTTTCTATCATACATTTGAAGAAAAAATGTTTATATTACCATTCAATAATAATTTTTAGCCGACCGCCCTGTCTAGTGGTCAGAGTGCATGACTGCGGATAGGGAGGTCCTGGGTTCGAGTTCCGGTTCGAGCATGCGGTTCGGGCATGGATGTACTTTCTCTCTCTATCTATCTATCTTGTCTTTGTCCTTTTTGTGTATGAATGAGCTATAAACGGGTCCTTATGGCATGTGTGTACTGAAGCAGTCGGACTCCATACCAAATATGGTTCAGTATCAAAAAGTGGAGCAACACACTCCATATTGTCAGCCTAGCTGGCACAAGACAAAAAAATAATAATTTTTACTTAAAAATTAACATAAAACTCTAACGAAATTTAAATTAAAAAATAATATTTTAATGCCCAGCTACTAGGATCCACTTACCACCATTTTAGCAGAAGGGGCGGAAGGGATGGCAATTTCCTCCGTGGGTCTGGCACCCCAAAAGCAGGTGGGTCTTTGTCACCTTCAAGCAAAGAATGTGGAAAATAACAATCCGCACCAATCCACTTGGTCCTACCTGTACGCCAGAGGGCGTTCTTTGCAACTTATATTTGTTATATAGTTTTTTAGTCGCACTTTCGTTTTTGCTCGCTTTTGTAGAACTGTTTCTCAGCTCGGGTCGATTTAATCGGCCAAAAGTATGTGTTACTTTTTGTGTTATTAAATATTTCTTATACATTTTCAATTGCATATTTATGTAGTGTAACTTTGCAGTGACTTCACGGGATCTATTTAGTTTTTAGTTTGATTTTATTTTAGGGAACCAACAATCTGCCACCCCAGTGGCGTTCAAGATTTATTTAATGTGAGTGAACCACGACGGATTTTACTTTGATGGCGTCGGGATTCAAACTCACTATCATCCGATAACGAGAGCGAACAATTCATAAATTGAAAATATGAAAATTATATTTCCTATAATATCTCAGGAAATAGTAAGACATCCAATGATACATAAAATATCCGAGATTTAATATCTTCGGAATTATAATTTCCCATGTGTCATAGTTAATAAGATTCCTTTTTCTTTTTTTATCCAGAAATGAACGGAATGTAAGAAAGTTTCTACCCCGCCTTTAGCCTGTCTTCGGATAGATGTTTTTATTTCGAAACGTTGACTGTAGAGTTTCACTTCATTACTCTGATTTGAGCTCATTTTTGTTTTGATTGATTGAGTTTGTTATCATGTATTGAGCCCATCACTTCATTTAATTCTCTCAAGAAAAAGTAAAGTCTTCTCGCCTTCTTAAATTAAGAGTAATCGCTGGAGCTAAGGATAAATATGTTTCTGTATTTTCACAAATAACACAGGAATCTGATTTCGTGCGATTTTTCATGCACTGTATGAAAATTTTAATGAATTTAGAGCATGATTGATGAAATTCTCAGTAAAAAAATTTGATCGGTGATTTTCATATGTATTTTTAGATTACATTTTCATATACATTGCATTTTATTGACTCAAATAATGCAACAGTCAACTGTATTACAGATGTATTGTTATTCCATGACCATCTTGTATAACACTTGTCTATATATATATATATATTATATATATACATAAAATTTTACTCATCACTATATTTGTCTTTTCTTTAGCCCGTTGTAAGCCTCGTACGCCACCTCATGCTTCGAAAATGAACAAGCGTGGGAAAGCTTTATCTATCCATTATCCTTACGGTCCTCATGCCTGACACTTACCTTGGAGTGATCATTGTTATTTTCCACTGATTTTCTTTTCTCCATCTAAAACAATCATTTCTTGGAATTCATAAGTTATCGGGGGTAACTCGGCGGCCTTATGCGACCAGTATTGCATCAACATTTCTTGCATAAATACATCAGTTTCGTATTCCAAAGTATTTTCGTAAATTTTAACGTGTAACTTGAGTCATATAAGCGGCTCCCAATCAAACCTGTAGAGCTCCAGCTGGAGTTAGGCACACAGAAGTTCGCTGGTGTCCACATCCTTGTAAAACTAGACATTGATTTAACGTGATTACACGATTCTTTTACGGGGTTTCTATTCACGGCCATAAATAATATTTTTTACTGTGTCACGAAAAAATATTTTTATATTCATAAGATTTTGTGCGATTTTTATGCGTTCTTATATGAGGTCATTAACGCACAAAAATAAGTTTGAGAGTATATTTAAATCAAAAACGACGTTAACTGCATTAAGTCTGTTTTAAATAGGCCATTGATTAGAAATCCATTGGGAAAAAAGTTCCAACGCGTCATCATTTAATAACTTAATAATTAAAATCAATTGTCAAGAATTTCACATACCATTTGAATTGCTTTCATCAAGGTTACACACGAGACCTCATTCAGTGTTTTCCACAAATTTAAAAGAATAGCAACTATCCTTAAAAATAATGAATATCGTTATTTACCCGTATTTCATCTTTCCCTTGAAAGTTAGGCACACATTTTTCATTGGAAGCTGTAGACTATGTAATCATACAATCCAATGAAAAACAAAAAAATTTGAATTTTATGTTCCTTTGAAAGCATCACAATATTTCCATCATTTTATTACGCGAAGCATATGAATTAAGCATGATCTTTATACTAGAACACGTTACTCAACATTAAATTCTGAACAGTTAAAAACATTAATCTTATATGTAATACTCTTAAAAATATTTTTATTTATAAGTCAACATTTTGATGTCGCTAAAAAATGCAACATACTTTTTGATTAAATAGAAATTTTTTTAAATCTAAAATTGAGTAATTCATTTGATATTACTTTTGCAAAGCGACAAAAATCAGTAATAGAGTGACATTTGTTAAGGAAATATAAGAGTAGCATATTTATACAATATCTTGTATATTAATTATTATAGTGCAGAAAAACTATAGTTAATATACAACATATTTATAAGGAAACCTCTTTCGAGGTGAGTTTAACGAGATGAAAATCGCTTTAGAAATGAGTGTAACACAGCCTAGATCTAAAAAGTGTGTTGCTTTATAGCAACCACTATAACCGAGGCTTACAGCTTTATTAATAATTTTTGCACATGAAGGCTGTTTGCATACCGCCTAGGAATTAAACTCACGAGCAGATGAAGGCCTAAGTACAAATGATTCATTTACCAACTTAGCTTTACTGAGATGGGATTCAAATTCACAAAACTTTAATTCAGTGGATATAGTGATTAGATTATTAGAATGAGAGATTATCGTTTTTGTTAAGTCGGTATGAGAAAATGTAGCATTTTTCAATTTTAGTCAAATGATATATCAAAAACTGTTTTTCAATTAAAATATTTTTATGCACAATTTTTAGAACAATTTTGTTGCCATTTTCCATTTGTCAATAAAGCTAAACCAAGTCCATCACTCCAGAAACTCTGAGTACATTAAACGAGAGATCATCTTCAAAGAGATCCTCTTTTAAGTTAAAACAATCGAAGGTACTCGTGTAAGTTCGCGTCCCCCTTGCGCCAAATTAGTCACCAAGGCAAAAATGCCTATTAAGTTCGACGCAGCCCAATTTCGGCTGGCAGTTGTTTTTAATAATCTCGATGAAATTTTATTATTTTTCCTTCACATATACGTATTTCAGGGGTTATCGGAGGAGATATCAACATGATTTTCCCATAAATATATCCCAGTCAATTATTTTATCGCTAAAGTTCAGTTGCTCTTCGCACCACTTATTCCTTTATTCCATGTAAATGTATTTAAGAGCTGTTGCAAATGGAGTTCTCGATGAACTGAAACAAATATGAAATTGTCTTAAGCTTACGATTCTTCACGTCGGGTCGCCATGTATTTCATATGCCATAGAATTTTATTTTGTGTCCATATGTACAAGTAAGAAATCGAGGAAAATTCTTTTCTTGGCAGAAAAGTTTAGATTCCTCTTCGCTGCTTGATAAATTGAAAACAAAAATAGCTGTATAAAAATTCCTGGAAAACAAAGGTAGTTCTGGGTTACTTTTGCAAGGATGTCTACAATGTCAGTCCCAGCAATGTCCATATATCCATTGCAATCGAATCTTTGGAATAATATTTAGAACAATATATTAATTTTTGATTTGAATGCTCAAGCTTCCTGCAAAATAAAATTAGACACTTCAACAACTCATATAATGTATTCATTAAAAAACGTTACCCATTTAAGAGGCTTTTTTATCCTCTTGATTGTGGCAAAATGAATGTGGTTCCAGCATACTGCATACACCGTATTCTTCACTTCAAATTATTCAATGCTCAGTGATTTTTTTTTATCTCGCTAAAGGAATAGGATTACGCTCCTCGAAATGGAGTGCTCTAAGTTCGAATCCAAAACTTGTTGATCAAAGAGAAATGGACTTCAGAATCTTACCGCAGCAAGCATGATGTGATTGGTTTGGAACATCTCAATAATTTCCAGCAGATAGGTTATCCACAGGCATGCTTAGTGATATTGTAATATTAAGTGTTGATCGCTATTAACACATTCGACACTATATCTACGGAAGAATACTTATCTTTGGTGCTGTTGAATAAAGCACTACGCTGATGAAACTGATCTAAGGGTATTGAATATTGCTTTGAACTTCATTTCATATTTGGAGTAAGACACTTTTAAATTAAAGTCCTTAAAGCACCCTATCTGTTACTAAAATTCGAAAACTATTTTTTCCTTTCACCAAATGTTTTCCCCTTTAATAAATTTTCGTTCAAATTGGCGTCATTATGGTCAGTTGTCTCACTATGAAACTTTATCTTTAATTTTATAAGCACCCGTTATTTATCATATAGTTATAAATATTACCCTCTGCATATTTATAACTATATGATAAATTGTGATGCTCATTATCCTTCCATCAGGTTATTCATGTAAAAATAAAGAAATTCCACACAATAGATGAATAAGGTTTTTAAAGTATTCTACTCTATTTCATTCATTTATTCAATGAAACTTCTATTTTTGTTATTAATATTCAGTTCTCTGCTCAACTGACTCGATAATGATACTCTTGAGTGAAAGTTTTACTTCAGTAAAATAAATCAATAACGCTAATCTCACCACTGACCTCATGATGAATGCTTTCAGGCTCTCCTTCCCGCGAAGGCGATAAGCAAGCCTCTTTCACAGCGGAGGAGTGAAAATAAAATAAAAGCTGGTATCTCTCGCCACCGAATAATATAGCCATAAACCACCACCGATATTTTTCAAACCACAAAATTTCGAGGAGAAATTTCCAGTGTAAGTTTTCTTCGATGTGAAAGTTTATGATCACGATTTCTATAAAAATGAAGTGATTTTTTTTTTTTACAAATTCTATAAACATAGACGAGGAGAATGCTCATGGGAAACTCCGTCTCTTTCTAGCACACATCTTCATAAAGGAATCGGAAACGGATTTCCGTGTATCATTAGAAGTATTCATGCACAGAAACGATATTCAAATTTAAACTTGCAATTAAAAAGCTCATAAACATTAGCTTTTTATTATAAACGCGTATTTATTCGCAAGAATTATTCTCTTTAAACATACGTTGTTGTTGTTACTAATGACACTTGGACAAGCCAAGCTCGCTATACCTTGGCTATGTGAATTTAAGTCAATTGGGAGGGTCTTTCGTTTAATCAGAGCACCATGAAAGCGAAAGTACGACTTTTGTTCTTCAAATCCTCCGATAGATGGCAGCGACCGAGGATCTACTCCCTCAATTTTTTGGCATTGATCTGAAGGGGGAGTAAATTTCTCCAGACTATTGCACCCATGGTAACTGCTCAGTGACCGACCATAGGACTTTCGATTCCACGGATTTAACGAGCACGTATATTGCATGTACTCGGTGGGTCTTTGGTGGCATTGAGAATCGAACCCCACCCTTCCGGATGGAAAAGGCCGAAACCCTAAATATATGTATTGAAAAGTTTATAATGTAATATCCCCACGCCGAGGTAACTATTGACTCGTGGCCTCACACATGCACACGTGCAACAACACATGGGTTCTATTCCCACGATAAGAAAGGATGTTTGCAGTGTTACGGTATTTTAAGTAAATTGCAGATTTCAGTCTAATTAACCCTTAAGAGTGAAACATATTTTTGAAAGATCAACAAATCAGTTCATCATATGCAGGAACGGACATAACTTAAATTTCTAATGATCTTATCATTACTATCAAATACTTATAGAACGTTCATTGCTGAACTACTGCAGAGACATGATGAAGGCGGCGACATTTACAAGACAACACATGCAGTCGGTGCAGGTCAGAAATACGGCCAAATTTGAAATAAAGTTTCTTTACGCTTAATCATTCGAAATTCTTTCAGTTTTTATGCGCTATCGGTGTAAATGTTTGGGAATCCTCCGCGTTTCTTCGACATGTGAATGCAGTTACGTGTAAATTAAAACAAACTGCGTGACGCCCCACAGCTAATATCGCATCTTCTTACGTCCATTTATTATAAATGAATGCAACTTGCTTATTTATTTTATTTTATTTTTGTATTTTTGGCAAGTTTATGAGGAATCGTATCAAATGCAAGACGAGACTTACAAATAAGCCTAAAAGCGATATGTTTCTCTCTTTTTGAGGATATATCAACACATACTCAAAGTGAACACAACAGAAAAGAATCAAAAATCATTGGAAAAATGTCACTCTTCAACATTCATGCCTTTAATATGAGGTGCATGTCGCTTAAAAATTACTTAATCCAAAAAAACCCTTGTGATTTTTTTTTTATTTGAAAAGCACTCGAGTCCCAAAAGTAAAAAAATTGGATTAGATATGATGAGATACTCAAACATTAGATTCAGGTTTTAAAAGATTCGAGTTAACGAATACTAATGAGTTCAAATTACAATCTGCAAAACCACATAAATTGTGGCGCAGATTAAGTCGTTCATCATATTTCTTTTCAACGTGACATTCGTGAAACGAAAACATTGTGACGGTCTTTAAATGATTTGTGTGCATCATTTAAAAAAAATAAACGATGAATCTGCTTACCAAACACTATATTTTGGACGAAATTATTAACTAGGAACAGACATTATTAACTTGGGAAACAGTCATTATTAACTGTAAGCATTTCATTCAAGAACTAAAATTATTGGCTTCCGATTATGTAAGCGATAAAAGTATTCAGGTATTGTGTCTTCGCATAAGAATTTAAATTCTCTCTTCAGAAATTACACCTCTGCCCGCGGGGGAAGGATATCAGTTACATAACGCTTCTCAAAGCTGTTGACACTTGATTTTTTTCAAAGTTATCTCCAGAAAGCACCTTTTTTTGGTTTCTGAAACGAACTCCGTGACTTGGTTTTTTAATGATCAGTTCGCCTGTTTCACAATTCAAAAACGCTTCAAGAAATTACAACTCATTTTCATCTGTCAAAAGGTGGAAATGTGTGCTGCAAAGCCCCCATCAATATATCTCACACAGGATTTTTTTTCTTCACAAAATTCTATCATTACTTTTGTGATAGGCTTTACAAATTTACTTTTTTATATTTAATTTTTAATCAAGTGGATTTAAAGTGGATCAAATTTTATATTTAATCCAGTGGATTTAAAGACTTTTCAATATATTCCTTTTTATTCAATTGGATAAATCTCGCCCAATTGGAACGATCACCAAATTTGGGGGCCTTTCTTTATTCGGTGCGATTTTCCTTTTGTTGTGGTATTCAATTGTAAATTTTTTTAAGGCAAATATAGATTGAAGTTAACCATTTTGATGGTAAATACATTTTTTTGCTTCATTCTGTGTGTTTATTATTTTTGTTATTTATCAATATTTATTCTGTAAAAATAATGATTCAATTGGAAATCGAGATACTGAATACAATTATTCAAAATACACTGTTTTATCTAACCTGCGGAAGTTTTACGATGCCCACTTCCAGACAATTTTAATCATTTTTATGGACAAAAAATATAAATTTTATAATCCTATTAATTAATTAATCATTTACGATTTTTAAAAATCATACTAAAAATCAAATTTAAAAATTTCCTGCTTTGACAAGTAGGATGTGCTGTTTCACGCAACTAATCACAAGTGAATAAGAGTTATAAAGTTAGAATCTAATTAAAATTTTGCGAGTGCTTTTTCAAAATTTATTTTCAAACGAAGCTTGTGATGTTTTCATGAATCTGTCGTTTCCAGGATCGTTCAGTAACACAAAATATCTTCATTTTGGACGACATATTTATTTCACATTAATATATATAACATTAATTATTAGCACAAACATAAATTTAGACGATTTTTCTTCGTTATTCAAAGACACATATTTTCTCACCTCACCCATATTTTTCCCCCACCCGGGAGGGCGACCTCCTCTACCACTCGCATTCACAACCTCTCCGTTCCTCTCGCTCCGACACGACTCCGACTGCCTGCCGACAACAAAATTGAAAGTCCTGGTTTCCTTTAGGTGTTTAATTTTCACAAAGCCTTTTCACACTTTCTAATGTAAGTCAAGAAAAATATCTAGTATAACTATATTACTTTTCTTGTTTCATGAGACTGTTTAGAGTGTTTTTTTTTTTTTTTTTTTTTTAAATTTGGCGATTATTTTCACTTGGTGACGTGAATGTTTTTGACGCATAAGCAACTATGCGGCAATTTACTCTTGTTATGGAATATTAACCATCTCTCAATTGAATTTTACCTATATTTATTTGTAAACTCAATTATTAATTTCTAAATTAAAATATTATCTGTTATTAATTTTCTCAACGGCTAATTTAATTATCATCGTCAAATAATTAATTCTGCGAAGGATGAATACACAAAAGATATCAAATTCATGAATTACAGGTTTTCTTATTTTTAACGACTTGCATGTATTTCATCATAATCTGAATACCAAAACGCGAATTGCAAATTTCCCATTAAGTCATTTTGACGATAAATTAAAATTTAGCTATAAAGTTGAATAAAAAGAAAGGCTCCATTAGTGGATTCCCCAAAAAGGCTTAAATTTTTTAATACCATGTTAAAATTTGGAATTTGGTATGCAGTTCACAAGCAAGCTAAAACTTGAATATGCAATGGTGATGTATATTACCACATCCATTCAGCCAAATAAACTAAGAAGGAAAGAAAAAAAAATTATTTTCTAAGTGCATTGTGTTCAAAACTCAATTTAGCCTAAAACCACTTTATTAAATGGACTAGTTCACGTCAAAAATTACGCAAGTTTCGATATTCCCTGAAGGAATGATGTGGAGGAGGGGGAAGGGACCAACTCTGATTCGACTTCGTCACTTCGGATTTAAAAAAATGATAAGTAAATTTTGTGTAGGGGATGAGGTCGCATACAGAGAAACCAATTAATCTGGAATGGAAAAAAGCTTACTTGACTGATTTAACACTTTGGAGTGGAATTATTTTAATCATGTAGTGGAAATGTTTTTGCTTTTTGAAAAAATTAATCTTATTCTTCAATAAAATTCACTTAAACTCTATGATTATAAGGGGTAGCCTATCTTACATAAAGCTTCGAGGCAGTTGTCCCACAATTTAGACTTGGGGATCTAGCTGAGATTATCTGAGTATTTATACTTATTACATTCTTGATATCACAAAATTATCAATGTCGCTTACAACAAATTTGTCAAAGTATTTTATTTTAGATAAAGAAAATAAAGGTTGAAAGGGAAAAAACTCCCATAAAATTCCCTCAAACAAAGTATTTTCTAAAAAAATATTAATCTTGTTTTTATAAAGAATCAATTTGCAACTCCTTTCTTTCAATTCAAGTAGAGATTCGAATTTATAATTAATTAAAATAGGAAGATTTGGAAATTGCTTCATTAAAATATAAAACAGAAAATATTTTACACAATGCAACATTACAGAAAAAAAAATGTTCCAATTCAGCTTCACCGCGTGGTATCGGCACACTTAGAACCAAATGCAAATGTGTTAAATATTCTAAAAGCAGATTGTTCATCAAGTTGGTTTGTCGCTCAAGCCATTGTTGGCACACGAGGACAGATCAGACCGAGACCTAATTTCAAATGGATTCCGAACCACAAACACTCATACCACCGAAAACTAGAGCAGCCCTAATTATTTGGCTGCCAGTTTGATTGCCCCTAAAATTTAGGATACAATTCTTAACATGTTATGAATATATTCCAAAAATTCAATTTCATGATTAAACGCTATCTACTAATCAGTATTTTTTATTGCAATAATTCTCTAAAAAAAAGTTTAACAAGTTTTTTATTTTATTTAAAATCCCAGAACTTAATCATGCATAAATGTTCTCTTTAAATTTGTTTCAGAATTTCACGTCTCTGATGAACTCAAGTGGCCGCACACAGAATGACCAGACGTTTCTGAGCCCACGTGATTCTGCAACATTATCGGCACATCTTCAGATGAGACTGCTTATAATTATTTCCTAGTTGTAAGTTTGGTTCTCACGATTCTTTAACATTTTAGAGAGAATGGCGAGAAAAAAGCAGTTTCAACTTACCCAGCGCAGACTCATATTAGGTTTCCTTCGAGGAAGTATCCTAAAACAATTTTGTGAAAATACACCCAAACCTGTTTTTGTAAAGCCTTTTTTCTGCGCGATTTTTTTTTTTTTTTTTTTTTTTTTTTTTTTTTTGTGAGGTATTTGACACTTTTAATCAAATTAGGCCATATTTGATAAAATCAATAAAAAATGAAATTTTTTTCATCGGTTATTTGGTTTTTTATTTATTTATTTATATATTTTGATTTTTCAAATGTATTTAATCCTGTTACATTGATATTGCGGCTGCGGTTACCAAGTTGGTTAAGGCATCGTGATCATTATCAGAAGTTAGTGAGTTCGAATCCCAGCCGACCGAAGATCTGTCGTGTTCAGCCATGTCGGCTGGGGTGCGTTAACACTGGGAATGTTTGCAATGTCCTCCAAGAGAAATGATACTTCTGGAGGTGACAGTCCAAGTATTAAAGCTCTTCTGCTTTGGAATTTGCTTGAAAATCACGAAGATTCCACTCGGCTGCCTCTTTCTAACTGGTAGAGCCCAACTCAGTTTGTTTGTCCCCCAACGGTCATTTTTTTTTGTTTGCAAACGAGGGCTAATTAGACCGGGACCTACGGTTTAAAGTGGATTCCGAATCACTACATACATCCATGCCCAAGGTGGGATTCGAACCCACGAGCTGTTGAACCGAAGGCAAGAGCGCTAACCATTCGGCTGCCAGCTCGGCAGCCCAACTCAGGGCTGGGTACAGGTAAGTGTTCTGGTGCAACAAGAACGTGAGACTATTGCGCCAACCAATCACACATGTATTGCTAACCAAATAGAAACTAGAGTTACATATCCAGCACTTTTGTGTTTCCAGTTTGGTACTAGTGTAAATTGTTTTCTTTATAAATTTATCCTTCATTTATATAAAATATAAACTTGCGTTATTTTCATCGAATTCGCTTTTCTATGCTTTGCCTTACTATCCTCAATATGTCTTAGAGTCTTGGTTTCGTTTAAATAAGCTATTCCGAGTTACTTCTCTAGTTTTTGAGTTATTCTCCACGCGAGTCATTTTATGAACACTCACTATTCACCGTGTAAAAGAATACTTTTTAATTGTTAAAAAAAAGTAACTTTGATAACTGTTCTCGAAATCTTGTGCTGTTCTTGTCCACCGCACAAAATAAGATTAGAGTGTAATATAGAGAAGACGAACTCTGTACTCATAATCTTAATTTTACTATCACAATTTTTAGTTAATCTTAAGACAACCTGCATACGTATTATAACTGTATTTTTTACACCGCAGGTATATCAAAGACTTGTTTTAAATAAAAAAAAGGAAAGAAATTTAAGATAAGCAAAAATCAAATATTTTAAAAATTTCTGTTGTAAAGTTAATAGAAATAAAGTAATTTTTAAAAAGTTTATGTGAGACATAAAATGCTCATGTAAAAATTAGGGAGCTGTTTATTGTTAAATCATGTTTTAAAATTTACGAGATTGGACAAGTAGTTCTTCAGCGTCTTATGAATAAATGCGAGAGGCTATACATATCACAATAACGTGTTTTCAAATTTGATTGCTTTTAGGAAGAGAGTATCTTCTGAGGAAGTTATGACATCCTCCCAACGCGTTATGTTAATTCTAAAACTTAATCAAGGCTGTGTAATTCTTAGACGTCAAAGCTGAAATTACAGAAACCTCAATTATCTTCACTCAGAGATGCGTATTTTATTTAAATTACGATCAGGAACAAAAAGTTTGTTCGAACCTTCCAACAAACAGGTTCCTTGAGAAAACAATTTTATGGTGAAAGTAAACACATAATAACCGAAAAAGTAATATTTGTTCAAGGTCAAACTATCTGCAAAGCTCTGATGTAACAATTTAAATACCAAGGGATAAATAAAAGATCCAACAGGAGATTAAATGATTATTAAATAAAATTACTATAATTATTGTACATTAATTTTAAAATATTAGTTCTAATGATTACACATCTATCAGCTTGATGATTTTTATTGTTTAGAACTGTTTTAATTTTATCACACTTGTAATTTTTTCAGTGCTTTTAAGGAGTCATTTTGAGTCTATGAGAAAAGTGGTAATCAGGCTTACTGGTGAGAGTCGTATAAAGAGTGAAAAGAAAATTGTGCCTAGAAGAGATTATTTAAATTGTATTTATCTATGCAAGTGAAGTATAAAAGCATGAGAATTGCATTATATAAGCCTTCAGAACTATATGATTCACATTGAAACCACTTGTTAAAAAAAACAATTTAATTCTACTTTCAAGAAAATTCTTAAATCAAGCTATGCCATAAGGCTGAAGCCTCTCTGTGACACGGAGCAAAGAATTTTAAGAAAATACTTAAAATCAAGGTACAATAATTCGACGCGTTCTTTATTGTTTTAGGAATTCAGACATAATCTAATTATTACTCATTAAAATAAGTTTTATTTTTAAACTCTTCGTTGAAATGCGATAGATCAAGTAATATTTTGGCCATTATTTTTTATCAAAGGAAAGATAACAAAATCATACTTACGTAAAACTTTTTCATTAAGCTTTCATTTTTAACGCTTTGATAAGACTGTAATTAATTTGGAGAAATTTTTGAAAGAATAAATTTTTTATGTGTTACTGATAAAACAGACAAGAAACTTATTTAATAAAAAATATTTTCAAATTACTATGTTAAAAATTAAAACTTAATAGTATTTTCTTTTATAAAGCCCAATATTTATAATATTTAACATAATCTGAGTCTTTTTTTTAAATTAAGTTTATTAAATATAATTTTCTCTGTTAGATAAAAAAACCATCCTAAGTGTGTGTGTGTGCTTTATTTTATATTCATTTTAATATCAAAGGTCAGACTTAATATTCCAGCCACGCATCTCATCAACCAAGTTGACCCCGGCTCATTGAGGAGCAGTGGCTGAGTTTGTTGCCCAACGGTTAATCTTTTCACTCATTAGAATAAAAATTACCGCTGTGGACTCGTTGGTTAAGGTGTCGTTATCCTTATCGGATGGCAATGAGTTTGAATCCCGGCGTCGATAAAGGCGTTAGGAGCGCGTTCAATAAGTCATGGTCGCTAATGGTGGCTGGATCATGTTAAAACTGGGAGTGGTTGCAATGTCGTTCAAGTGAAATGATACCTTTCTGAGGTGGCAGGTCAAGTATTGGGGGTCTTCTAATTGGTCCCTGCTTCAAAATGATGAAGACTCCACCCAGCTGCTTCTATCTAACGTGTTGAATCCAACTCAGGGAAGCAACAACAACAACTTAATAGAATGGGACTTCAACGTTCACCAAATGGGACTCTCGATCTGTCGGACCGAAAGCCACGGAGGATGAGGTTTCCATAACTGTAAAATTAAAGGAAAGGTTGGTTCCAGGAACAGAAAACTTACCTTGACTGATTCTGATCGCTCCGCCCATGATGATGAGCGCCAGTGCGAGGAGCTTCGCGGCCGTGAAGATGCCCTGTACCCTCATTGCCCACCGCAAGCTCCGGCAGTTCACGTACGTCAGGAAACCTGCAAGAAAAACATTTCGTTCAAGTATTTCTCAGTTGTGAAATACACTATTTAGCAAGACAATGGCCGATAAGCTTTATTTAGAAACGGAATTAACAAGAGTTAAAGCTAGACTAGTAACAAGAAATTAATTTTAGAAAAAGCTATGTTAAAAAGTATTATCAAACTATGGATTAGTCTGTCTTACATAATAACAGTTCTACCAAGAAGTCTGAAAGTTGGTGATTGCCATAGTAACAAAAGTCGTAAATTTTAATTAGCAGTGAATTGTGGTGTTTAGCAATGCTTACAAACCTCGAAAACCACCCATCTCGAGTTATCCTCAAATTTGAAGCACTAAACATTGTACATGTGTATTTTTTTTTACTAATGAATAGTCTTACACGTGTTCTTTTGTTGTGGATTTAAATTTGTGTTTTTTTTTTAATATATGTTTTTTTTTAAATACCTTTATAAATTCATTTCTTTGATTATTAATTTTTTTACCTTAAATTTAATTTCACCTGGGCGAGAGGCTCTTTTCAGAGAGTCATTAGTGGAGATGTTCAAGCCTCACCCGATCATATTATTATTTGTATAAATTTTAGACTTCAAGATTTTAAGGGATACGATTTTATTTTTAGATCTTCTAGACATTTTTGGTTTTATGGAAATGGTGTAGCTTAGCTACATCATCTGGGATTAGAAAAAACAGCAACAAAGTTTAAAATTATAAAGCAATTTATTTAAAAAATAGTAGCCAAAAAAATCGCCGAAACCGCCAATAAGGCGTTCAGCATGCCAAAATATGTGCCCTATTTCTGGCTTCCCCCCGCCTCAAAAATGGAAAATGTGTTGTTTTCCCCAATACAGACAAACAAATTTGCGGGCGCCCGTTCTTCTGTTAGAAAGAAATGTTCCATTCTAAGGAATATGAATAAGCTTTGAAAAGACTACAAAAAACTGTCATATACAGAATTTCAGTAAAATACTTAGTACATGACTATTATGGAATGTAATAATGAAATAATTCTTTTTAATAATGGTGGACTTTTTGGTGACAATCCCTTCACCGGAAACTGATATTCATTTGTCGTTACCAGGCGGGTACATATGAACCAAGCCACGGAGGTGAATAGCATTACCCACACCATACCATCACAAACCCTTTTTATAAGGTAAGCCACATTCATGCATCATCTCAGAAAAAATTGACAGAAAAATAGAGAGAGAAAGTAACCATGTCTAAACAGGATTCGAACCCGGGACTCACAGCTGAGGAGTCAGAAACGCAAAATACTCAGCCATCGGTCGGCAAATGATGAAATAATTGAAAACAAAGCAAAAATTGCGGGATTTAATTTGCAATTTCCTGCAAAGCGTGTCATTTACAAAAAAACATACTCTGGGTTTTACACATGGATTGTTTGAGAAAAGTTTTGAACTGCGGAAAATTGATTACGAGAGCTGATTAAAATAATGTCAACAAATTCCAGACTACTATCATCATCCACACCCGAAGTGGGATTCGAAATGTTCAACCAAAAGTCAAAACACTAACCATTCGACCGATAAAAATGTGCTGATAGAAAGGTCTTATGCTAGAGTTAACAGCATTCCATTCGTTGTTCTCTTCTTTTAAGATCAAACTTAAAATACTTGGCGTTGTTAATAACAGATTTGTGTGTGTGACGTTGATGCAGAAGACTGTATTAAGAGGCCAGCATGTTCTACTGACCTAAAACTGGTTGAACAAATTTGTAATAAATTAGAAAAATTCATTTCACTGTGAGGATTATTCATTTTATACACACTGTATACTTCCTTCACAATTTTTGCGTTCTTTCTATATCGATAAACGCTTGTAAATTCCACTATTTGCTTGCGCTTTCGCGGTACGGAAATGCTTTCCTCCAATTTGTTTTTGAGAAATTCAAGATTAGAAAATAAATTCTAAACTATTTAACTGTACATATTCATTACAAATTTCGCAGGGAAAAATATAACGTAGGAGAAACGCGTGTTATACGAGGGACATAAAATCGCGTTATAAGAGTACCGTGTTATAGGGGATTTCTGTACTGTGATTTAATTGTAAAGTAAGCTAAAACTCAGATAATAAAGTAAGTTCAAAAATATTTTTAAAAAAAATTATCATAAATATTTTATGATCGTTTTTAAATGTAATCTTAAAAATTCCTTCGTGGACCATGCCTGAAGTCGGAAGAAATTTCGAGAAAATTTTCCAGTAGTTCAATGCGGTATCTGGTAACATTGACATCGAAGTATTTGATTTGATTTGATTAGCATAAGATATTCAAGTGGCCACGCCAAAAACAAAGTAATCTTACTCAAGCACTTAATATTATAGAAATCTTAAAACAAATTTACGAAAGCCAAAAAATGTAAAGGCTAAATATTATTAAAAATTAACCAAAGTCTTTAATATATATGAAGAGATTTGAATAGGGAATTTCTCCCTGTAAAAATTCCAAACTAATGTTACTTGAATCAAACCATGTTCCTTATAAGCAGTGCAGTTAATTTCCTACAAAAAACAAGATAGACGAAATAATTAATGTCGCCCAAAACAGCTTTTATTTCTGTGTGTGAAATGAAAACTAAAAATAGTAACGAAAACTTAAAATAGAAATTTATGATTCTTTTGTATATACATTTTAAATTAGTTTATATTATATATACAAATACGTATATACTTATATATAAATAGATCAAGAGATTCTAATGTATAATATATAAAACATTAAAAAACCAGTTTTTCCTTTTTACTTTTTGAAACGGCTAGAAATGTACAAGATGAGTCCATTTCCATATCTCATTCAGAAGAGAATACAAGTTTAGAGCTTTTTTCACTAGAATTTGGTTCTTTAATTTCGCCGATATGACAAAGTTAAAAGTGGAGTGAATACAGAAAAGGTACTTTTATTACTGCAGGATCGGTGTTTATTTTAGGTTCAGTTTGTAAAGCAGAAGAGTTAGGAGGCGCCAACTTTTGGTATTCTGTTTTCAACGATTTGTCTTTTGTATCGGAAAAAATTATATTCTGTTTTATCTGGACTGCACAGTTAATTTTTATTCTAGGATCCTTAGACGACAAGACTTGGAAAACTCAGTATCTGAGCCAGAGTGATTGCAACATTTCGGAGCAGACAGTTTATTCGCGAAGCAAGTGTAAGTGATCAGAAAGAAATAGGTCAAATGGAAAATTCAATCGTTCTAGCAGTCCAGAAAAGTTAATGCGCTGCCTGGTCGTCCGTGAACCTCCACAAAGACAGTCGGTTCGATACCGAAACAAACCTACAACATCTGAAAATGTCTGAAGTACAAACATTAGTTTAATGCCCAATCTGTGCACATAAGGACGGTATTACGACATGCTAGTAGAGAATTACCATATCCCTGGCTTTTAAATCATATAAGAGAATTATGAATATAAGGACGAAATTTTGCAACATATGTAACCAACTTTTATTTATTTTGATAGTACTTGTGTCTGAAAAGTTAAGACTGAAATTTGACATGTTGGAAGAGAATAAATAAACAGTCAAGTCAAACGTTTATACGACGTCTTGCACAAACTCTTTAATCAGAGAGAGAGAGAGAGAGAGAGAGTTCTTCAAAAAAAATTTTTGTTTCTCTGACATTTATGAAACCTGGGTTAAAAAGAATACCATGATATTCGCTTAAATTGCAAGGAAAGATTTTTTTAAACTGGAAATAAACAGAAATCTTTTAATTATAAATTATCAAAGCTTGCTTTGAGTCAGTTTGATCTCCAAATCATGATTTTTTAATATTTTGTATGTTACAAATAGATAACATAAGCAGTTTCGTTCTGAAAAAGTACTGTGCGTGAAGTGTTAGGATTGTTTATCAACATGCAATGGGTATATAAATTGGCTTCGATAAAAAACATAGAGCCCTTAAGATATTTAAGGCTTAGGCTGGACGGCACCAGCCACCACGGAAGCCTACAAAGGATGACAGCCCCCGGCTCTGGATATCTGCAGCCTCGGTGCTTATCGTGTAGCTGATACCTGCATATTGGCATTCACTCCCTAAGACAGTGACCATCCTTAACGTCAACCCCAAGTATGCCAAGCAAAGAAGAGCTGCCTCCCTTGCCGCTGGGATAGATAAAAGTTTAAAAGAAGAAAGGAGAAATAGAAGGAATAATCCTTGGGTAATTAGGGACATCCGAAAACGAAGAGTTGAAGAGTTTGAATTATATTTAAAATAAATTTTAAACCAGGGATAATATGTCCAGCCCCGACGAAAGTGGGTTTGTTACTCAATGGTCATTTTTGTACATGAAAGTTAATGAAGCTAGGGTCTATAGCTTAAAATACATTAAAAATCCACTGCAAACATCCAGGACCTCCCTCGAAACATACTGTTGAATCGAAAGCAAGAGCACATTCAGATGATCCTAAGGAGCTACTGTGGGATCAATGCGTCCCTTAAAGAGTTTGACGCATTACGTACTCGAAACATATTATTCTTAAACAAAAAAAAATTACAAACCTATTTGAACAGAAATATATTAATAAATTAAAATAGTTACTATCCAGAAAAATGTAAAAAGGACACAGAGAATTTATTTACACATCACGTGTTCAATTATCCAGATACACTCAAATTTATTTTTTTTTTTACACACAAACTTATTTTTGCGAGTAAAATAAGTTATTTGTATATTAAATTTAAACTTATTTTTGTGCGGTAGATCGAAATTGCATAAAAAAACGCATAAAAATCGTTCAAATCTTCACGCGAGTGCACACGCACACACAGCTATAGTTTTTGAAACACAATTAAACTATGTAATTCAGTGAATAGGACACTGATAAATAGTTCCAGGTAAGCAGTAACTGAAACATTTACGAAATAACTAGAAATTGCTTTTCTGAAACGAAAACAAGACACGAGGCCAATACGTCTAGGACAGCAAAGACCCCATTAAGGCAAAGCAGAAAAAACGAACTTTATGATAAGGGGACGAACATTATAAATGAAAGAAAAAAGAGAATTATGGAGACAAATACTAAACTGTGACATGAAAGCACTAGATATGTAAAAGTGTGCAGTTACTAGTAGATGCTTCATGCAACTGGCTGACTCTCATGCTTATGTAATGTGATGAAATACATATGAGAAATCGAAAAAAATGGCATATAAAACCCCTTTAATGATAATTTTGTCCATTATGCTCCAATTGGATTGAATAATTACGATTATAATCTCACATAAACAGACATAAATGTATTTCCTTTAATGCTCGAACTTAACTTCTTTTATGTGCACATCATTAGGCGTTATCAGTAGGCAGACCTAATTGGGTTTATTTTTGATGTTTTAATTAAAAGCTTCCAGAAGATTTCTTAGTCAACGATGGTAATCAGTACCATGTTGATATCGAGACAACGCAGATTCTAATCGAAAACAAACATGCTTCTGCTGGAGTAAACGTCTCTGCCAGATCTTTAATTAATAATTTACGATGGAAGTTTTATCGCGAGATGAATTTAGATTACTTTGAAAAATGTAAAAACATAACTCTCTCTGAATAATAATCAGAGGATGAATATTTAACGAGTGGAAGCTTTATCATACATGAAAGTCAAAGGAATGCGAATGCCATGCGGAAGAAAAGGGAGGTTGAGAGTTCAGTAGGAAGCGACATCATTTTCAAACTAATGATTACCGCGCTTTTGACCAGAATTTTAATGAAGCACTTCTACTGTGTTTTCCAACATCTCCACTTCTACTGTGTTTTCCAACACCTCCACTTCTACTGTGTTTTCCAACAGCATTTCTCCTCAACGGTTTCACACAAAGGTTGAAGAGATCGGGACCCACAATTTAAAGTAGAACCTCTAAAAATATCCCTACAAGAGACATCCCTCGAATTGTTGAATTAAAAACAATCGGATGGGCGTTAAGAAACTAGTTGACGCTTAGTTTTTCCAGTGGCACTCAAGATGCACTCAACAAAAAAATGATCGCAAATGATTGTATTTAATAATACTTAAGGAGTTAATAAGAGAAAGTTTTAATAACTTCATTCGCTTTTCTCCACCAGGGTACTCTTTGAGAATAGCAGCGCAACCGGAATTCTACACTGACCCAACTGAAGATTAGTCATATATGGCGCCTGGGGCACGCTCAGTGGTCAGAATGTCCTCCTATTGAAATGATGAAACAGCAAACCATGTTAGGAAATTTTGTATTTCTTTTACATTTCGATGACCCAGTCCATTTTGGGATTACGATGAGAAACCCAATGAATGTCCCTCACTACAAGATGACATCATTTTCTCATTTGCGCCAAAAGGCAGGGCCAAATATTTTCACAGATAATTGCTCCACCAGCTGTACCTATCTCAGAGTTGGGCTCTGTCAATTAGGTGGAAGTAGCCGGAGGTGCGTCATCATCATCATTTAGAAGGAGGGATGAAGCAGAAGATCCCCAGTATTTGATCACGCATTCCTAAAAGTACCGTTTCACTTGATGGGCATTACGACCACGACCTACAGAATCGGACCCAGCCGCTGTAAGCGAATACGACGGGTCTTTGGTTTAGTTGGGATTCAAACTCACTATCTTTCCAATCACGAGAACGTAGCCATTAGCAACTAAATCACCGTTACCTTTCATAACCAATTGTCTGGACATTTAAAACAAAGAAGTAAAGATGTAATATATTCATTAATTATAATTTATAATATTTTTTCTCAAAGCAAAGCACATAAAAGCTTAGGTGTCGGAGAAGGAAATAGAGAGATTAGGTTGTAAATTTTTCATTTCCTAAAAAAAAATGGCTTCCAAAAAGATTTTTTAAAACAATGTTTTAAGTGAAGATCCCTTCTCAAAGTGCAAAGATATAAATTCAACCATAATATTTAATGTGGAGTTGTGACACTACAATCGAACCGATGAAAGATGAAGCTCCAGATGTCTGTCACCCACTTTCTGATGAGAAGCTTAGTTCTACCTATCTAAAGGAGATTCTAAAGTACTGGAAACAACCATCTCTGAAGTAAGAATCAAACCTTCAAATTACTACTGGAAGAGCTCTTTTTTTGAGCTAGGTACAGTAAGGACAGTTGGTGTACACTATACTATACCCTCGAACTACTGAAATGAAAAAGAGAACGAAAATTCACTCAGCTCGTTTCGGTGAGTTCAATCAAATGAAGAAAATCTGAATCAGCAAAACTGATTTTAGACATTGCAAAGAAAGTTTTTCAATTTAAAGGTAAAAAAAAAAAAAATAATTAAATGGAATTTAATATCCTAGTACTCAAGCATTGCTTTCAGGACTCTCAGTTCTTTTCTCAAAAGTGTGGTTATGGTGTCAAAGTTGTTTTTAAATCATTGAATTTATTTCTGCATGTCACAATACAATTTACCAAAGCTTCCTTCACCTATCACATGGTGGCTCTCTAGGTAAGAGCAATCGGTAGTTGCTGTTTAGTTTCCTGGCTTTCCTTAACAGTTTTATTATGTTAGCGTTCCCGGTTTTATAAAAACCTTCAGTTACAACGTAACGAGCAACCTAGCGGAAGAAGGTCGTCATAGGCTATCTAAAAATCAAGGAATGAAGTCTTCCAAGAGGAATTTTCATGAATATTGGACCCTATTCTGATGTATTGTGTTCCTTTGTGATCATACTTTAACATACTTTATGTACATCAGCATATTTTATATTTACTAAATGGTATTTTTTAGTTGTTAGACATCGTTATCTATAGCTTAAATCAAAAAACTTACATAGTATTTTTAACTATGCATTGTGTGTGTGTGTGAGTATTGTTATTTTTCATCCCAGATTCGAACATGGTAATGGGTGATGAATCTGACTTTGTTTTTTAAATGAAAAACTACTGTTAATCTTAACATACAAAATTACCAGTCCATTTGCATTCATACACAATTTATTTACATTTCAGACAGTTAAGCATTGCTGATTAACGTGGTTCAAGACCCACGTGGGATTCATACTTAACATTAATTAATGTACCACTCATAAAGAATTGCTGGTTGAGAAAATAGATTATAAAATAAAAATCACCGATTTGTGGAAGACAAGAGTCATTTGAAGCTTTCTGACTTTGGGAGCACGTTTCGCTCCTTCCGATAGGAGGAGTCCCTTCTTCACAATCCGGTTCCAGTTTAAAAAAAATTATTTACTCGTAAGATCACTCGTAATATTTATTTTTGTTGTATATGTCAAAACTTAAGACCGCGAGGATTTAGCCGACCCTTTGATACTGAGTTTTATGTTTGGAGCCTGTGTGTGGACTCCCTTTCCAGCGCTTCATCTTGCCTCTTCCATAGCTGTCCTCATTTGCCTATTGAACTGGATTTCGCAAGTGATTTGCCTCCGAATCTGGGATAGCGCAGTCGACTTCATAGAAGGGGGAACGGTAAGTGCAGAATCTTGTGGGAGATTGAAATAAGACTTCCCAGCCAGGAAATACACCGATATTTCACAAAAAAACACCTAGCCAGTGTATACAACAATGCGATCAAATGGTGATAAAATGCTACACAAGAAAATTCGCATCGCTTGCCATTCTCGTGTCTTACTACACATTAGCCTTTAACAACTCTTCCAGTTCCTTGAAATCAGGTTTATTTCAATTCGCTCTTTCATTTTTAAATTAATTCAGGAAGACACTTTTATTGGATTCCCTAAATTCGGTGCTTTTGGTCATACTTAGATGAGAAAAACGCGATCCAAAATGCTTACATTCATAATATTAATTAATTAAAATTAAATTCAGCTTTTATTATTGCAATCTCTTATAAAAGTAATTTATATTTTTGATCCATGGAATCCTAATTACTTAAATTTAGATTGTTGCCTAGAAAATAAAAAAATTTGAGATGCACTTCGAATTTCTTTTCATATTTTAAAGCAACACTTAGTAAACACTTTTCTATTTTTAAATTCTTAATGTTCATTTATTTTTATCTAGTTCACATTCCCCTTCCTCGCGCTACCTTACAAATAATTTTGCTCACTACCAAACTCTTGAGTAGATTTAAAACCCAATTTCTTTTCTTCTGCTTCTAGATTTCAAATTATGCTGAACAGTAACATTTATTCAACGAGTCGATATTTGTTGTAATGAATATTTCAGATAAATTTTGTTAGCTGAATAATTTTCTTTTTATTTATATAATTTAGATTGATTTGGTTTGTTTGTCGCTCAACGGTCATTTTTTTGCACTTGAGGGCTAATTAGACCGGGACCTACGGTTTAAAGTGGATTCCGAACCACTACAAACATCCATGCCCAAGGTGGGATTCGAACCCACGAACTGATGAACCGAAGGCAATAGCGCTAACCATTCGGCTGCCAGCTCGACTTATATATTTTAGAATTTATGAAGGAAATTTAAATATGAGTGCACATTTGACATCGAGTATTAACGGGTTAAAGCTTCTGTATAATATTTTTAAATACGCCACCTTCATTGACTTCCAGAAGGTCATTTCATATATAGAAGAGCGTGTACTTGCATCGAAAAGGAGAAAACCCAGAAAATTTAAGAACTTTCAACGCGACAGACGGGCATCCACCTCTCCTTTACCGAGAGCTCGACGTGTCGTCATCACATGACTCAATTGATTTCCTCGTTATGAAATGAAAATCTTCAGGTGTGTTTATGAATATCGTTGACTAAAAGCGATAGGAAGTGCCACAGTTGTGCAACCTCGGAAAATTGAAAGTCACTTCGCTTATTTACAATGTTGCCCTTCAGAAAAAAGCAGATTCTTCAGTTGTTAGACATGATGATAAAAGGAATTTCATTTATAATTTCATAGGAGAGACACGTAACAGCTACAAGTTGGCGTATTTCAAATTATTTCTGTTAGCAGTTCTCCCATTAAACCATTCTGCTGACGTAGCAGGGACTCAGCAATATGGTACTATCTCAAGGTTAAAAGTGTTTTGTTCGAATCAAAAACAGCATTCTATTATTTTAAATTGAGAATTCAAAGGATTACGAAAACCCTGTTAAAAACTTTTTGCCAATCATAAAGTTTAAGAATGTAAATCACCTTGTAGAATTATGAAATAAAATAAGCACCTTTCTTTTTTTAAAAAAAATGCTTTTTTTCATAATTTCATAACGAAAATGAAACATAAAGGAAAGAGAAAAAAATTATGATTAAGCTAAGTAATGAAAAAAGACGAGTGTTTTTGTAAAAAGTGTGAAGCTACTCTCAGTAAAGCTCCCTCGCTTGTATTCGAGGGATGTAAAGGATATGGAAAAATTCGACAAAAGAGAGGGGTAAAAGCAAAAAGAGAATATAGATCCCTGGGTACCTTGTGATTCGGACACCCCAACTCACGTAAAGAAGTTTAAGCCCCATGAGGGGATAGATACTTAGACATGAAAATACATACACAGCGGTGCAGACGAGCCCCAGACTGTACCTTTAGGTGAACGAGTTTGAAATACTCGCCCATCTCCAAGTGTGTCGTCATTTTGAACTACGGTCAAGGGACGAAGTCACACCTGAGGTGGCACCATCCTCTCTACATCCCTGCCATACCAGCGGAAGGACTTTGGACGTCACATATTAACACGCCCCCAACCCACAGAGCTCCGGCAAACCAGTGAAAGAGAGTACGACGTGGTCACCCTCCAACCACTTCCCGCGCCAAATGATGCTTCAGTCTGCTGATCTTTACGAGAAGCGACGTGAAGTTACTGAGCACTGGAGCTCGAACGCGAAAATAACAGAGCTCAGGTGTAGACTTCGTCTTTTGAACAAAAAATGCATCTACAAAGCTGTCGAGTATGCTTTGTGATTTTATTTGAGAATAACGGGAGAAAATTGGCACCCTAAAGGACCGTTTACTTTAGTTAGCCTTATTTCTTTTCTTATATTGTACATATTTATATCATTTCACATAGTATTTTCGAATAATTAGTGTTAAATTTTGAATCCAAACATTGTCTTGAATAACTTCAAAGAAGATAATGGGTTTTTACGGAATCGTCCTATCCCTATGTAAATTAAAATACTTCTCTTTAACCATTGATTATTTTTAACGATTTAGAACAGCTAAATACCACCAATCATATCATAAATTTAAATCATAATCCTGAAAGAAGTAGACAACCAATCTGAAACTTGTGAAGATCTCAATTCCGCTTAACAACCTGCTTACGCAGATCATTTGTTAATAATTTTTGAAGTGCTTTTTTTTTAACAAAAGCATAATAAGTATTATAAACTTCGAATTAGGAAAATATTGTAAATGGATCTTCGTACACTTTGTTGTAGTTATTTTTAAATATCAAAACGATTGAGAAATCATTAAAATTTGATCTTTGTTATTCTTTTACAATAACAAACAGTATATATCGAATCTTCCGGGGAAGAGAATTAGATAAACTGAGTTTTTGGTGTAAGAATGAAAATCATAAATCAGTGGGAAGTCCGAGTCAACATTCCGTTGACGAGGCCACTGTGTTAACACCTAAGCTGTTTACCTCTCAGAACAATGAGCAACCACGTGACCCGCACTGAAGTTCATTCAGAGCGTCAGAATGAAATGCGACACTACATTTCCTTCTCGTGAACTTACAAAATAATTATTTATTTTAAGTTTATTATTGAATAGTCTTCTAGAAAATACAATAAAACTATTTTATAATCTAAATTTATCTATTTCAAAAGTTTGTTTGGTTCATCTTCTCACTCAGCGGTCTTTTTTGGCACACGAGGGTAATTAAATCTACACTATAACCATTCTGAACCAGTATAAACATTGAAACTCAAGGTGAGATTTAGACCTACAAACTGTTGAACCCAAAGCCAGAGCAGTAACCCCTCGGCTGACAGGTCAGCTTCGACAATTCGATTTTAATTGTGAAATGGAGATTTCGCTTAAGTGATTTTTCTACAACTCTTATTACAGAATTCACCGACACAATGGAAACGCCAATTTTATCTTAGAAGATATTCTTTCTCGCAAAAAAATTTGAAACAAAAAGTGTTTGATTGAATCAATTCGCCAGGATAAATGTTTCATAATTTTGGTTGAATTTTTTTCCTCACGGAATTCAACGTTTTCTTTTATATAAATGATTACAATGATAAGAGGAATTGTTCTTCAATGCATCCCCGGACACTATGGAATCCATGGCAATGAAATTGCCGATACGATGGCAAAAAGGGGGAACTTTACTTTACAAACATCTTTTTCTAGTGTATCTTTTTGCATAATAAAACGACTAATTAAAAATATATTATCTGAAAGATTCAAAAAGATTCTCGAATCTCGATCAGAGGACAGTCTCGTTTTAACTAAGTTGTAGAAACAGTTAAAATAATTCTGAAAACAAAAACTTATAAAATAGATAAATAAATTTAAGAAAGTTTTAATAACAATATGAAAAAAAATCAAATCAAAATTTACATGATTGTAAAATTTTAAAATTAATTTTGCTCTTTCTCCTCTTCTTTCTTCAAACCCCTGTTTTCTTCTTCCTTTTTTTCTTCCTCATCTTTTTTATTTTTTCCCTCTGCTTTTTTCTACTTTTTTCTTCTGCTTTTTTCTTTTCCCCTCTTCTTTTTTCTCCTTTTTCTTTTTTTCCTCTCTTTTCTTCTTTTCTTTTTTTTCCTCTCTTTTCTTCTTTTTTTTTACTTCCTCTTTTTCTGCGTCTTTTTTTTACTTCCTCTTTTTTTACCAAGTTTCTCTTTTTACAAAATACTATCACAAAAAAAAATCATTTGATATGCACTACCTAAAAAAAACACATACAAAATAAAATTCCATCCCAAGACAACTCTTATTTTCATTTTATTGATGAAAAATGAGGAAAATCATCAATGTTTTTTCCCAATTCAAAACTTCACTCAATAGCTAGAAAACCGTCATTTTTATAATGTAGGAAATAGTTTACTGTTTTCATAAAAAAGGTAACTTAATTTCTCTTTAGCCTTTTATCCGTTTTTCCAGACAGTCAAAGGCATCAGGTGATTTTCTGCTTCAGTCTCAGTGCCGAAAGCTCTCCGTTTTCACTCGTTCAAGCGACACTCCTTACGCACACATTGCATCCGAATCCACATTCAAAAAATACTAAACAGAAATATCGGAACGTTTCTGAATTGGAATTCTTGTGGTTCACTTAAAATCGTCATTCGAATATCCTGGGTGTGCTTCAGTTGCGGCGATTTCTTTAATAAAATCTGCTGATTGATATATCGTTTTTTCGGCCCTGCTCCTCACTCGATTAAATGCATCATGCCGATTGCATGAGCCGATTCCGAGTCCTGATCACTTCTTGTAGAAATACAAGGTTAGATTAGAAGAGATAGACCAAACGAGTTAGATTAGGTTGCAAGAAACACGAACCCTTAAAGAAAATACCCAAATTGAAGTATTTAAAAGTCTCTAATAAAAACCCTTTGATCAAAGTTTCTCAATCATAAAAGGAAAAATCTGTCTTGAGAATACATTTTTATTCAAATTTCAGTTCGTAAATTTAGTTCGAAATATAACCTAAAATTTACTTTGAGTGAATAATATTGTCCAACCAATTAATGCGTAAAATTGTGTTCAAAACTAAGACGGTCTCAAATGTTTATTTAAGTTATAATATAATAGAACGTCTGTGTACACTCAAAACGATTGTCGTGCTATGCCATAAAAATTAAAGAAACTCACACAAAACTTCATGAGTACAGCTAAAACAGTTTTCATGTAATAAAATCAAAAATTATTATTTATTCGGCGAATGGGATCAAATAAAAAATTTCCATTTACAAAATAACTCAAAACCTAAGGAAATAACTAAGAACTGCTTTTTATTAAATGTAATCATGTTACGAGAAAGTACAATCCGGATATTTTTGAAAGTGCTAAACTGACCTTCACGAAAATGCGAGTATTTTTAATGAAAGATAAATTGAGTGATATAATTATTATATACGTAAAATGATAACCATTAATATATATAAAGCATTATTAGAAATATGTATCGTAGGCAAAAATTGAATGATACAAGAATAGATATAAAATTCTTATGCATAGCAATACATTAAGAGCAAAAGCAGCTTAAATAGATTTATTAAATGTAATTAATAGTAAATTTTTATAAAATTAATCAAAAACTAAATTAAGAATAAGAATCAAATGCTAAATGGAGAATAATGCATTAAAAAACATTGAAAATACGAAATATGCTAAGCAGATGGAAAAGAGATAGTTAAAAATTTTTTGATTATTATAAATTAATTGTGTATTTAGGCAACAATGGATTTAATATTATATTTTGGCTTAAATTTTAGCTTGACATTTATTTCTTTTATTCTGGTTTGATATTTTGGTTTGACATTTTTAGGTGGCTTTGGGGTGTATTGGCTTCTTTAAGCATACAGTTTTGGGCCAATGCAGAAAATCCATGCTCTGTGCCAATGTGATTAACACCACCTGAAAAAGCTAGTCACGTTGGTACTTCGTTCCATTTTCCTTTTATTCAATATATCTTTGAAATTTTAAACTATCTATTTAATATATTTTCCATCTGTATACTATATATTTTCAATGCTTTTTCCAAGCATTATTCTCCATTTAGTATTTGATTATTATTCTCCGTTTATTATTTGATTAATTATACATACATATATATATGTGTGTGTGTGCGTGTGTGATGTGTAGAATTACCAAGAAAATTAACGCGCGCGCGATCACCCTTTTCTGGAAAACAGATTTATTTGTTTACAAACACATATTTAATAGCAAAAACAAAACACATAATTAACTCGGAGACCGCCGCTCCTACCGAAATATTGCGACCGATCGCGGACCTTTCCCCGTCGATACTATTCTAAAATACGGCAACTCACTCGAAAGAGATGCAAGCCACGCCAAGCGCAGTTTGTTGATCGCCAAAAAGTCGCCAGATACTACAATATATATATATATATATATATATATATATATATATATATATATATATATATATATATTATAGAAGTACATCTTAGAAATTAACCTTAACGATCACCCTAAGAAATCTCGGCGTTCTACAGGTGGCTCAACGGCCACAGTTGCACAGGAACATGAAAATCATCCCTATAGCAGGACACTTCAAGGAACGATTACAATAATATTTTTGAATAAAATAATTATACTGGCAGTGGAATTGTGTGTACAATGTATTCATTTCATTAAGATGACCGGCATAAAAAACCACATCTTACTTTCCAAAGAAAAGTTTGTTTCAAATTTATTTTTCATATAAATATAACAAAATTTATCCAACTGATGTTTTTAAACTTATTTTTAGAACCTAAAAAATACATAAGCACATGTAGTTGTGTGTGTGTTTGGGATGTGTAAGAAATAAAGAAATGTTTACTCTGTATTTGTATGTACGCAAAGGAGATAAGAAAAATAGTTTTAAATTTTTCGGTTCTTATATTTATGATTTGAATATGGAAGGGATAATCATAAATTATTCTCGGGGTCAAATTACTTCGCAACTTCTAAATAGAAACCATGACGACAAAAATATTTTCTTTTACACTGAAAATAAAAAAACACAAACATATCAGTGACATTTCTTAACGTCACTTCGTTTGTTTTCTTCAACTTGCAGCTTTTGTTGCGCGAGAAAGTAAAAACTAAATATTCCATAGAAATTATTTTTAAAATGTTTGTAAAATAAAAAATTTAGGAAAATTGAATTTACGAATAATTCAAGACTTAGGGGGGAGAGGGGAGGAAACACGTTCAATCTACTTAGATTGAAGAATCTCAAAAATAGCAACAATCTTCAAACAAAATAAACATTCACTTGTTTCGTTAAAACAATATGGCGCTTAAATTTATATTATTATTAAACGCTGACAACCCAACTGTTGAAACTCATAAAAAGTCATCAATTTTTTCCATCTAATGGTCCTTTGTGATTTATATAAAAACAGCTATATTTACACAATTCATACTTTTTCTTTATTAAATGTGTTCTGGATTCTAAAATTCTCTTTTGAATTCGTTCTTGTGGAATACTCAATGGCCATCTTGTGAATGAAAGTAACGCTTCAAATAGTAAGTTCTTTTTGACATATGTCAAAGAGAAGAAAGAAGTATAGAACAACAAACTCTTTAGAAACACACGAAAACAGTATAATCGAAGAAAACTGTTTAATATTAAAATGTTCAAAGTTAAAATGTTATTTTAAATAAAAGAAATTGGCACACATTGAGTATAAATTTCAAGTAAAATTAAAATCCGCTATGTCGAGTTTCAATGTATAAAATTTAAAGGCAATTATATTTCAACCGTGGTTGGATTTTTTTTTTATACTTCTTACAATCTTGTTCTCATTTTTTGCTTCTGAAAATTATTTCGATGTCCATCTACAGTTCAATTGAAACAATCTTCTGACTTCAAATAGATTAAGAAGCAGAGCGAAAGCGCATGCTTAAGGCATGATCTGCATAATTAAAAGAATAACTGCTAATAACTTGATCCATCTTAAGATTCCAGATGAACTTTAAAAATAACTTTAATAAAGATAAAAGAAATAATTACCGATATACATAATGAAAGAAAAGATCGATTTCATTTTTAAACTCGATTAACAAAATGGCTAAATCAATATGTTAATAAATCACGAAGGAATGATATAAATTGGTTTTCTGATCTCTTTGGAATTCTTAACTTTTTTTCAAATAAAACCTCATGGAAATAAATTTAGATAATTATACAAACTTCAGCCTCTTACTTTTAGTTATCTTTTTGTTTGCATTAAGAGAAAAGAATATTCTGGTAATGTAAGTTATTCTTATCATTGGATAACAGTTCTTTAGTTTTCCAACAGACGACATAATCAGTTGATATTCAAACACTGAAGTCATTTTCTAATATTACCAACACTACAGTATTTCAATTTTTAAAACTTTGCCAGCTATGCAAAATGGCTAAACGTTTTCGAAACGACTCCTGGGACTGAAATTTCGGGAATGCATGGTCTAAATAAATTCTTTTCCTTTTTAAGAAACAGTCAGTCATGTGAAGAAATGTGAACCACTAACTATTCTACTTATAGTCTACTCATTAATTTGGTTTGTGGAGTTGAATGGGGCATGGTCCAATATCGGAAAAATTACGCCAGACGTTGGTTTCAATATACTTTAACTTTCTTATAAAATCAATGATGAAATGAAAGTGGTTAAATTATATCTAAATTTTCACAAGATAAAAGTAATATATTATTTAAGAAAATTATAACACGTAAACAGTAAAATAAGGATATGGATTTACACCAATTAAAGTTTCCATACTTAAAGGCATAGAGTTAAGAAACAGTGAACGATAATCTTTAAAATCTGGAGCATCAATTAAAACATGATTGATGCCAATATTTAATACGATGAGGATAGTGTTCCATGAAAAGTAAGCACTTTTGAGTAAATCGAGTGTGACCAATTCAGAGGACTGTCAATTTGGCATCAGACAAACGTACTATCAAAACAGGAAATGATATAATGGACGGTGATATGGAATGTAACTTATTGTTTATTTGTGAATTCCAGACCTCTTGCCACAGTAAAAGGAAATTTATTTTGACAGCCTTTTTTCATACTTGTGAAAGGAACTTTGGAATTGCGAATAATGGCAGTAAATTTCGCCGTAGCATCCACCATTTCACTCCCAACAATTCCCATGTAACTAGGAATCCAGCAAAATATAATATCAAAACTTTTGCATCATCAGCATCCAATAAAATCCGTATTCAATCCGCTTATATTTTCAGGTAGTATAAACATTTTAAATTCTGAAGCACATTTTTAACACATTTAATTTACAATACTAATGAACAAGATCCAATGGACATTTTCAAACTAATGAGAATATCTTGAATATATGGAAGAAACTTCTTTCAAATGGGGAAGAAATATGAATTTAAGGAACTTGCGCCCTTAAAATGTACTTACAAATTTATATATCAAGGCAGTAATCAGTTTTCAGAATATTAATGTAAATCATAAGAAAACAGAGATAATGCTCTTCACCACTTCTTCAAGATATCTTTATTCTTAAAAAATAATCTTCCTATCTTGAAAATGCTTCTTGGGTATTCTAAACGCCATTTTGACCTTTTAAATGCTAATTTAAGCGATGTGCTTGATTTTCGAATGGGGACATGCATAAAAAGTAGGCAAATTCGTCTGGAAAGCTAATGATCTCTTCATTTCATATTCTTTCAATATAATCCACTCACTGAATATATTGTAACATCAATATCACAAGAATTGAAAATAATTTCATATGACCAATTATCATTATCGCCTTAAGGTTTCAGAAGATAGATATTGAGATTTTAATGTAATAATCACTAATTAAGCTTCAATAAGCTTTCATTGTGGCGCTTTTACCGAAACAAATGACTCGCAAACGTGACATAAGAGGTAAGAGCTACAAGCGGCTCACCAGATCCATAAAGGATTTCAAAAGCTCTTTTAACGATTATATGGAAACCTTGCGTTGAAACAACTTCTTAACCATAGATTGAAATAACAAAAACCAATATTCAAGAGCAGAGAAGAGAATTTTTCCAAGTTTCTACCTTCCTCTTAGTAAAAAATGTATGTTTACTCATTTGTTCCACAATAGTTAAAATTATGCATCACTTAAAACTCTAAATTCTGATGATTAAAATAAGATAAATGTATTTTACACAAAATGAGCTTATCACATAAAATAACGGTTACGCGAAATCGGAGAAAATTCTTTCCATAAAAGCTTAAATCATTGATTAATAAGTCAGTATATAAACTAAAAGTTGGGTACAAAACAGTTATCTAATAAAGTAAAATGTTAGCATAAATGATTCATTCGTTTTGAAGAAGCAAAATTATTAAAATTATCACACATGAAGAGTAAGTGAAAATAAAAAAAAACTCAGCAAACTTACTTTATACACTTTCTACAATTGTTCATTGTGCTCTGCTTTGGTGACCCGTCCAGACGATAATTAGAGATAATTCTATACATTTTGTAGCCAACAACTGATGTCCTCGAATTGCCGGTGCCATCTTAAAATGTTTTATTTACGCAGCGGTTCTTTTCCATGCGTTTTGCTGAAACGCAATGCGCAGCTTTAGTTAATATATTCAAGGATGTAGGACATTTTCTTGCTCTACCTCCACCTTCACTTTTGACCGGTACTAACTTCGAACTCTATCACTCGATTGGAAAGATAATAGTCTCGTTCTGCCACCACGATATAAACTAATTGAAATTGAGATTCTTTTTGCATATCGCCCATGCGAACGAGAATAATTTTGTAAAATATAGCCATTTCCAAACGAACAAATCATGTAGGCTAACACTACACATATAAATATAGATAATACACTATCCAGAAACATAATAATTTTATTTTCTTCGTATTTATCACTTGATTCATGTTTTTATTTTGAAAAATTAAGCACATTTGGAACCCACATAAGGTATTACATGAAAAAATGCAGTGAACAAATACGAATCCCGAAAATATAAGTACTATGCAAAATAATAATTTACACTTATTCATGTAAAATAAAATATCTTCAATCATTAACCACTGCTTTTAATTTAGTTACGCCTTACAATTTAAGTATTATAAGTAGTTTTAAATATACTATACTTGCTTTTATTATAACATTCAGATGACAAGCTTTCAACATTTTTTACGGAACACCCATAAAAAGGAAGTAGAGAGAATCGAGGTGTATATTTGTTTTTCAAAAACCAGATCAGTACTTCTCCTCTCGTTTTTAAATATAATAAAATGAGAAATATTCTAAAAAAGGAGTGCATTGCGAATAATTTCAGCAAATATTGCACAAAGTACAGTTAAAATCAAAAGCTTCTTCCCATTGTAATACTTTTTGTGAAGAAGAAAATTGCGTTTCACATATTATCGTTTTAATTCCTAGTTTCACTGCATTGAATCTTAGTATTGTTCTGAGGAGGCAGGCAACTGATGAAAACTTCAATTTTAATTCATTCAATTCATTAACGAGAATGAATTTTTAATACATACGCATTATATGCATCTTTCACATTAGCAAACACGACAATGATATCAGTGGATGCATCCAGCGTGCAGTCTCACCTGAGTCACAATTAAATCAAAAGGTAAACAACAGAAAACCGGCAGGGAAGAGAAGAGAGGCTCTACAGAGTAAAAGACTCTCAACAATCAAACAATTGATTATCGACAAAAATATAAGCTTCACACGTAACTATAAAATAATATGAAAAAATATTTGTTACTTTTATTTTTGGTATAATTTTTTAAAAATAGAATTACGTTGGAATTTAATAAGATGCAAAAAATAAGACAATATGAATAAAGACAACTATTCAAAAAATAATAACTGAAAAATTTTCTAATTCTGAGAAGGGTACATCAGAATTCTTATTTTAAAATTTATTTTTCTATGAATTAGTTCAAAATTATAAGGCTGCAATGCTAATGCTCAATGCATTAACCTAGGATTTGAACTAGCATTGGAATTTAGCCATTCTAATGGGTTATGATCACTCTCGGTTCTAAATTTTTTTTCGGTTTATTGACTGTCTAAGCAACATTGTAACAATTTTTGTTGTCCAGACTATTGCAACACATTTTCTCCGCACTACAGTAATTCTTTTCTATTTCTGTAAATTTTCTACTAAGATGTAAAATAGGATGCTCTTTTCTTTCTTCATCCAATTGAGGAAATGCTACACCGATTCTTTCCATTTGACGCATCAGTTTGCAGTATGAATTCTTTCTCATAGTCAGAAGCTGATTCTTCACTCTGTTTTTCAATTCTTTAAAAGCAGTTTAATAATATTCAAACAACACAATCTTTTCTTTTTAATTTGTCAACCAAGAGAGCAGCAATAGTGAAATAATTCGGATTTTATTTTCGATAATAACCTTATCTAGAACAGCCCGAAATATCTGCTTTGGTTGTCATAACAGGAAAATATTTTATGGCTTCAATTTTTAATTTTGATGGTGCTTTTACCTTGGCTAACCATATGGTCTAGATATTTGACATATTTGAGCAAAAACACATTTTAAAGGTTTGATCTTTAAATTTGCTCTTTTAATTCTCTGAAAAATATTTGCTAAATATTTAATGTGAAATTCACAAGTATTAGAAAATATAGCAATGTCATCTAAATATTGAATCGTAAAGGATTTCATTCCTTGAAACAGATCGATTTTCATTTCACATAGAAAAAAAAATCTGGATCATCATTCAAATCAAACAGGATTTCAGACATTATTGCTGCCATTCTCCTAGAAGCTTTCCTTTCCTTTTTAGACTTTCCGGCTCTTTGACAAGGATCGCTAGATTTTACAAATTCTCTGTAACAATTTCAAGCCAGTCTATCGTTTGTTTTGGTAAAGCCAAGGTTAGCAGATGTACCTTCGTGACAAGCTATTTTAAAAGCTTTTCTCAGAACTTTTTTGGCACAACTAATAAAAAATTTTCTTGTCCCAATTTATCTACTTTTCTTTTGAGTAAAAGTTCATTTTTTATAAAATAATTTGTTTTGTGTACTTCTCCCGGTTGGACTTCCTCAGCTTGTTCAAACAATTTAGGATCTTCACTTGTTCTTCGACATTCTTAAAAATTTTTTTTTTATCAATCTTAAGTAAGGAAACCAATTGATCATCAGACTGATGTTCTGGTAAAACAGTTAATTCTTCCATATTCTTAACCTCTTCATTGGAATTTCTTTTCGAATCATCTACGGATTTGCTTATGCGCACTTTCAAATCCACTTCTAAGCGTTTTGGTATCTAATCTCAACACTGTTAATCTAATTATTATCAAATTCTAATTTTCTTTCTTTTCTTTCAATGAAGCTGCGTAGTTTCCTAATGGGTATTGCAACGAAACAAAGATAAAGATCAGAATTGCACATGCGCACTAAAATCTGTCTTACTTCTCTTCTCTTTCAATGTGCTGTTTACTTTTTGATTTGGGAGAGTGTTCTCAAAGAGACAGTATACTGCGGATGTGTTGCAACAGCGTGTGCCAATGATACTGTCATATTTGCTAATTTGAATGTTGGATATAATGTATATATTAAAAAGTTATTCTCTCCGATAAATTTAATTAAATTAAGTTAATATTATCATCAATTGCCTTGCCTCCCCGCTCTGCTATGCTACAGCTTTAAATGGTGACATCGGGATAGATCTTTTCCAAATAATTCTGGAGAATTGAGGAGCTCTTCTGTCAGGGAAAGCTGAAGTTGAGAAACGTTCTCATTCCGACAACAAAAAAGAAAAATGATAGCAACCTGCTATTCCTATTTATTTTGATTTTGTGGTTTCCATTCCATCCCTTGAAAACAGAAAACATAGCTTTCCGTTATTTTGAAGAGGAAAATGTGTTCTTAGTTAAATTCCATTCATGGAATAGAAAGAAGACTGTTTAGTTTCAACCCTTGGAAAAAGAAGCATCCAGCTTAAAGTTTTAATTCCATCCATAGTATCCAGCTATTTTGGTGGAAAGAGTGTTCCCAGTGTTGTTTCATTGCAATCCATGGAATAGAATTGTGCTGTTTTGATTCCAAACCTTGGAACAAAAAGAAAATAGCATCCTACTATATTGGCGAAAAGAATGGTTACAGATCTGCTTAATTCCAACCAGAGATCTAAAAAAGACAGTTTAAATTCCAGCTGAAATCCAGCATCAAGAATCAAGAATCAAGGAAATATTGCGCTACTTCTGATTTAAAAATCCATCTTGTCCAAGTATACTGTTTTGAAATCTACGAATTGCGAGTTTCAAAATTTCTATTTCTTAGAATCAAGAAAACTGTGACAGTCAGGAAGTTTTGTCCTCGAGTGGCTTTTTCGGTAAAACCTCAAAAAAAATTAATTAGTTAAGTAAAATAGTGCAAAAAAATAAAATCGAATATAGCGAGAGATTTGATAAAATATAAATAATTATTTAACTTTAAATAATAAAGTAATTTTTGATTAGATTTAGCTTGGAATTTTAAATTTCCCAAAATAGTGTTTAGTTATTTTTAAAACTAGTGAAGAACTTTCATTTTGACTGATTAGTGAAAACACTCTTATATTTACATTAGTGCTTTGTATAACAATAATGTGTACATGATATATAATTTCATTCCATATATTATTGTTTAAATTTTCTTGAACATTTGCAGATATATTTGGTTAGAATTATTATCGTACTGGGTATCTATCCAAGTTTACTTTTCATTTATGATGTTAGAAAAGGAAATTTATGTTCTAGAAGTCGAGTTTTCTAAACATAAACCTTGAGTAAATAGAATAGTTGGAACATATACTTGCATATAATTGCTCTTAAATTTTGATACTGAATTCGTTTATTTCTAGAAATTATATATTTAAATTGCTATTATTTTTGTTTTCAGTCGGTGGTCGGCAATCTTTTGCTCTTTGGCTACGATTCTTCTCTCCAAAACATTATACATCCAGCCTGGACTATACTTATTAACTTTTTTTGTAAGAGAACAGTAAAAAATTTTGAAACTCAAGATGAAAAAGAGGGGGCACATTTATAGAAAACAAAACTATCGCAGAGTCTAGACAAATGATGAAAGAATTTTTCGAAATCATTACTTTAAAAAGTTCGATGACTTTGACGGTGACATTCTCTGCCAGTCATTTCGAAATAGGTTTGTATTAGACAAGTAAATATTAACAAATCCGTACCCATCAAAATGATTCGTCATCCCAATCGTGACAAGATTATATGGCATTAGTGTGACGTCAAAACTAGCAACTGTTTCTAAAATAGCGTTTCTTCTGCAGAAGAAGAATGTTCACTATGCAGAAATAATGAATGATTTGTAATTTAAAAAAGTTTATTTTATGGTGGATGTTACTTCTTATCTCAGTCAGCTTAATCGTAAGTTACAAGGAGAAGGAAACACAATTTTTTCGATATTATAAGAAATCATTTCACTTGAAAACAAATTGTCGCCTTTTGCTGAAAATTTTGAAAGAGAAGCCCCAATCCACTTTCATTGCCTATTGAAATTTTGTCAAAAAAATAAGTTTCACATAGATATTTGCTATTTCAAAACAACACCAACAAATATTTCCTCAACAGTTTTAAAGATTTCAGAAACAGTAAAGTGACACTAGCTTTCGCTATAAAACCTATGAATGTCACGGTAACAGAAAATTAATTTTCCCCCTTTAATATTGATATTGGCAGTTTTGAAATAAGGTTGCTTGATTTAAAAAGTAAAGAATTATGGAGCTCAATATTCGACCGTTTTTGTACTAGTTTAGAGCTATTGGAGAGAAATAAATGTGAACTAAGTTTACAACACACAAGAGTGTTTTACTTTAAAAGGTCTGGTGAGGGAAGATTTGTGCTGATTTTTAACACACTTTTGATAGCATTCCTGAATCATGTGATCAAGTCGAAAAACTAGCCTTTTCTATTCTTTCCTTATTTGGGTCTGCATATTCATGTGAACAATCTTTTTCAAACGTGAAAAATATCATGAGTAAATTAAGAAATAGTCATATTGATGAGAACTAAGAATCGCCCCTCAAATTAAAAATTACATTATACAAACCAACCAACTTACCCTTAGTTTCAGAGAAATTGCAAGGCCAATGTTCACATTAGTGGAGTATTTATAGTTATTTTTAAGAATACCTTTTATATTATTTTACTAGAGATATTTTTAAATAAATATTATTATCTTTATGTAAGTATGATACCAAGTTTATGTTAGTAAAACTAAGACTTTTATTTAGCAAAAGCAAATGTGAGACCGTACTTTTGTGCTAATTATATCAGTAATAATGTCTCCTGCAAAAGCAAAGCTTAAGTTACAGAAATGACTCTTTGAATAAATTTCTATTGTAAATGATCTAGATTTGGCTCTTTTCGATGACAATATTCTCAACCACTATTGAAGGTCGTGTAGACCAATGCATCGTAGACCAATAATACAGGTTTGTAATAATTCTTGTAGAATTGTTAATTTAGCCAAGAGAAATAATGTATAAATAATGTGATACATTTATACCATTTCTGTTTCCAAAGGGAAAACAAAATTATTATACTAAGTACTAAAATTTTATCTTAAGATTAAATACAGTATATTAGCGAAAAACATTTTAACTCAAATATTGTTTCATTGTTCAAAAAATATTTGTATATTTTGTGTGAATATAATAGGGATAAATTACTCTTGTTTTCCCCCAACCGTAAAAAAAATTAATTTATAAAATGTTAAAATTTCATGTGGAGTTGAAACATAATCATAATTGTTAGGTAAATATTTGGGTTTTCTTAGTGCCGAGTTAAATTAAGCTTAGACTGACAATTAACTATGCCATTCTTGGCAAAAGATAAGTACGCAGGATTTGTTAGTTTTAGCTTCAGAGCTTGAAGGTAATGTTGAGGTAAATGTTGACACAAGTTCCTTGAGTATATCAGTTAAACTATTAAAAGCCTTAATTATGAAGAGGATTTTGTCAAAGTATATCTTTTCCATAGTCTAAAAAAGAAAAAAAGAACAAATTGAGAAAAAGAAAATTCAAATAAAAACTGAAGAACGGAGGAAAGAAACATAAGAGGAACATGAATTAGAAAAGCTCAGATTAGAAGCTCGATTGAAAGTGACAAATGCATATCACAGTGACAATATGCGAAACATATTTATAAAGATCTTCAAGGAATGATCCATAGACATGACGTCAAAGAAGATTAGTCTATATTTAATTCTTTTTGAACGCCAGGCACGTCGTGCCCAAATACCTAGAGTTGAGGGTTTCATATTTGTTAGGCAGTATGTGAAATCCCACAAATAATTGCACGTAATCAAGAAGAAACACAGAATCATGTGTGTGTGTGAATATGTAAAAGAAGTTTTATTTAAAAGATTTAAGTTGATTAAAGAGAAGTTCAGATAACTGTCCGTGAAAAATCAAAAGAAAAATGATGTCTCTTGGAAAGATTATTATCATGACGTTAAATTATTTTCATGGGTGGATCAAAGTCTTAAAGTTGATACTTTTGAAACGTTAACTAATTGACTTAATGCTAATAGACCAGATTAGAAAGACAACCCCACAAAATTTAAAGAATTCTATTTAGATAAATGAGATAGTATTGTTACAAAGTTTGTAAGCATTTTTATTTTGTATTCGTCTTCAGATATCGCAGACAGATCCGAGCTCAAATTCTGGGACAAAAAAAATAGAGAGATTTAGGCTTAAGTTAAGAACGAATTTTCCAGTAATTTGGCACCAATGTAATCACTTAGCGACTTGGCAAGCTTCTTAGCGACCACTTAGCGATTTTCTTGGCGAGATTTAGCGAGAAATGGATTGTTCTAGAAACTCCCATTGCCTAAGCTCTAGGGCCATCATTCAGTGAGATGGCCTGGAAGCTTCCAGAACCTTGGCGAAAGCTCTTTGCTTTCACACCAAGCAAGCTATAAATACCACCGTTCCATGGACCGAGTCAGATTCTGAGTTTCCAGCGGCAGTGATAAGCTTGCTAATACGATATGTCTATCTGAAGTATTTGAAGACCTCTGTTTTTGGGAGTTGTTTACCGTTGAATTGATACTGTATAATTGTGATTCATAATTGTTTTAACTGCTGAGTCCGTACGGCATCTTTTAAAAAGTTCTACAAATAAAATTCTAGTGAGTGTTTAGAGTTTATTTTATCGACTCTCAATCAGCACACAAACCCAGAATCTTGGTACAGTATTAACAATCCACTTTATTTGGTGGAGAAATTAGGAAAATTTGAGAACATTAGGAAAACTGTCAAACCCAAAATTAATTATAATGTAATATAGAATAAAGCTTTTCAAAAAAAAAAAAAAAAAATCGAAGATCCTATGTACACCTCACATGTATGTGAAAATTGATAATAATTATGAGAATGAAAATTTTAAAACAGAAGATTAAAAGGAAGGACTGAAAAGTTTTGAAAAAAAAAAAAAAAAAAGATTACTGAAATGTTTCGAATGTAATTCTACTGATCATTTAAAACCGCAAGTCACTTTAACTTAAGTACTTCCACTTAATTCCGTAAATACTGCGAGAGAAGAAACAGATATAAAAAGTTTCTCAAATCTTATATAATTATCGAGAAATTCAATGGAATTAAATGTGAAATCTTAATAGATACTGCAGCTAAAATTCATATTGTTAGTAGGAAGTTTGTTTTTCCTGACGATTTGATTGGACAACATGTTTGAGTAAAACAACCTGTAGAATTTAACTGTTACCTGTTTACCCATTGCACGAATTATGTTGGAATGTGTGAATTAGAAAGTGTAATTATGAAAGCAGCTATTATTGCAAACGAAATGAATCGTGGTAGATACCAAACAGCTTCATTGATGCAAGAAAAGAGTGAAAATAAGAATTTGATTGAACAGATAAATACTATACAGGTTAGAAATTAGAAACGTGTAGAAGAGGAGTTGAAGATGAATTCAAACCAATTAGCAGAGGATCTAAAAAGAAATTCCAATGAAGACGTTGAAGATAAGGAAGAATTAAGTGCTTTACCAAAATAACAGTGCGACGATCCCTTAGTTTCCTTATTTAAGATTCATAAAAAAAAAGTTTAAAAAAAATAATAATCTTAAGTTTTTGTTTAATCAAGCTGAGAAACTTCAGCCGGAAGAAGTACACCAAACAATTTGTAGTATAAAAAATGAATTTTACTCAAAGGAACATTGGGTATATTAGAACAAGAAAGTTTTTTTATTAGACGTGCCAAAAGTGTTCAGAGGAAAGGTTAAAATAGCTTGACAGGAAGGTACATATGGTCGTCTTGGAGTTTACGAAAACATAAGATAGACTATCCAAAAATTGTCATAGGCCAAACTGTTACAAAGGATTAAGAATTGCAAAATTTTGTGATCCTTGTTAAAGAGCTGGAAAGGCTGAAAAGGAAATGAAAGCTTCTATGAGAATAACACCAATAATATGTGAAGCTTTTAGAATGTTTCTTGGTTTGAATAATAATCCAGATTTTTCTGTAAAATGAAACTGAACTGTTACAAGTAGTAAAAAGCCTTTACGATTCCATATTAAGATGACATTGCCACTCAAGCACCATACAATTTTAAATATAAGAGAAAAAAATTGAGCTAGAATTTCTTAAATATTTGTCTTTACTCGTATGTCTTTTTTGTAACTTATTAAATTTAAAAAAATTCTATTTTTAAAATATAATAAAATTAAAACTTATATATATATAAATAATTTTTCATGTTATTTTATAATTATTGGTAAAGTTATAATATTTTTGTAATAAATTTTTTGTTTGAGTATTGTGAAACATTTGTTTGAGTCTTGTTTACTCATGTAAAAAATCCTCCCGGGGCAGACAAAAAGCTGTATCGAGCAAAAGCGAACACCTGAATAGCGCATGCGCGCTAATATCTGCCATGCTACTCTTCTTTTCCAATTTGTTGTCTACTTTTTGATTTGGGAGAGTGTTCTCAGAAAGACAGTATAGTGGAGATGTGTTGTAGCGGCGTCCTCCAATGATATTGTCATATTTGTTAATTAGAGAGTTGTATATAATGTATACATCAGAAGTTTATTCTCTTTAATAAATTGAAATAATTTAAATTAATAAGATTAGCGAATACAACAACACACAATGGAGAGAAAAATTACAATCTTTAGCTACACACGACCACACCATCTGGAAGGCATTCGGTATGTTCAAAAAAAAGAGCGCAACATTATCCGCCCATTCAAGGCCCGAATAATGTAGCCTACACGGATAAAGAAGAAACAGAGGCAATCGCCGACGTTTTTCAAAAACAATTCACTACACATGATCTACAGGACTCATATACTGAAAACCAAGTCGCTCAAACAATATTCAGATTTCTCTCCAGACCACATACATAAGCTATTGAAAGCACCACTCCCTCGGAGGTCATGGCAATAATAAAGAAAATGAAAGACCAAAACTCGCCAGGCATGGATGGCATTACAAATAAAATGATTAAAAAAGCCCTCCTAAAAGCCCTATTCAAAATTACCATGCTAATAAATCAGATTCTTAATCTCACTTATTTCCCCAAAATATGGAAAACCGCTTCGGTAGTGCCCATTCCAAAAACTAGAACAGGAAATCAACTGCCATCAAATTATAGGCCCATCAGTCTATTGCCTTCACTTAGCAAAATTGCAGAAGGCATAATTCTATACAGACTAGACAAAATTCTGAATGAAAATAATATACTGATACCAGAACAACATGGTTTCAGACTACATCACTCTACTACTCATCAATTAATGAGAGTAGGAGAAACAATTATAAGCGGTTTTCAAACTAGGAAAAGCACTGGTGCAGCTTCTCTGGACATTGCCAAGGCCTTCAATAGAGTTTGGATAGAAGGGCTTGTGTTTAAACTCATTCAAAGTGGTCTACCAGACCCACTCATTAGACTCATGATATCCTATCTTTTGGGACAAAAGTTCCACGTTCGAATAGGTATTACATATTCCCCAATACGATCCATTTTAGCAGGAGTGCCACAGGGGTAAAAACTCGGACCAAGACTTCTTAATCTATGTGAACGATGCACCAAAACACCCCTGAACATCACTGCATCTATTTGCAGATATGATACAATGATAATAACACAACATAGGAACACCTACAGCGTCTTGAGCAATGGTTCAAAAATGGAAAATACTTGTAAATGAAAATAAAAGTGTAGTGATTATATTCAGTAAAAAACAGCTGATCACAGCTGAAAGAGTAAAAATCAATGGAAAAAGTATTCCATGGTCTCAAACCTGTAAATACTTAGGCGTCAAGCTAGATAAAAAAAAATGATATGGAATCCCCATCTCAATAAAAACAAAATTCAAGCAAAGAACAGAGGCACTCTACCCGCTCCTAAAATGGAGCTCTAATCTATCTTTAGAAAATAAAGTGCTCATTTACAAAGCATATCTGAGACCACTACTGTTCTATGCTTGTCCTGTTTGGGGCTATACCCATGATTAAAAAATAAAAAAAACTAGAAACCCTGCAAAATAAAACCATCTGGTTAGCGGTGAAAGCACCCTGATACTACGGAAACAAAAAAATTAGAAAAGAAACTAAAATACAAATGATTCGGACATATTTTGCCAACATAATATATAATATGTACAGAAACCTTGATAAAACAAAAAATCAATCAATAATTCATATTCCGTCCCAAAATGACCTAAGCACAAGCAATAGACTACGTTCTCGAGCTTTATTACAATACTCATAAAAGTTTCCTCGCCAACAACCATGAAAAACATGCATGAGCAGATAAATTAAATATAATACTTGGAAATATATATAAATAATTTTATATACAATCAATATATACCTATCTAACCGGAAAAAATATAAAAAAATAATAATAATACAAAACAAAGGTAAACTTTTTGTACATATTTATGCCAACAAAAAAATGGGCGAGTTAGGACAACAACCTAATTTTGAATAAAAAGAAATATTCAATCCTAAGAATACTTGTAAATGTAAATTTTATATTAATTTTGTATATATTTTTATTATATAATCCTGCAAAATAGAACCTGTAATGTATTTGTGCTAAACCTGTAACTCATGTATGTAGTATTAACCCAGCTCATGCATGTTTGAATATATTTCTACAATCAAACTGATAATTTAATATTTTACATATATTTTTAAGTTTTATATGCATAAAAAATTTAAAGAAATTGTAAAAATTTCTAAGACCAGCCTCTTAAATGCACACCATCACTCTAAGCCAATCAGTATCAGCCACTGTTCACTCTAGTTACAGAAGAGGATCGACGGTCCAGGAACACAGCCAGCCGGCAACCACTTTGATTTGTGCGTAAAACTACACTTCGGGATACAAAACACACTCATCATGTTAAGTTACTGTCAAATTATCACTTGTGTCACTGACCCATTCGTTGAATGGGTAAGAATTCAGTTCAACAGATCGTGGGTTCGATATATTTGCAAAGGCTGTTGTGATTAAAAATCCTTCTTTATGCAACGGTTTGGTTTGCTAGTCGCTCATTTCTTGTACACGAATGCTAACAAGATTAAAGTGGTCAATTTTTGCACACAAGGGCTAATTAGCTGAAACAGGATTCCGAACGGCTAAAACATCCACACTCAAGAGGGATTCGAACCCACTAACTCTTGAAGCGAAGGCAATTACACCAACCATTCAGTTGTAGCGCGAGACTAACTCTAACACTATTGGAATACATTCAAATCTGGGATTCTGCAATGAATAGGAGCAAAAGAAAATCTCAGACGGAAAGCAACTGAAACATCTTTCGAAATAATTCGGAATCTAATTTTTAAATGGAATCAAGACATCGATACTCTGGTAAAGCAAAACAAAAGAGCAGACTTTCAAAAATTAACGCAAGTTTTTAAATGAAATTATGTAGATCACGGTACTAAATTAGGAACTTGTAAGCAGTGGTTACTTAAATCTGTACTGAGGTGACAATATACATGCAATGTAATTGGCTGAAGCAATTCTACTGAAATGTACTAGGAAAAATCTATGAAAAATAGAAAAAATTAACTGGCCCCAATAAAACCATTTCATTTCATCATTGATGATTTTGGCAATTACTGTGCAATTGGATTAAAATTTTCATGTACCACACGAAAAATCGCACAAAACATGTTTGAGTGTACAGTTTTTTAAAAACTAACAATTTTTCAAAAGTTTTAGACCTCGTTCGTTGCTTTTAGTTTAGTTAAAGTTATTTTAATTAAATCTGCATGAAACTTGATTTTTTGATACAGCATTTTTATCTGCCGATCTGCTAACATTTTTTAATCTAATACTTCATAGGAAATGATTTTGTTACTTGGCTATTTTTCAGCCATTTTTTATATTGTAGTGTGTACTGCATACAAAAAATACACCAAATAAATTCTATTTTTTTTTTTTTTAAGTTTACACTGAAAAATATCTGAAAAAGAAATCTACATTACATAGGATTTATGTAACATTATTAAAATTCATATTTTTCACGTTTAAAACTTCTTCAGAATCGATAATTCTTTAGATTTTCGCTGCTTTTTGTGTGCCATATATAAAAAGATATCCAACGCAATTGATTTTATTTTCCTTACAATAATTTAATGTACCTGTTCCTTCAGATCATCATTAGAATAGAATTTTAAATGTTTTTAAAGTTGCCCTGGTGTATAAAACCGAAGAATTTCATATTTTCCTCAGTTCGGTTTGTTTTGGTTTGTTTGTCGCTCACTGTTCACTTTTTGCATACGAGTGCTAATTAGGCCGTGACCTACGGTTTAAAATGGATTCCGAACCACTATAAACATCCATGCCCAAGGTGGGATTCGAACCCACGAACTGTTGAACCGAAGGCAAGAACGCTAACCATTCGGCTGCCTGCTCGGCGTATTTTCCTCAGAATTTTGGGTAAACTTAACCAAATACATTTCGTTTATTGGAATGTTTTCCGTTACATGTATGAAGTGAAATGAAATGAACTGTATAACCGTCGTGCAAAAAAATGTTCTGCCTCTGGGGCGAAGGTTTCTTAATGTTTCGTGCTTTCGATGACAATAGTCAAAATTACAAAAACTTATTAAAAAAAGTATTAATTCAATCATTTTAATAGCAATATTCATTTCTCAGGACTCTCAGAATAAACATTGACATTTGTGATTCTTTACTTATAGACCCAGGCTGCGAAAAAAGTTATTTTTTCAAACATTACGCATCACCTTTAATATTAGTTGAAGCTCCTGGCAAAGAACCTCGTCCCGTGCATTGATTATCGCAGGTTAAATGAGGTTACCAGAACGCAATATTATCCATTGCCAAACATTGAAGAGTGCGTTGAATCCGTTTCGAAAGCGAATTTCATATCTTTATTAGACTTAAAACGAGGTTATTGGCAAATACCTTAAGTCCGAAGGCTCAAAGATATGCTGCATTTACGACGACATTTGGTGTTTATAAACCTTTGAGAATGACATTCGGTTTGAAGAATGCCCTTTATTATTTCAGTAAGTTAATGGGTGAGTTATTAAAAAATTGCGAACATTTTGCTGTACCTTATTTAGATGACATAGCTATATATTCACTCACTTGGTCTGATTCCATCCAACATCTTAAATGTGTTCTGGAGAAGATTCGATTTGCGAAATTGACTGTAAAACCCATAAAGTGCAAATTCGCTCAACTTCATGTTAAATACATGAGACACTTTGTGGGACAAGGTCAAAGAACACCAGGCGATATTAAAGTGAAAGCTATAACCGAATTCGAACGTCCCTCAAGCAAAACCGAAGTACGTGTTTTCCTAGGTCTTGTTGGATACTATCGCAAGTATATACCAGAATTTTCGATAGTAGCTGCGCCTTTAACCGACCTGCTAAAAGGGAAGTCCAAGAGGAGAACTATAATATGGAATAATAACTGCGAAAAGGCATTCGTGCGCGTAGAATTAAAGAACACTTTAATAAAGAGAAGCCTGTACTTTACAGTCCAAACTTTAAAAAACCATTTATTACTCAATGTGATGCCTCAAACTTAGGAATAGGCGTAGTTTTATCTCAGAGATATCAAAATGAAAATGAACACCCTATCCTGTTTCTGAGTAAAAAATTTTCAAACTCTGAGAAAAATGATAGCACTATAGAAAAGGAATGTGCAGCAATAATCTTTGCTGTTACTAAATTAAAATATTATATCGATGGTCAGTATAAATTTGTTATCGAAGAGAGAGAGTAGAGAGTTTGGTTAAAACATCATACAGGATTTAATCCGAGACTTTTAAGGTGGGCTTTGGTACTTCAAAGCCTAAATTTTGATATTGTTCACAGAAATGGCAAATTACATCAGAATGCCGATAGGCTCAGTAGAATGCTAAATAACCAAACATAATTATTTTCTTTTTTTTTCTCAAATATTAAATTAAAATGTTTTCTTTTAGTACAAATTTCAATTATTGTTTCATGCGAACATAATTTCTAAAAGTAAGTATAGTATTTTTTATAATAATGATGTGCATCTATTTGTAAATTTAGCTGGTGTTGCAAATTCTGTTGTGTTACATAAGTATTTTGTGTTCTTTTCATATATTTTTTATTTTATATTTAATATTATATAATTTCATATAATTTTGTGTATCAGCCAGAGTCCGATTGATCAGGGCTATCTGTAATACTAAATTTTGCTCTTTGTTGTTTGTGCGTGTTTTTTTTTTCTTTTATTTGCAGGTTGATTTCCGTAAAATGGAAAAAAAAAAAAAAAAAAACTCCGGGGAAGGAAGGAATAGTTTAGTCTGTAATGTCTCATACTCAGCCCTTTCGATTTAAAGAGCCTTCGAGGGGGAGGGGGAGTATGGAAACGGTTGGTGCGAGGAGCAGGCGGAGAAGCTGCGTTTTGTTTTGGAGATTGATACTGATTTTTGTACGCTACGGAGGCGCTAGAGTTTTAGCGAACCCAAATATGACTTCTTTGTAAATTCTTTAGTTCTTTGTTAATTAAATGTTTTTGTTTCAAAAATTTGGAGTCTAGTAGTTTGTTTCATAACAAACTTGATGTTCTGTTGGCAGCAGTTTTGGATGTTTTTATAATGCTTTGCATTAGCATCCACTGTGGAAATTAATTATGTGTACTATAATGGTTACGTGCTGAAATGTTGGAATACAAGTAGGCCATTTTGATCAATCCTTCTCTGGCTACTATTGAAAATAAATAGTTTGATATGTCATACAAATTTATAGAATATTGAATTCCAATCTTATTTACATGGTTTTTAATGTTATATCAATTAATTTTGCTTATAAGTTTGTAAATGGTGTATTCCATCTTACAAAAGCTAGGTTCTGTATTTCGTGTATTCGAATTTACAGTGTAATAATTTTTATAAGAAAAATTCTTTAGTTCTTTGTTAAATAAATGTTTTTGTCTCAACATTTGGAGCCAGTAGTTTGTTTCATAATACATATATATACATATATAAATAAATAAATAAATAAATAAATAAATATATATATATATATATATATATATATATATATATATATATATATATATATATTATATATATATATATATTATATATATACGAGGGTTACTCTGAAATTTTTGAGATACGCGCATACCAGAATTTACAAAATAAAAATAACGGTTTAATTGCAAAATACAAAGTATTTTAACACAGAAGACGATTTTTTACTGACTTACTTCAACTTGTTTAGCATAGAATAAATTTTAAACAGAATAGAAAATGGAGTTGACGCGAGAACATTTTCGCGCTTTGATTTTCTACAATTTTAAACCAGGATTAAATCAAGGAGAATGCGTTCAACGGTTGCAATTAACATTTAGTGATGAATCTCCAGCTCAGAAGGAACTTAACATTGGATCCGCAGCCATACACAAAATTATTCATGAAGAATTACATATAAAAAAAGTAGTTTGCCGTTGGGTTCCCCTTAATCTAACTGAGCACCAAAAAGAGGAGCGTGTCAGATTCAGTAAAGAAAATCTGAAATATTTAAATGATGGTTGCCACCGCATCATTTCTAAAATTGTAACAGGCGATGAAACGTAATACCGTTTTTTGACGTTCCAACACATCAAGAAAGCAAAGTATGGGTCTTTGAAGATGATCCCACGCCGACAATGGTGGAAAAGCAACACGCACCGAAAAAAGTGATGTATGCCGTTTTCTTCAGAAGTAGAGGATTGGTTAAAGCCATCAAGTTGGAAGGACAGAAGACAGTAACAGCAAACTGGTATACCACTAAATGTCTTCCAGAAATTCTACAAGAACTGAATGTTAGGGGACTAATGCTTCACAATGACAATGCATCTTCACATACAGCCGGATTAACAGTTGAGTTTCTTAAACAAAAACAAAAGTGATCGAACATCCGCCGTATTCACCTGATCTATCTATGTGCGACTTTTGGTTATTCTTTAATTTAAAAAAGAACTTACGTGGACGTCGTTTTCATTCAGAAGAAGAGATTGATGTGGCTATAAAGGCATTTTTTTCATCTATTCCAAGAAATGAATGGCTCGAGTCATTTAATCTGTGGAAAATTCGCGTACAAAAGTGCATTGATGCTGGAGGAGACAACTTTGAACTCACCTAAAATTTTGTAAGTATAACTTTAAAAACCTACTTGTATCTCAAAAATTCCAGAGTGACCCTCGTATATATATATATATATATATATATATATATATATATAATTTGAAAATGTGTCTATGGATTTAGAAAATTTCCGAGACCTTTCAATTTCCTCATGGGCATATACCCGTTTTTTTTTTTTTTTTTGCAACCTTAAGGACATTACTCATTGGATTGGTGCCTGTAGTAACTACAGGCAGGTTAAAAATGGGTTCCGGATGACCAGGGACATCCATGCACATGGGGGTTACTTGAATCCAGAAGTATTGAACCTTAGGTTCGCCAGTTCACATAAACCTGATATTAGGTTCGTGGGTTAGGTTAGGTTCGCCATTTCGTGGATTCGAGTCCCACTCGGCTGTTAGCTTAGCGTAATTTTGAAGGAAATATTTTTCTTCATTATTTTTACATATTGGAATCATTTTGTACTTAGCCGAACTCACCAACATGACCCCAACTGCTCATTGTTCTGGTCGTCTGTTCTCGGATCTGATATTTACAGAGACAAATATATCTCAGCAATGATAATCAAACCTGCACCGCTATACTTTCTTATAGTATTATAAAACTTGTACAGCTGCACTTCTATGGTGAATTATATTTGTACAGGTTTCATTGCGATACATAACAAAAGCAAACTTCCATGAAGTTTGTTACTTCTATAAAGGGGCTGCCAACTGAAAGTTTGGCGCGATATTACCTTCGGTTAAACAGTTTGTGGGTTCATATAACACCTTACGCGTGTGCAGTGGTTCGGGGTCCCCTTTAACCAGTAAGTCTAAGGAGCCGTCGCGTAGGAGCGAACCAAACCGATACTGATTTCGGAAGGGATGCCTCGTCTCCCACTTCCTTTCATCCGAATCGGTGATAAACGAAGGGAAACGGTTTGTTGTTGGGGCCTATTCCAGTACAGCAATTTCTTTCGACAGCAGCACAGCCAACCAGAGCATAAGTTTTCCTAAGCTCATGTTCAAGTGAATTTATTGCAAAATTTAAAAAAAAATTAATATTTTGGAATTTTAAGACAAATATTCATAAATTTTCATCTAAGTGACAGATAAATATTCATCTTAAACTGCCTCGTAACAACCAACATCGGCCTAGTGGCGAGGTAGCTATGTTACTCGGCATCCAACAACTAGACATTTGAAGGACCAAACAATATGGGGAATTCAATAATAAAAGTTGGGTATTGAACCCTCCACCTTCCAGACATTATCTTCACGGGGTGGAAACAAATTCGTTGCAGCTCGAGGAAAAAATCTCATTAAAAACTATGAAATTTATTCTAATTTGTTTCTGTAAACTCAAAGCCATGAAAGAAAAATTATTGAATGAAAAGTTAAAAATAAATTGTATAACTGACGGACAAATATCTTACATTGGAAGACATTTTAACGTTGAGATAAAAATTTTCAGACAAATTTTCGAAAATTTGAATATATTCAAATTTAATCGAATAAAAATATAACGATATAAATTCTGCATATGTAATAAAACATAAGTTGTTCACTAAACTTTTAAGTGTTGTTTCGAAATTCCAAATGCTGCCCTAAATTTTAGACTATAATATCATCACAAATTTTAGTTTTATGTATACAAATATGCACACTATTTTAAATAATGATAGAATAATTATAAATTCAGCATTAAATAGCATCCAGATAGCAAAAAAATAAATGATACTAAAAACTGTAGAACGTAAATACTGATGTATTTACTTTCATAAAATTTCGTTTCAATTGAACAAAAATTCATTTTTACCATGAAGATAAAAATTGCATAATGTTTAAATTATAAAACATATGAAGCAAAATACATCACAGGAATAGATTTTTTTGAATTTATTTTTCATTTTTTCCGGTATTTTAAACCTGAAAAATTAAGATGTCTCAAAAGTTTCACACGTGAATATGAAATTCTACTGTTTAATGGCTTTCGTCACCAAATCGCAGTTTTATTTCCGGAGAACAAGCAAATTAAATTTGTCAATACATACTTTTATTGTAAATTTAAAATAGAGAGAACACTTTAGCATAAAATTTAAAATTATAAAAATACCATTATAGATAAAACACTTTTATAATATTCAAAGAAAAGAACTGATTTTCTTGAATGAGAATCTAAAAAGAAAAATGTACTTGAATCTTGTGTAAAGATTCGCAAATTTAGAGTTAAATGCAAGTACCACATAATTTCTATCTAAAAAAAAAAACATTTTGGAGAATGTCTAAAACAAGCATTGAAAATTCAAACTTAAAAAATCTTTTATTTGAAATCGCGTGGAGTTAATTTTTAGTCTTTTATTTTAAAATTAGGATCTAATTTTTATGCATTTTTTTAAATGCACATGTTTGAGACACTCTTACTTGAATAGTAATGCGTCACTTTTGCTTATAGAATATACTTTTTTATATTAAGTTATTAGAAACTCGAATTGATTGTTCTGTGGACATATTGAATTGAAATGAACAGCGGAAATGTATCGTGAAGAGAACTTACAGAGGCAGACGGTGGCCAGAAGACGGAGCACCTCATCGGGCGGCTTGCAGGTCGGGTAGAAGGGATCGAGCATGTAGTAGCCGAACGTCAGAGCCAACACCGCCTGCACCGCGGGCCGGATCACCAGCAGGCCAACCCAAAGCCTGAGGAAGGCAGCGGCCGGTCCAAAGGCCTCCATGATGTAGGCATAGTCGCCGCCGGACTTGGTGATGCAAGTGCCCAGCTCAGCGTAGCAGAGGGCGCCAAACATAGAAAAAACGCCGCACAGTGTCCATATGAGGAGTGCCGTTCCGAGGGAACCGGAGTGCTCGTACACCCCTTTGGGGGAAATGAAGATCCCCGATCCAATTATCGACCCCACGATGATGGCCACCCCATTGCTGAGGGTAATTCTTTTCTTCAGTTTGACGCCGCTCTCCGGAGCGGACTTGAGTGAACCGTTCTTCTCTTGATCCATGAATCGGCTGTCAGAATACCTGCACGCAAACCGAAAGCAGAAGCATGCCTAGTGTCAACCGCCGCTTTTCAAAACACGCTCCTTTTGTGAGGAAAGAAACAATAAAAGTCCCGCTGAGGCTGGCGGAAGTGAGGAGCAATGTTGCATCAGACTTAGCCCTCACTGCGCATGCGTCGGAATGTTTTGTGGGCGCGGCTTCACGTCACATCCTACATTGCGAGTCAAAAAATGTGTGTGTGTGTTTGTGTGTAAGGCACGCTCCTCTCTCACATTAAACTCTAGAAATAATTTCATTTTCTTTTATTTTTCCAAATATAAATAATACATTTTACAGAAATGCAATTTTCTTTCAAAGTGGGGTCAATTTAAAAAAAATAATTCTAAAGTTATTCAATTGATGAGTATTAACATAAATAAAAATTTAAAATTATTTTTTTATTAATAAAAATTTAAAATAAGGAATAAATATATAACATTTAAGCTTCTGTATAAACTCAGAAAATCATTTTACTTGTTCATTTTTAAAAGGGCAAATAATATATTTTTCTGAATCGGGTTGATTAAGAAAATAATAATAATAATTTAATTGAAAAAAGCGCTAACACATAAATAATAATTGAAAATCGTACTTCAATATAAGATAACAATTTTGCAATTAAATTCTGTTTCAGTTTCATTAAATATTTCAGAGTGTTACTTTCTCCTCAGAGTTGAAAAAGGATGAAAAAAAATTTTTTGCAACGAATTTTTCTATTTTTAAGTATTGTTTCAAAAGAATGAAATGAATTCTTTCACGTGTTTTAATTCCTTTGGTCTCTAAAACTGCATTTAAGACATTCAAGATTATTGAAAAAGAAAAAAAATATAAATATTGGAAAGGATTCCAATAAATATAAAGTAGCATCCGGGTAAATATGAATAACAAGATGTATTCAATTTTCCCTCTGAAATCTCATATCCTTATCAAAAATCTACCAGTTGACATCAATATAAATAGATTTTTATTAAAATGTAGACATATAATCACACATAATATGAGAAAAATGGGGGATCAATATAAAAAGAAATATATATAATTTGATGTTATATACTAGTTTGTATGAGTGCGATAGAAAATAAGCGATAAATGATGAAAAATGGCGATTTTTTTGTTTTGAGCAAATGTTAATTAGTTTTATGAAATTCTGTTTCACAATCTGAATTGATTTAAAGATTGATTTAAAGTTTAAATTTTCTGTCTTTAATTATTAGGGATAGCTGCTTAGCTTCCATTAAAATATAGGATCGGCACATGTCGCTATGCAATCGATTATTAATAAAACGATTTATTATTTGATTTTGCAAATGTACTGAGTCTCTTATTATTTTTACAACTTCAACTTACGCCAAGGTTGGTTAATTAAATGTTATTAGCAAAAGATATCCCAGTTTTATATTAATTAATAATGTGTATCGCAAAGATTAGCATAAAGTAAAATAAGTAACATGGCCGAGTTTCGTATAGGCTTGGCCTCATTATTATCAATAACTTTTTATTGATAATAATGAGGCCAAGCCTATACGACACGCTTATTTACTAAAACAAAATTTGTATTCTTAAATTAGAATTAAAAGTTGCTTACAATGCTTAAATAATTTATGTAATTGAAACTTCCGCCTTGCTTACGAGGATATCTGGAGACGCGTGTGCACCCCACGTGGAGAACAATGAGGCATAGGTGCCATACCGGGTAATTAGGAGCAATATGATGACATGTTTATTTGGTTAACCCTTTCTTGCAATGGCTTTTATATGAGTTCTTCTGCCTCGTCTTTAGTCTCCTGGAAACTAGAAGTACTGTAACAACCACAGGGGAAAGTACAATATATCCTGGTTCACACTCACACCACGACTTTGGCGCAGCTTGTCCTTATCTGGACCTTGCGCCATAAAAACCAACCAACTAACCACACCACGACTTTTCGCAGCTTAAAACGAACATCAATCGAACAGCTCCTCGTCTGGGTTCTCCTTACTGGAAACTCGATACGTCCGGTACTGGCCTCCTGCAACCCTGACACCCTTTTTATCTCTTACTGAACCCAAAACCGCTTCCTGGTTATCTCGTTACTGCACTTTTTACAACACGCTCTCCCCATGAAATACGTATCGCATCATCATAAATAATTCTAGTTGCCAACTACAAGAAAAATTGAATTGTATCCATTAGCGGTCAACACACAAAAGCAGATGTTACAAGAGAATCTGTAACAGTATTTATTTCCATTCTATCATGTTCCGAAAGAACCATTTAGAATAGGCAATGTTTAATCTTTTCACGTCAAAATTACTAATTCGAACTAGAGTCAAATGACGACAAATGTCATCAGTGGAGTAATCCCACGGAGTGTTCTATTTACAATGGTTTTTGGCTGGTACCGAACTCTCTAATCTTTGGAGACGAGATCAATTCCCATTAGATTATGACGACCCCACAATTTCTTGACTAAGGACAAAAATTTCCAGGTTAATAGAGGCCAGTGTCACTTAACATGTGCTTGTAATATCCCAAAATGGACCACAATATTCTCAAACTAACGCACTCTTCGTTTTTAAGTATCTTTTCTTAACCTGTAAATGCAAAAAAATTGGAATAGAATTCACTAACGGGAATAAAAGTTTTTTGTTTTATTCCCGTAAGGAGAAGAACAACAATCTCACTTTGATTAAGTAATTGAAGCAATCTCACATTGATTAGAGAGTTTAAATTTAAATTTGAGGATTCCTTTGACTGAGGAAGGAAACATCACCTGTTTTTCTTTCAAATGTCTGCGCTTTTCTTAAACTCTACGCTTTACTAAAACATGTAACATGTTTGCATACTTTTATATTTCATTAAACGTGAAACTACAGATTTCGAAGCACATTCGCTTTTATCCCTTTTCTGAGCAGCCACTCCGAAGGCATATTTCAGTGGCTGACGTTCACGTATGGCGAACACTGACAAAAATATTTCATTTGTTTGGTTTTCATTGTTATTGGGAGTTCAGTTTTATAGTTCTTTTCCAAACACTGTTATTCTTCAATATGAGAATCGAAATCTTGAAATGAAATATACCAACTCTGCCGCATTCTCTGAGCCACACTGGTTATTCTGTTGGAAAATTTTGATCGTTAGAAAAACTGTTTGTGTGTGTGTGAAGCTACATTAGAAGTATGATAAGTGAAAATTGAAAGATACAAGAATAGATATAAAATTGTATGTGTGAAAAGTACAAGAATAGATATAACACTTATGTTTAGCAATATAATCAGCGCAAAAGCAGCTAAAATAATAGAATTACTGAAATATAATTAATAGTACATTTTTATAAAATTATTAATCAAATATTAGAATAAGCATCAAATACTAGATTGAGAATAATACATTGAAAATACCAAATGGAGAATAATAATATATTTATAAAGTTAGTCAAAAACCAAATCTATAAAATTAAATATTAGATAAAGAATAATAATCAAATACTAAATGGAGATTTCTCTTTAGTATTTGATTATTGTTGTCTTACTAATTTTTAATAGTATAGATTTGGTTTTTGACTAACTTTATAAATATATTATTATTCTCCATTTGGTATTTTCAATGTATTATTCTCCATTTAGTATTTGATGCTTATTCTAATATTTGATTAATAATTTTATAAAAATGTACTATTAATTATATCTATATATATATACATGATTAAATTAAAACTATATTAAAATAATCGATCGCCGGTTGCAGTTATAAGAGTACAAAGTATTTAATACAACGATACATTTCAAATATTCCCTCCTTTTACTAAAAATTAAAGTCAAATACTGGTTTAAAAGCTCAAGTGTCAAGGAATTCCAAATCCCTTTCATGCAAATAGGGCAACCCCGTAGCATCCTCTTTACAAGACCCAATCAATACGAAAGAGAAAGCACTTCTAATTACAACGAGAATGACATCTTCGCTGAAGATGGACAGTCTCAACAATTGCCTAAATAAAATGTTTATTGTAAATCATATGGGTTTCACATTGCTGTACAACACAAAACTGCACATTTCTCTCTAGGCAGGAGTGATACATTACTGAATTCACAAAATAATCTGATGTTATATATACGTATAATTGAAATAGTAATAATATGAAGAGGAAAACTTGGGAATGAGTTATTATACTTCCCACAGCTCTTCTTAGGCTCGAATGTTTGATTTATTTGCATGATGCGAAATTCGAATCGTAAGAATCTGTTGTTTCTTATAAGAGTAGAGACTAGTCAAGCTCGCTGTGCCGTTGCCAGTAGTAATTTTAGTCAGTAGAGTACGCCTTTCGCTTAACCAAATCATCACGAAGGTAAAAGTACGACTTTGCTCGAAGCTCCTCCGATAGGTCGCACCATCAGAGGATCCACTACCTTAACTTTGACATTGATCTGGAGTGAGGAGGAAATTAAAAGAAATCTAAAAGTCACAACAATGCCTGAAACAAGGCATTTTCTCGTAGCACATTTATTTATATATTGTTTCCACATCAACATATTCCTTTTACAATGCATGGTCTATGTTAATATTGGGCTAAGAAATTCAATACTGAATTAAAATAATGTGAGTTGTTCAAGTATTTATTGGCTGTACTGATTCATAAGATACCTTATTAGTAGCTTCACGTGAACGATTCCTGAATCCGACTCACGAGAGGGGGGGGGGTTGTCTATGGTTACGACAAATCGAAGGAGTGTAAACATTTTGGTCTTATACTTCTTTCAAACTCATTGTTTTCTGAGTTGTTATCTTATGACATCCTTCCCAGAACAGCGTTCATACTACAAAATTAGCTGTTTTCATAGTTGAGAAAATAGTTTGCGAAAATTGAAATAGCTTTGTGAATGTTACAAATTTATACATAATTATTGTATATGTCTTAAAATATCTCAGACAGATCGGAAATACTCACATTTTGGGTAAAAATTGCGATATTTAGACGTGTTATACGTTAAAAGCGGGTTTTCTAACAATTTGGTAACTTGGCGATGGTTTGGTGAGAAAACTTGGCAACTTGGTGAGATTTTTGGCGACTTAGCAAGATTTTTGGCGACTTGGTGAGAAATAGATACTTCTGGAAACATCCATCACCTAAGCTCTAGGACCAATATTTAGCGAAATAGCCTAGAAGCTTCCAGAACCGTGGCGAAATTAGTAGATTTCTCCGCCAAGTCAGGTATAAATACCGCAGCCCAACATAGTTAGGCGGGTTTTGTACACACAGTCAGTTTTGTGAAGACGATTAGTCGTGACTGCTAGTTTAGAGAAGCTGTTCTCTGCCTGAGGTATTTGAGACCTGTGATTGAAAGCTGTTACTTATCGTATCTGACTAATTGTATCTGTATATTTGTGATTATTACAGCTAGTATTTCTAGCGAAATTTTTACGAATAAAAGTCTTGTGTTCATCGAGTAGTTGCTTTCTTTAACTCTCAATTCACATTAACCCCGAAGCTCAGTACACGACATTTCGAAATATTTTTTTATCAATTTGGCTTCATTTGCTCACAAAAATAAAGCTAGCATTTGTAAAGTTTAGATATTCGAGGTGACTCTCTGAGTATTCTGGTATGTACCAACGCTGGAGGAATGTGAATGTTATCTGCACTCAGTTCCTGTGCCATAGAAAATTGTACGCAACTGGAAGCTATAGGATCTGTGGAAGAGCTATAGGATAGAAAGAGCAATGAATCAAAATGGCATATAAAAGAAAAGCGAACCTTCTTCAGTTCTGGATCATCTCATTCCCAAGAAGAAATCGGGAAAATATGTAAAGAAGTTATTCGACACCTTGGTAAATATCAGTATCACTTTTCCAAAGGGCGTAATCGCCAAAATAAAGATGACTCAGAAATAGTATTAATATCGATGAAAATTTTTTATTATATTGAATATCTATGTGTTCCAATGAAATTGCTTTCTCCTTCATGAACAAAAATAAAGAAAATTAATAAATTTTTAACAAATGAATGGAGATTATTGCTCTGGTAAACTGCGTGTTGTCTGTGCAGATTACAAAAGCTGTAATCACCGCTAGTCACCGGTTTTCTGAAGCTTCTTGTCAAGTTACTCTTTATGATTCCATTTGGTTAATTTATATAGGAGTTTTCTGTGTCTGATGTATGAGTTAACCCATCTAGAGGAGAATTGTTGGTAGATTAGAACATGTTTTCGTTACTGAATAATTTTAGTTATTTATCATGCTAACTCTAGTGTTTCAGAAGATTTACTCTGATTTAGAAGAAAATAAAAATAATTACTCAGCCAATTAATAAATATAAAAAAATATTACTTAAATTATCCAAACTAATTTGAAAAACGATTCTTTCAAATTGATAATGGTATAATTACATGATTTTTTTATACTTTCACTAATTTTAAGAGAAAAATAAACTAATTCAAGCTATACAAAATATAAGTACCTGTTTTCGGTTTCTTGAAAATATCAAAACGTTATTCCAAGTATAAACAAAATATTTTAAAACTTAAGAAAATTTATATATATATATATATATATATATATATATATATAGCTATATATATATATATATATATATATATATATATATATATATATATACGTATAATTCACTTAAAAAACTTGGCTACAAATATTTTTTAAATTAAACAGTAGAAAAATACGCTCACCTTAATATTTTTATGAAACAGGGACGAGATTAAGAAACCAGGAAAATTATCACTTTCAAAGAGGATTTATAGCAATATTAACGAATGAAAAGAAACCAGAAGAGATGCCAGTCAGCGGTATACGCTTTTGTTTTACGAGATCCATTTCCAGCTCGGGGGTGGTTTGGCTCTCAAACGTAGATGGCAGCGGCCTCGTTTGCTGTAGTGGGTAAAAAAATGACAGTTGAAAAAGACGATAAACAAATCAAGAAACAAGAGGAAACAAGTGTGTCAAGCAAGGTTATTCCGTTGTTCAAAATCCACAATACTTTTTTTTTAGTTTAAGTTTTAAAGAAGCTTCTCTAATGGATTTTATAAAGCACTTTTTAAAGAGCGTTTATTTATCGTTGTTCTCCAACAAAGTCTTATATCTAGTAAATTTTCACAATATTTATTAAATTATGTTTCGACATTCAGTTAAGTACACCGAAAGAGGGAAATCAGCCTGAAATTCCAGCACTAGGTCAGCGGTGCCTCATTTGTTTGTTTCTCTCAGCTGCGGAATGATGTCCTTTAAAAATGAGCGTCAGCTGATAAACAATAAACTTTCGCAATTTTTATATTTTAAACATTTGACAAGTACGTTGTAACGGAAAAGCAATAAAAGGCTAATTTTATTAACTAATAAACTTTAAGAAATAAAAAACATTATCTTGGTTAAAATATTTTCACTTTTACATGTTTATTGTATTCCTTTCTGGAAATTCATTCAAGTATAATTACTTTTTATAATGAAACAATTTTAATAATGGCAATTATGAATGTTTTGTGAAGATGTTGTTTCTGTTTTGATTTTTTTTTAAATTCTGTTTTATACTATAGTTTCTACCATCAAAATATTTTATCAGTCAAATTACAGTTGCGCTACTATCTCATTATCTTTTTGCATTGATGGGGAGGCCGAGCCTTTGAATCAATAATTCATGGCTTCGATTCCCATCTTGAGTGCCGGTGCATGTGGTGGTCTTTAATCCATTTTAATTATAGGCGCCGGTTGCAAAACATAAATGATGGTTTAGCCAAACATAGCTGCAGATGATTCAAATTATTCTAAATTGTATTTATCTCAAGAAAAACTTTGACAACATTAAAATAATTTTATATTCTCTTTCAAGAGTTCCCTTTCGTAATTATCCTCATTGGAATTTCATGGTATTTCCTTTGCTACACGAATGATGACAAAAAAAAAAAAAAAAAAAAAAAAAAAAAAAGGCTGGCAACGGAAGAACTTATCAAAGGACAAGGAGCGTCTTTTGTGAACTCAGGAAAATTCTTGATGGAAGGTATCTACGCACATAAATTATCTTTCGGGAGGACTTTTTCCAGAGACTGTGAAACCAGAGACTCGTTTTGCAAGGGAGAGAGTCTGGAAAATCACAAACACCACTCTCGGCAGACTTGCATGCAGAAGATTCAACAGTGGAGGAAATCGAACATGAGACAGGCGTATTTTAATTTCTCGAAAGAGGAAGCATCAGGCTGCTGCCCTTGAAATCAGCAAATTAAGGGAACCTTGTTGTTTAGTGATTGGGAGGATTTATTGTCTCTGAGCTGCTGGGGCTCCATGTCCACGTTCACTAACGACGTTCAAATGGCTTCCGCTCACGTTGCGTGGATGTGGATAGGAAGGGGACTACGTCAGCTGAATTTGGTTCAAAATCATCAGACACTAGGGGATAGGGGAGTATTTCAAACCCTTAAGGCTTAAGTCACCTGCACTGCTGTGTATATGTAAATTTTAAACGCAGTTCCTAGGATAGAAATCAATTCATAACAAACGTTCCTTACATCTCTTCATTCGGGGAGAACATCGAAGAAAACCAGTGAAATAATTTCTACGCCATCGGTGGGCGAGGGCATTGTTATTGACAGGTAGTGACAACAGAGCCGAAGATCACTTATGGCGACAGGGAACGTAATGATGATGTTCTCTATAAAAATAATATCTCTAGAGACGCTGGGGGTCTTCGGCTGCATTTATATTATCATCACAAGTTTAGAGCTACGAAGCCTACAATTTACTGGGTACCTCAATGCATATGGTGCTCTCCTTTCCACCCTTTGTAGATCTGAATGGAGGAAGTCTTAGTGGACGGGCGTTATATAGAAAATGTTTTCAAACGTAAGGTTTGGTGACATACATAAAGTTGGCAATTATTCTGCTGTTGTTGTTGCCGTGTGACACGTCCAAAAAGAAAAAAACGAAAAGGTAAAAAAAGCAAGTCATATGGGACCAGAGGCATGGAGCACTGCACCACTCTTCAGCTTTTTCCGCATAAAGGGTGTCATTGCAGCAGTTGGGGTTAATGCTGAAAGCGGTCGAGGCTACAGAAATGCAGTTGAAGATATGCCTCGGATCCAGTGGAACTCCTGTGCAGTGCCTGCTTTCTGCGTAGGTTCTATATCCGCCGGGCATGATTTTCATATCCTTCATGTCCCCTCAGTCCGCATTCTGCTGATGGTAGAGGTGATACCACGGTCAGGATAAAGCTCTGGTTGGTACCATTTTAATTATTCTGGTAATTTGCATGAGTGAATGATATTTCAGTTTATTTTTAAACATGCATGATTACGTTTTCATTATTCTTTTCTGCGTTTTCGTTTTTCTCACGATTTGAAAAAGTGAGTTCGACGTGTTACCGACATATTTCCGATGTATCATGGGAACAACTTCTATGACAAAATAAGTTTCGATCCCTATTCATAAAGCTCTGAAATTGCACTTTTATTATAGCAATTACTTAAGCAGCGAAGACACTTCCCATTTTTTATAAGGCTGAATTGTCTTCATGGCCTCCAATAAAATCGAAATAATCAGAAAATCAATTAACAAGAATACTCATTGAAACGAAGTAGGGAAATGAATTAAATTTTACTTCAGTCATTTATGAAAAATTGAAATAGAAATATATTTCAAGTTAAAAATCTTTTGACGAAAAAAAGAGCAATAGATGAACCGATACTTTTAAAGCCATTTATTTTAAAACAGAATTTGCTTATAACTTGTAAGACGAAACTGATTGGAAATTCAAATACTCGCTGAACACCGAGACTGTAATCATAAAAAGAAATTATTGGGATAGAATGTTCAACATTAAACCATGGAAGATAGCATTTCACTCACTGTCTGTTGGAGTGAGTGTGTGTGAACAACTATGAAGAATCCTCCCGGAAAATGAGCGAGTTTCCTTTGTCTTCGGCTGTGCCCTGCATTTGAAGTCAGATCTGTGGGTTCTCCTGGCGCGGTAACAGGGGATTCTAAATGGATTCTATAAATCAAGAAGGTTAATAGTATCCAATCAAGTAAGCAATAGGGTTGAATTCTTCTCTAAAAGGCAGAAAAGCAGAAAATAGAAATGCATCAAAGAACAAGGTTCCTCTCTGGTGGATTATGAGTATTCTCTTCATCCCCAACACAACATGCATTCCAGGAAGTGATGGGTTTTATCTTTATAGGACACCTTGAATATTTCTCTGTACAAAGAATTTGATGAGGCAACTTTTGACATCTTTCCTTCGCTTTTCCAACACTACTGATGAAACTCTAGTGCCTCCCCATGTGGAATGGGATCCTATTTAGCTATTGCTAATCTGGATATGGATACTATCGCCCCTCTTAATTTGTAAAAGAAATTAGAATCTCCCTATGGAAATTTCATTCTGACTCGTGACCAAGTGGATGTTCTAATCACATTAAAAGTAATGTAAAGACTACCTTGCGCCTGTGTGTTGCCATCTCTAGCGTTAAAACTATATTGTAAAGATAAAATTAGGGAATGATTATCTTTGTTTTATGAGTTAATCTGTTAGCTGTGGGAACATCACACTAACTTAATTTTTTTTTTGTTTCACAGCATTCTTGGGAAATTCCTCATTTATTCAAGAAAAATTTTGAGATTGGATCACATATATTGCGAAATAGGGCAATAGACTTCCTTTCCTATAAACAAAACAGGGGCATAAAAATATTTTTATTCTTCACAGTTCTCGAATTCCACATGAAATAATGACTGCGCTTTCTGCCATCGGTTGGTTTGGTTGGTTGGTTTGTTTGTCAGTCAACGGTCGTTTTTTGCACACGAGGGTTGATTAGATCATTCTGTCATCCGATGAATTCTTGTTCCGGATGTAAAGCTCAATTTCCTTTCGCATCATACAAAACGAATTCCTCTTCAGTGGCAGTGAAATAATCATTTGGGACTGTATTGCAATAATCTAATTTTAGTCACCAATACCAATTATCGAAATGCTGGATATCATTAACAAATCGCCAAATGATCTGAAATATTTATGTTTCTTATCTAAAATAAAATCTTTTATTGACTATATTAAATTTCCTTTCTTATTCTTGATGTTAATGAGATGTGAAGTTCCCTTTTGTCACCTCTGAAGCTTACCTGTAATTAAAATTAATATATTGTTTCCAATCGCCAATTTCTACCACCCGGAGCCATTCATCACGGGTTGCAGTGGAAGCAGTCCTTTGAATCTGAAGCAAAAGGAGAAATTTAACATCTAATCTGCTGTTTTATGCCACGCCAGCGTAGGAGACTGAACTCGATGGAATTTTTGATATCTTCTCAAATCTTCAGTTCTGTCATATAGGGAAACCATTATCTTGCAGACAAAACTTTCTCTACCAAACTACTGCAATATCATAATGCTTTAGTTGTATGTAAAATATTTTTTGAGCATCTATTAAATCAAAACTCTTTCAGGGTAGCGAGATATGTATCTTATGATTCTATTTTCCAACCTATTTATATAAGTTAATAAAATCAGCAGCTTGTCCACAACAAGGATTGGTTGTTAGTCTTATCAGTTTTAGCACATTATTTTGAACCTAATTTTCTCCTTGGCTGATGAAGTTGAATTTAAATTAAATGACAATTAGAGTTTAATTATTAAGTAGAATAAATAAGTGTATTGCATTACTTCCTCAAGCACTCCCAAGCTTAAGGTACTTTTTTCAATTTATTTATTTTCCAAGTAGAGTAAATGTGCACCAGACACGTTTCCCAATCATGATGAAACAATTATACCTTTTTAATAATATTTAGCTCAACACAACCAGTTGTGTTTAAAACTTAACACCTCTTGAATACAGGATGACTGATTGACTTGTAGCGCTCGTCGTACAAGGTCAGAACTCAATTCAACATGGTTTTCAACACGTTTGCATTGGTAGTTCTTTTTAGAAATGTATTATTGTTATAATGGCAATTGCTAGGTTCCATTTACCTCTTTTTCAACACAACAATGGGTGGAAGTAATGGCATCATGTTTAATGGGGCAATCAGTGGGTATGCCATCTTGAGGCCTGAAAGGAGATGGGTTTTCATCCTTTAGAAACAGGGACTTAACAGAAGTCTCCAGACATGGCCTGCCATACCCAAAGAGATTATTTCACTTGGAGCGGCAACGACCTATTGAATCCACCCCAGCCAGTAAGAGCAAACAAGGGGATTGTTTTGATTGACATTTGGTTGAGTCGGGATTTGAATTAACTATTTCCGATGACGAGAATGAATACCCTAACCAATCAGGTTATCATGGTTAAACTTTAGGAATGTCGCCAATAGGATATGAGTGGAATTGACCACTCATATCCCATTGGCATTCTGACCACTTTCATCCGGAGATGAAAACTTTTTATCTCTTAAACAAATTCAATATGAAGATAAGAACACAAATAGCAGAAATTATATTTTTCAAAATGAAAGTACTCAAACAGGAAATTATTAATGCACTGACACTAATCTTAAGAATTTTGAGAACATTACTAATTTCTAAAGTGTTGTATGGAGCATTCAATTACAAGTTATTCAAAAAAGATTGTAAAAAAGAATACCAAAGACATTTGGATTATGGTACCTTCTAACAAATATATAAGCAACGAAATAGTTAAAAGAATGTTTATAAGTTTCTGTCAGAAGTTGTTCAGAAATTCTTTTTTCAGGTTTAAAAGTTTTCGAAGTATAGATGTACTTTTGATTATCCAAGCCTAAGAACCACAGGTATACTGCAAAGGCTCTTGAAATCAAAAGGCTTGACCATCTGACAAATGTTGCTTATCATGGCTCTTGGCCATGACAAGCAACATTGCTTTTTTATTAGTTGGATCCGGTTCCTGAAACTGTTGATCAGTTACAAAAGATGCTGTTTATTATATAGGTTACCATTCATTCATTTTTGAAAAGCCGATAATTTCAAAAATATCACACGAAAAGAGCAACAAACTCACCAATTTTATAAACCCTCTAAAAATATTCTTCGTATGCATCTTTGATGAAAAAATACGTGTCTGCATGATAATTGAGCAGATTTCATATATTATGCAGCCAACCAACTGATATCCTTAAACTGCCACCACATGTTTGGTTTACAAAGTAGTTATTTTCAATCCTCCCTTCTGAAGGCGTGTCACACAGCTGTTCTTATTTTGGCCGGTATTAAAACTTCATACTGTTCATCCAATCGGAAAAATATTGTCACCAGGAATACACAATACAAACTTAGTGAGTTCTGTACGTTTCACGTGTATTTCTTGTATGTGTGCGAATAATACTTTTGAAAATGTAATCGTTTCGAAACTGATGAATCCTTTATTTCAACACTGAATTTGGAATTGGTAACAGATGGAATCGCTAGAAAGTTTTTCCACTGCCACATTATTTCTCCTCCAATTGAATCGCCTGTCGTAGCTTATTTTGACATCTAGAATATTACCAGTGAAACATCAAAGCATTTTCCATGGTGCACGAACTTGCAAAATAGGGATTTAAGCAAAGCATTTTTATAATGTCTACCATCAACATCCCATACGGTGACATTTCACACTTGTATTTTTGTCTCCAAAACTTTTTCATTTCCTTGGCTTCTTTTCGTGTATAATATTTGATTGATTGAACAAACTTTTTGTAAATTTGAAAACTAGTGTAGATTAAGTATCACATAAGTATGAGATTTCAAAGTACATTTTCAAGATGCCACATTAATTATAATTAATTATATATTTTCTTAACCCTTTCATGGGCCTTTTATTTTTCTTTTGAATTCTTCCCAGTTTTTTTTTTAATGTTTTATTATCAATTAAGCAATAGCATTTAAGAAAACGCATTCTTTTGCCATATTTTATTTTTACATTTAAATTTCAGGAAGTATCCTTCCCACGGAACCATTTACAGTCATAAAAGAAAATAAAATTTAATGGTGATTTTTTGCCATAAAAAGATGAGAAGCATGTTCCAATGAACAAGGGTACATCACATTCTGTACAAATACAGCTGGTCTTTTCTTTTCCTTTTATGCTACATTTCCTACAACGTCTATAGTTTGGCATTTGATTTCCCACACTGGCTAAGCGCATATCATCCGTTCTGCACACTTCTTTGCTTGGTAGCTAGCAGGACATCCTTCCCTTTTTCTTGAAGAATATTCGTCTATTAGCTGATGAGCTAATGCTATACGGAATGTTAGCTGGTCTAAATTTCTGTTTCATTTGTTCACAATATTAGATAGCTATTGGCACAAAATGTACAGAAATATACAAAATAAGAAATTGTTATTACTGTAAAAACAGAGTTTTAATCAGGTTTGCAGCAGAATCGTTGAGCAGTACAAATGTCACATCAAAACAGATGTAGTAGGACAAATCTCTCATAAAGCATCTAAATCAAAATCAAAATTGCCGCCAATTCCATTTTGTCGATTGAACACTACATGCTTGCACAAAACTGAAGCGGGAGAATTGTGTTCCCACCGTTCTAATAGCAGCGTCAATTTATTATAATGGAAATCGCGCTTCTCACAGGCGTATTTTGTAGTATCTTGTAGGTGGGAAGTAGTCTTCCCATGGCCAACGAAAGAGTTAAATTTAAATAAATTCTTTAGATGGGAAAAAATTTTCAATTTAAAAAACCTTTTTTTTATTGAGCATTTAGTACCTAATTTTTGGATTTCAGTTTTTTTTTTACTAAATTAAATTGAGAACTATTCTCTAAATGCAATGCTAATTCCTTGGTAACAATTGATACGTCTTTGAAAATCATTACAGAAATAGTTAATATTATTTCTATGAATATTTAGTCATTAAAGATTTCTATATTAGTAATTAATTATGTTTAAAAATTTCATCAAAGATGTTGAAAATATCACCAATGTCATAATTAAAATATTTACACCTACACAGCATTCCCTCAACAAATGTTGAAATTTCCCTGAATAACAGCGTTGAAAAGTGAAAGATTAAATGAATGAAACATTTGTATTTTTCTATTTTGCTATTTGTATTTTTCTGTTATGTATATAATTTTACATCCAATGCCTTTTCTGTATGTTTGCTCATTCTAAATTCTACGGCCTTTTGATGAGAAGTCTGTTTGCATTACAGGGATTTTGGAAGTAATAAAAAAAACATTTTTGTTTTACTGAAAAATTAGAACCCAACGCCCTTAGACAATAAAGATGGCGCAGTCCTTAACAAGTAATTTAAAATCATTCGTTTCTGTTCTTCATATCCAGTGAGAAAGAAAGACAATCGTAAACATTCGATTAAAAAAGATATTTGAAAGCGTAAAATCTAACCCGAGGAAAATTATTGAGGAGTGAGCTTAATTGCTTGCCATAACTTTGCTCTTTCTTTCAGAGAAATTGACAGCTTATGTAACATGATTAGTCACGTTTTTAATGGAGTTTTCCCTTCATTTTATGATGCATAAAATTACCGTCAATTACACATTAGTGGCGTTTTCAAAAGCATTAATCTGAGATTAGCTCAGATGCATATTAATTTTTACATTTTGTTTGAGTAAAATGTTCTTGAAGTGGAAGCCCAATATCAAAATAGAAATTCAAAGCCATCAGTGGGAGATCATTTTTCAATTGGCATCATTGATTTTACTCTTGACAATACTCTCATTAATAAAATCAGATTTTACGACATTTTTCCATATTTGGCGTGAGTGCTCAAACTGATTATCTCAGTCTTCCCATTCTGGTACAATCTGCCTCCCAGGCGTTTGAATGTGTTTGAATATGCGGAGAAAAACATCTGTATGAAACATCATATGAGGTATGCTCTACTCATTTCCGTAGGGCCTATCAACAGGTTCGAGATAGACTCGCCCTGTTCTTACAAAATAAATTTCCACTTTAGTTTTTTAGACACAATTGGAGGGTGTAGCAAACGGAGTGATGAAGAAGAAATTCTTCGTCTCAAACTTAAGGGAAGATTCAATAGTTCTCTTAATAAAGATTTTATTATTATTATTATTTCTATCTTTGGCATAAAATATAACCAAGCATGATGGCTTCAGTAATTATTCTAAATTTACAATTTTCTGGATTTATATTTCACGACTTGATAAAAAAAATTTCAATTTTACAAACGGGACAAATTATTGATACATGGAGATAAATATATTTCTGAACAATAAAAAAAATTTACATTTATAAAAGCTTTACTAGAAATATTTTACTATTGGACTATTCAAGAAAGCCTCATGCTTGTGCATAATTCTGTATCAGAATTTTACGTCAAATTAGATGACTGCTGATGATATGTTCATTTCGACTGAAGCCGCCTCACTCTTCCAACTGCTCAGTTTTGCAGTTTAGAATTCAACTTCCGAGATGGTGCTTCCTTTCCTAAATAAGCCATAGACGTTCTTTAGAATTTTTATAAAACACTTTAGAATTTTTTATTATTACTGAACTTTCCGATTAAATAGATATCTGCTGGATCTAGAACCGAACCCGTTACCTTCGTGGCATGGCAAAGAAGGAGCTTATCACTAACGGCCATTGAGTTCCAGCGATCAAATACTCCTCCAAAGTTTTTGATAGACTTTTTTCAATGGAAATGATTTCAGAATGTGCTGAGTGGATCAGAAAAAGACAGTTCTCCCAACGGATGACTCTGGGTTCAATACTTCTCATAATGGAAAGCATTCGGACTGACAGCGAGAGATAATGCGTCGAAATTTTACAAGATTTAAAATTTCTTCCTGCTGCAGATTGTGCCAGTTCAGGAGTCAGCATCGTTTTTCAAGGAATCCTTCAAACACAAACTGCTGTTTAACTAATAATACAAAATCTGCGACAACTTGTTTTGAAGTTTCAGTTTGTCTTCAGAGGGCGTTACGCAATTACGTATCTGAGAGTGAATGCGGTCGACGTCCCAGCATGAAAAATGATCGTGATCTATATTTTGTAGTTCCGATGATTAATTACTTAGTCCTTACTCGTCCACTAATTGAAAATATTGCTTATATAAGACACAGGTGGGCGATCCACCCCCTCCCCTCCCGCTTATGAATCTGGTTTCTTTCTAGAAAGGCCTCGTGGTTGAAATCACGTGAAATTATAAATGCAGGAAGATAGCTATTTCTAGAAACACATTAATAATTTCTTTTCACTTGCCAATTTTTCTTTCCTTAAATAGAAAGCGTTGTTCGAGTTTTTTGGTGATTTCGCAACTCCCAAGTTTTTGAGTAAACGTTTTTATTTTAACATGACTGTTTTTTTCTTTTCGGAATAATTGATTACATGATTTCGAAGGCCGTTGTTGATGGTGAACATGGTCTTAATATGTGTCTGGTTAGATATTTTCCTATGAAACACATTTCATCCGCTCTTTCGCTGTCTGGAGTTCTGGGAAGATTCCTATTAGAAATTTACTTTGTGGTGGCAACGTAGCTTATGTTTTCATTGCGAAGCAACTTCTCCTCCCCATAAGTACCTGTCAAGTGTTCAAAAGCTTTTAATCCACGATCGGACGTACATCCGCTTTTCTCCTAATCATCTCAGAGTAGAGTCATCTTGATAACAATCTTGATGTCACCCGAAGGCCAACAGAAGAATTTGTGACTGTTCTTCTGAGAAATTTTTACTATACCATTCAATATTTTCTAATATTTATATTTATAATATTTAATTATTTTCTTAAATATTTTCGGCTTAAAATTTTAAATTATTCTAAGTAAACAATATTTAAATGTTTAAAGGTCAAAAAAATTTTTGACAGAAAGAAATTATTAAAGGTCATATCCTATTGTACTTTATTCAGAATCTGATATTTGAAAAAATTATTTTTTATTTGTACGATGCTCTATTATAATTTTTTCTTCTTGCATTCTACTTATTCAGAAACGAAAGTAATTTGTATTTATACTTTAATTATAAACTTATTAAATTTTGAACTGAATTTTTAAAATAATTTTTTTGCATTTTACTGCATTGAAAATATAATTAATGCAAGATCATATTCTCTATTGGTATAGGATAATTAATCCTTGTAATCACCCCTATTTTAATCTTTTTCAAAAAAATGTTTAATTTTTCATAAAAAATTTTAAGTTTCTAATTTTAATTATATAAATTTAATGACTTAAAGTGGTACGTAACAATTCAATATAAGGTTTAAGAAAAAAAATTTTTTGTTTATGATCAATTAATTTATAAAACATGAAATTGTTCATTTTTCACTTTCACCGTTTGTCGTTCGTTATTTCATAGGTCAACTACATAAAATATTTTTCTCCGTTATATCCTTTAACTGATTTGTCTAGTTATTTCCTGAAATACCTGGTTATTTTTTGAAATAACTAAATTATAAGCTTTAACATACACTCAAGTTTTGAAGTAGATACTTTCGGGAAATTCAACATATCACATCTAATTCTTTTAGAACACGAATGACTACTCCATTGATCAGCAGAAAATGACTGATGAAAAGGTACTTTTCCATTACACCCCAGCTTTTGATCCTAAAGAAATAGCATAATAACTGTAGGCCACAGTAAAGGCAATACCCTGAAGGAAGCATGAAATTTAAAAAATGCATTAGCAGAGTGAGATATGCAAACAATTAGAATTTCAGCTCAGACGCACATCACGCTCGCCACTGGTGCCACTTCATTGCGTTATTTAAGGCTTGGAGATTTCGACAATTTCAAGTTCGGCGATCATATTTTTCTCGTGGTTTTTTCAGGAAAAAACATCGATTATCCCTCACAGAAAACAGTGATCCTCTTTTAATCAAATATCCGAGTTCGACAGAGGAAAGTTAGGGGCCTACCGAGGTTCTGTATTATCATTCAGGGAAATTGGTAGTCATGTTGGACAAAACAAAACAATTGTAATGCGGATATGTGATCGTTGGATGCAGGAGGCTACGACGGACCAGTGTTTGTGCGTGACATTCAACGCAGTTTACGGCAGAGTGGTATGTCCGCAAGACGTTCATTGCTTCATCTATCCTTGACGCAGAATCACAACCGCCTCCATCACCAATGGTGTGAGGAAAGAAGGATGAGAACAACAGAATAGAATGAAATTTCGGTACTGACGAGTCAAGCTTCTGTCTGCAACACCAAGATGGTCGCATTTGAGTCTGGGGGCACTATGGAAAGAGGATGCTCAACAGCTGCGTTATGCACCGCCACACTAGTCCGGCACCGGATATTATGGTATGGGGTGGTACTGAATTTCACACTCGCACACATGTAGTACGCATTGCCGGTACTTTAAACAGCCAGAAGCTAGTTGTCCTTCCTTGCCTTCAGAACATGCCCACAGCCATATTTCAGCTGGATAATGCACGACCACACGTGACACGTATTGTCCAAGGGTTCTTCATCAATCGCCAGATTAAATTGCTTCCCTGTCAGGCTTGACCTCCAAATGTTTTGCCGATAGAAGACATGTGGTCCATTGTTGCCGAAGAATTGACCCAGATTATATCCTCAGCTGCCACAACAGATCAACCTTGGGAACGTGTGGTTGGGCTTCTGTACCCCAAGAACACATCCAAAATCTTTTTGAATCAATGCCGAGTTGTGTGGCAGCGGTGATCGCCAACAGTGACGGCTACTTTGGATAATATTTTTGGCAGGAGCTACACTTCATAGAAGTCTATAAATTTAATCATTTGATACTTGGTCAACGTGTAATCGACAAAATAAATTTTGTTGCGATATCTATTTTCTTTGTTGGTGTTGAAATTTGACTGGCCAGCAATGTATTTTATGGAGAAGCGAAAATTATAAAACATAGATACGAAAATTGAAAAACTAAGCCTTGTTTTATCCTGTGATCTTATGTTAGGGTGAAATTTTGAAAAACGGAGTAGCGTATGACTCTGCTCCCATGAGATTTCACCTACCGAACGTACTTCTACGGGAATACTGACAAAATGCACTGTTTTTGTAGGAACACTCACATTAAAATACTTAAGATTAAAATGCTTATAAATACGCAGATTAAAATAACCTTTACTTTAATATATAATTTTTAAAAAAATACTTTTTTTAGTGTTTGATCACTGTTTTTGGCATTCAGTTTTTGAACACGACTCGAGAGATTCTGGTAACGGTCATAACTGAAATATTTTCGTAAGAAGATTACTTTATCATGCACATGTATTAAAAATTAACTTTTTCATTCAAAAATAATACAAAAATCAGAATCCATATCCAATCCAAATGGGAAAATAATGAAATAATTTTCTTTATCAGTTGACATAATAACGAGATAAAAAACGGGTTTTAAAAGTTACTAATTAAGAAGGAGCTACGGTTAACAAATATTTGTTTTCACGTCAATGAATGGATTGATACTAATAATATTCCTTTTTCGGCTAACGGGGAATGGTGCTCATAATAACTCATTTTCGATTTCAGAGTTAGGAAGATAAAGGCATCAAAATTTAATTAAAAAAATTAGCAGTGAATAAACATTTAATGTTCTTCTCCAAGATGGTAATTTATAAGAAATATATCCCATTCACGCGTCGTTAAGAAAGGAAAAAATTGGAGAACGTATAAGAAAGCTGCTTCTATAGATTGCGCGTCGAGTTCAAGGGTGCAGCACTTTTTATCTGTAGTCCAACAACATCTTGAATCGAGTTTGCGACATCCGTGCCAAAGGAACCTTTCATGAATCTCTCTCTACAGACCATACATCGCGGTGCAGACGAGCCCTGGACTGTACCTTTAGTTTAATGAGTTTGAAATACTCACCCATCACCAAGTGCTTCGTCATTTTGTACCATGATCAGGTGACCAGGTCGCACCTGAGCTAGCACCCTCCTCTCCACATCCACGCCATACTAGCGGAAGGACATTGGACGTCACAGATGAACATGGACACGTTCCCAGTTCACGGAACTCCAGCATCCCAGTACGACATAGTCACCCTCTCAACCACTGCCCATGGCAAATGATGCTTCACTTTGCTGATCTTAGCGGGAAGCGGCGTGAAGCTAATGAGCCACTGAAGCTCACTCTACTAAACCAATGAACGACGACTCAGAAGAAATAATTCTTTGTCCATTTCTTCAGCCTTATCGATTGAAATCGAGACCAATAAGCGATAAGCGATTCCCCCAATGTCGGATGAAGTTCAGTGGTTGAGTGGAATATAATTCTTTGGAGAGGTGACATCGGAAGGGCTGACAAATGAAACCTGTTGTATACAACATGTTGTTGCACCTTCACAAGAGGTTTTAGGACTGAAGAGATGCATTCACGTATCGCAAGGAAGCTTTCCACATAAGAAGCATCCATGGTGAAGTCATTCTCATGAAAAAAATTCATAATTGTTCTCTCGTAATTTCATCAGAGTCTAGAATCGAATCAAGGACCACCTTTTCGGAAAAGTGAAGTCCTAAGAACAGGACTTCATTTCTGGTAATCCTGATGTTAATTTCTGTTTTCCTTTCGTCATGTTTACATTTGGCTCAGCATATCCTAGTAACCAAGCTACTTGAACGGGAAACCAGGTTCGAACACGACTTACGTAAATGAATAGGAATAGTGATGAGCGATTTTTTCACTTGAGAGCTAGTTCCTTCTATAGAGGGATAGAACTAAAAAAAGGGCGGTAGCTCTCAAGAATTCTCCGATTCTTAGATTGAAACCCCCCTCCCCATCAGCTATTCCGTTACGTGGCCGCTCAATGGTCAGTAGAGAAATGCCAGTTCAGCTCCGTTCAGTTCGCTTTTTGACTCCATCGCTCTTTCATTCCTTACCAGTTCCCTCTTTTTATTCCTTCTCTTCGTTCCCAGTTTTAACAATTAACAGCTCATCTCAATGTCTTTCTTATCAATTTTTCTAACCATAAATAAACTTGTGTCATAGTCAAGAACAATGATTATATCAAATTTTGTAGATATCATTCTTACTTTTTAGCATGATTAACTAAGACTTGTCTATCTCATATGTCTTTTAATTTGTATTGATCAATTTATAACTTAACTCTGAGTTGAAAATAGTTTGGACATTAAGTAATGTATTTAATTAATTCCTTGTGTAGTGAGTGAAAGGTTCTTAGAAAAAAGCTTTCTACAATTGTGTGCACTTCTCTCTCAACATTAAAAGATTTAACTAATATGTACCAGGCAAGGAGGCAGTGACCAAGGCCACCAATATCTTGTTTTTCTATTTGGATCAGAACCCGCATTTTTTTTAATACAGCCATTCATATTTTTTCATTCATTTAAATTCCTGACAAAATGAAACATTCTTTTATTAAATGGAATTGCCATTCATCCCTGGTAAGAGGCTTCCTGCTGGTAACTGAGTGTGAAAAATCACCAGGAAAGAAAACGGAGGTTGAGCTTTCATCTGCTCGCATTGACAGCGTTTTCCTTTTCATCTCATTTACAAGTTGACACAGCAAATTATTTTCATTTCTTCATTACTGAAATTACGAGACAAGACGAAAATCAGTAGATAAAATATTTTAAAATAATTTCTTCCTTTGATTTGCTTATTACAATTTTTAAAGATAATTCGTATTTCAATTACATACCATATGACATTCTTCTGAAAGTATATTTTTTTATCAAGAAAAATTGTTAAAAACTGTTTTAATGATGTACAACAATACGTTAAGCTCACTTCATATTGGATATCACTAAATTTTTTTTATTTAAAAATTGTCTTAATATTCAGCTACCATTTCATGCCGATGCAAGTCAAGAATATTTATATCAAAAGGTCCTTCAAGTATCATTCTGGATTCAGTACTACGAATAGAACTCAATGTTGTGTTTAGAAGATGGCCTAATCGGTGCTTATCGGGAAGTTGTGGTCCCGACTGGAGATCCCCACGAGTCAAAACCTCTATGTGGCACAGTCCCTCTAAGTGGGGAGGCTCAAGCATAGAGGGTTCTCTGCTTCTTTCATGTTTCTAAATGAAGAGCATCCAACCATGCTACTTGCTCAAGACTAGGTACAGGGAAGCATCCAACAATTACACATTGGGTTTATATAAAATAAAGCTTTAAATACGAGATAAAACATAAAAAGAATTTTTTTTATCACTTTCAGTTTTTTTGATCATAAAATCAAATCTATCAATCAATCAAAATTCCTAATGATTACATATTTCGGGCTCTTTATATTTAAAAACTACAAGGATTAAATCTAACAGAGAATAAAGGAAAATGTACACTCTTAAAATAATCGAATGGATTTCACTCAGAAGGAGAGAAATTTCGCTCTTTCATTGTCAAAAAAATCAATCTTTAAGATAGAAATTCACTCCTTTGAAAGATGTGGATAAACCACTCCTTTTAAGAGGAGTAACAGCATATCGTTTCAAGAGGTAAATTAGATGGAGAAAAGAGTGAATTTCAATCTTTTATGAAAGTATTGCTGATTTTTTTATAAAGGTTTTGAATTCTTTATTTTAAGGATTTATTATTATTTTTTTTGACAATTACAAGTTAAAGATATGATTTTTTTAGTCAATAATATAACAGTACAGTTGAATATGACATTTTAATTGATTTGGATAATTATAGTGGTTTTTAAATTATAATTAATAGCAATTTCATCAGCCCTTTATTTCATTACTTATATATATTTAGTTTTACGTGTGAGTGTAGCATTCTCAAGATAAAATAGTCACACTACTTATCTTTCAGTTTAGTTTACTATGGGCCCATAAACACAAAATTAACTTTTACAAACATTATTAATACAAGAAATTGTACACAATTTAATAAATACATAAATATTTTACAGAAGTAAATATAATTTAAGTTCTTTTGAAAAAATCCTTTATTTAAAGTATAGCTTAAAATTTATTTTTGAATATAGATAATATGCTTTTTTGAAGTTACAGGAGGATAAAGACAAATATTTACATATTATTCTGTAGAGCAAAACTGACTTATGTTTTTGCAAATAAATCTTGTTTTATGATATATTTTCCAAGTTTAGCTTAAACTGAAAATAACTTGAATGAAACTAAGAATGAAATTAAAAATAAAATACAAGATTATACAAAAAACATTTATTCAATTTTTAATACAGAAAAAAAATAAATAAAAATATATATACAAAAATTCTTATTTATGATGCCAAATTAATATTGGATTTAAATTTTTTGACGCTACACAAATAATACAAAGTAATACTTTAATAACACAAAATAAGAATACTAATAGAATAAGAATAAAAATGATGATATGCATTTCAATGCATATATTTTGCAAAATTTAGATCTTGATCGATTATAGTAAGAATGCATTGTTTCAATTAAAGGCCCAACTGGACCATTTCTAAATGCAGTCAGTTTATCATCGTACTTAACACAGGATGACATTTATATAAAGTATTGAATGCTTTTTAATCTTTAATATCCGACATCAATAAATTTTTATTCCTCAGATAAAAATATTTCATATTCAGATCTTACTTTTGACCACAGCAAAGCAAGAGTATTGACTACTTTTGTGCGTGGTTCTTCTATAAATCTCTTCACCTAATTAAAAAAAAAAAAAGATACATAATAACTAAAATATTTATAATATTTGTATTCTCGTTATAGTGTCTACACAAACTTTAAGGCCAAAAAATTTCATAAGAATAATACTTCAAAAAAGATAAAGCCTCATTTATTTAAAAAATAATAAAATTTCAAGAAATCGGATATTTATGTTATATTCTGTATTGGAATTATATTCAGCCTTAAAATATACTATCATTCTGAATTCTCTCGTGTTTATATTCCATATTACAGGACAAGATTTTGAACATACGATAATATTCTAGGAGCATAGAATGCAGGATATTTACTGAGAAAACAGTCAGCCTCTGGATATCAAATTCAAAATCTATCTGTAATAAAGAGAATAATCATATATATTAAATTATCAGAACTTTTTATTGTAATTTAAAACAAGTGTAATTTGTTAAAAAAAAGGGGGATTATCATTAATTAATTAAAACATAGTAACTTAAGTTAGTAAATTAGTGATTATGTAGTAGTTTTTGAAAATTTTAATAAGAATGTGGCAAAAATGACAAATTATTGATATACAATGAATAAATACAAAATTATTTTGGATTTTTTCTTTGTTTTGAAATAGATATAGCCCCGATACTAATTTACAAAATGGATTGTTAAACATTAAATAAAAATATATACATGCATACTTACATTTATTTCTAATAAAGCATTTTTGAATCAATCAACTGTAAGTGAAAAACAATTGAAACTAAATGAATAATTTTTTTTACAAATTACTAAAAAAATTTTTTTAAACTTTGATTTTGAATTACATATACTAATATTCAAATACATTGCAAGTAAAACGATTTTTTAAAATACAAGATTGAAAACTACAATATAATGAAAGACATATGCAATACTGCATATTTTGTAAAATTTAGATTTTAATTACCTTCTTTTGGATCATGGAATCATGAAAAAAATATCAAAATACGAATAAGATTTTTCTTCCATTTTTGCATAAAAAAATTTTCTGCAAAACTTTTAACTAAATATATTGCAACAATTACTGCAGGTGAATAAGATATTTTAAATTATTTTGGCATTAAAATAATTTAAAATATCTTATTCACCTTCAATAAAAAAAACTTGGAAATGTATGAATTACCATTTCTAAGCATGTTTCATGTCCTACCATTAAAAATGTAGATATACAAATTATGTAAATTATGGTGTGCTTAATTGTGGCATTGTTAGAAAATAATGTTATATAAAAGTCTAGTACTTTCGTGAATATTTTAAAATTCGTCCTTAAATATATAAAAAATACAGGTTTTATATTACTAATGCTTCGTTGAAAGCAGGCAATTTCGGATGCTTAGGGAAATAAATTCTGTAATAGAATAGAACAATAAATGGTCTATTTTTCATTACAAAATGTTATTTAGTTTTAGACATTTTCTCCATACGTTCAAATATTTTTTCTCATTGAATTTCCTTAGGCATTTCAAATTGTAATAATTTTATCTGAAAGGAAAAATAGATACATTTACTCATATGTGTTTACTCAATAATATCATACATGTAAAAACTATTTATGGGTCAAGTGAATAAATATTGGATATTTATTTTTTAAACTATTAAATTCAAATAAAAATTTTAGAAAATTTTAAATGAGTTATAAATTTACTATAAAGTTAATAAAGATTTAGTTTTAGCAATAAAAAAATATTTGCTTCAAAATTGATTTAAAAACATTATTAAAATTTCTTAAGCTTATTACCAAGTAATATTAATTGAATGTATAGTTTAATGAATAATTACGTTTCATTATTTTAAAACCAACTTTAAAGCCAAAAACGTATAATATGAGATTTTAATTGAAAATATTGATTGGAATTTTCATGTTATTTACTCAATAGCATCATACATGTAAAAACTATGTTTAAATGAATTATAAATACTGGATGTTTATTTGTTGAAACTATTAAAATTCAAATTGAAAATTTAGAAAATTTTACTTCAAAATAGATTTAAAAATATTATTAAGCTACCGCGTTCTTACATAAACATAGAGAATTACTTCAAACTTTTAAATAAATTTTACAAGCACAATGAAATGAATAGTTTAAGTAATAACAAAAGTTAACATTTTCTCAGTCTTTATAAAAGTTATTCTGATTACATATTATACAGAATGTACCTGATCAGTCATTTTTCTTCCTTATATTGCATTTCATCATCTTCAAAATAACTCCATGTTTCAGATTTGCTTTTGCTAATTTCGTTTTTTCTTCGACGATAACAATAACAACCATAAAATTCGAATATAAATTATATTTTCATCGACAAAATGGTTAGCTGTAAATTCTAAAACATACAAATTAATAGATTTTGATACATACAGTTCCTTTTCGTTTTATCTACGAATGCATGTACTTAGTAACAATCAAATCAAAAATTGTGAGCGAAATTTTAGCAAATAAAATACATATTGTCAGTAAAATTTTAATAAATAAAATGCATACTGTCAAGTAATATTCTGCAGATTAATATTTAGTTTATATTGTATTAACATTTAAATTAAAAAGCTTCTAATTTTATTTATGAAAAAAATTATTCTTATTCATTGGTAAAATGCTGTATTTGATATTAATCGCAATTTCAATTCAGTTCAATAAACTATATTAAATATATTTCTAGAATATACATTGTAGATATTTAAATGAACGAGAAAATTAATAGTCATATTCACGCTGTTTCGAAAATAAAAGAATTCAAAAATGCATTCAATATAATTTACTATTAATTTATAATGAGTTAAATTTTGTCAGAAAATAGTATTTGAAATAAAAAAATAAAATTTCCAAACACATCGTTATATTATTAAATATTATCAATTAATCAGAAATTTCAAATATTATAAATATTACATGAATATGAATTCAGTAGAATTTATTCATTCACACTTTCGAATATCAAAGTTTATATAATGGTGAAAAATCACAAATATGAAGATTTTATTTAGTCATTCAATTATTTATAAGAAATAAAGACTTACCGTAATGTTTCAGCACTCCTTTTTGTCCAATTATATATTTTAAATATTCTAATAGAGAGCTTTTACAAAATGGAGTCTAAATTCCTCCTCTTTTAGCGAAACTAAATCAAAAGCATAGAGCCTCGTGATGATGTAAACCAATCAGAGCACATCACATTTGCTTTGTGCCATAAACACGAGTAAAAAAGAGCGAAAATTGCTTTGAATCGAAAATACAGTGTTTGAACATCTTGACCCAATGCAAAATAAAATTAATGATTTGAACATATTAAATTATAAGCAATTCTTATACTTTCATTTCATTGATATGAATTCAAAAAAAGTAAATTTTTTCTGTTTCAAACGCACATTTTTCCATTTTTTCGATGTAATAAAGCATTTTACGAATTTTTTTTCATAAAAAGTGAATCGTTTAAAAGTCAAAAATCATTCTCAATCCTATAAGCCATTCGTCTTTTTGTTTTCAAGGTGCTCAGTATTCCACCATTTTTTATTTTATTTGTTTTTGATATTAGAAAATTCTCTTCTTCTTATCTTCCATTCTCTTTCAATATGTTCTAATTCTACTCCGCCATTTTTTTCGTTTGATATCAAAAAATTCTCTTCCATTCTCATTCAATATGTTTTAATTCTATTCCGAAATTTTTTCTTGCTTCATATTAGATAATTATCTTTCATTCTCTTTCAATGTGTTCGAATTCTACTCCGCTTTTTTCTTGTTTCATATTAGATAATTATCTTTCATTCTCTTTCAATATGTTTTAAGTCCCTCCTTAGTCTCAAATTACTTTAGAGCTCTCATTCAAGAAGTTCTGAAATGAAATTTCGGGGCTTCTAAGTCGAGTTTTCGAATAAATGGCCTTAGTTTCTTTGATAAAGCCATCACCTGGAAATTCTATAATTTCTTCTGCAGAAACATTCACAGCAGGATGACAATTTCATAATGCTTGCAAACTACAATAACTTCTTACAAAAATACTTCACAACACAAGAAACCATTGATTGATTATAATCTGATTGTGGCAAGAAAGACGGGAGTTACGTAACCTGCCACCGTAAACGCAACACCCTGAAGGAAGCACGCAAATAACACGAAATTTACAACATGCGTTAGCAGAGAGGAGCTATGCAAATGATCAGAATTTCAGCACAGACGCATATCACGCGCTTCTGTGCCGCCACTTCAAAGCGCCATTTAAGGCTTGCAGATTTCGGCGATTTCAATTTCGCAATTATGTTTTCCTCGCGATTTTTTTTTCAAAAAGACAAAAAAACGATTAATTATGCCTCGTGGAAAACAGTGATCTTTTTTTTTTATCAAGTATCCAAGCTCGACAGGAGACGAATAGTGGCCAACCGAATTTGTGGATTATTTTTCAGGGAAATCGGTAGCTACGTTGGACGAAGCCAAATAAATGTAATGCGGATATATGCGATCGTTGAATGGCATCCACCTCAGTACACCACTTCACGTGATGACAAGCTAATTGTGTGAATGGCAGTGACTGATCACTGAGCCACATCTCGAACCATAGTACAGCACATTCAGTCTGTAACGCATCATCCAGTTTCTGCGCGTACTATTCGACGCCATTTACAGCAGAGTAGTCTGTCCGCAAGCTTTGTTGCTTCGTCTACCCTTGACGCAGAGCCACAGACGTTTCCGCCAGCCAATAATGAGTGCTATGAAAGAAGGATGTGGACGGGAGAATAAAATTAAAATTTCTTTGATGACGAGTCACACTTCTGTCTGCAACATCAATATGGTCGCTTACAAGTCTTGCGACACCGTGGTATGAGGTTGCGTCATGCACTGCCACACCGGTCCTGCACCGGGTATGATGGTATGGAGCGCGATATTGGATATCACTCTCGCTCACCTCTAGTACGCATTACCGGTACTTTATAGCCGGTATCTCCGAAATGCTGGAGCCAGACAGGAACTGCTTCAAAAAATCCGGGATTTCATCGTCAGCGAGATTGTTTTTCCACCATTCGAAAAACGTACGCTTTTCCAACAGAAGCATCGATCCAAGTTTCTCAGTCATAAAATAAAAGTGGATAAAAAATATATGATAAAAAAAATAAGCAAAAAATGCCCCAAAGTGATTTTTCGAAATATTAGCTCTCAAATAGGAATAAAAATGATTTCATCAATGAGATCATGTTAAAGTTACTGGTTTGTAAAATCATTAGTGCTTCTAAGAACTATTGCTCTTAAAGTGGTGTGTGTTTGTATTTGTTCTGTGTTTAATGGTAGGTATTAATAGCAAAAATATAATGATAATAATGAATAATTTATTCTTCGTTAAATGAAGATGACGCTGTGATGATAGCACATCATTAAAAACAACTTTGGTGTTCATCATTAATAAAATCAAAACTCGTTTTTCCCCTCAATCGTCGAATATAGCATTCATTAGGGCAGTTTACATCGAATTGTAAAAACAAAACTTAGAGCTAAGTACATTCAAACCTATTGTTATGACACTGAATTAAGTGTATGCCTCGAATTTAGAACATATAATTTTAACAACCAATTATGTATTATTTTCTAGATTGCACAGAACAAAAATAAAGTAACACAAAATTTTATAAATGAAAACATACGTCCATCATTTTAAAAACTCTTCCTTTTTTTATAATTTAGAAGCAGAACTGCGTCTATCTACTATTTTTAAAAAACTTTTCGCTGCCCCGCAGCGCCATCTAACAGTTGTCGGAATCGTTATAGTATTTTCGGACAATGGATAGTGAGTCCATAACGCATAAATGAAATTGCACACAACATTTCGAGTACTGCTAGTAAAACAGCTTCCGTTACACAATTAAAAAGTGAATAGGAGCCGCATAAAATAATATCACGTGGAGAAAACTCAAAACAATTAAGAATTACTTTTATAAATGAAATTAAGACCCGGGAATAGGATATTCAGGACAGCGGTACTCTGGTAAGTCAAAGCTGAAAAGCGGACCTAATAATGAAAATAAAACAAGTTAAATAAAAGTTAGAGTGATAAGGAAACACACTATTGTCTAAATTAGGAATTTAAAGTCTCTTGATATTATTACATCTACACAGATATCCGTAAATTGAAGACAATATCAGAACCGGCAACTCAAGATTCAGAAACAAAACAAACGTGATTTATTCCTAAAAACCACGACTATAGATTCCTGGAGCACTTACATCCTGTATTGCCCTCATAACAATAGGCAGTATGTTGTTGGCATGAGGATTAATATATCGTATGCTTTCCATACGAGCAAATAAACTCTGCACAACTCTGAGGATCACATTATCAAGCTGCACTTTGGGTAGAGAACTCCCCTCAGCAAGTATGCTTGCTCTCCAATGGTCCTGTGTAGGAGGTTGGCAAGCTAAACCTCGACTCGTTAGAAAACATAACACAAGCTGACTATGATGATGTCCATATTGCATATTCCCTACTCCAGGCTAACCGCTTGAGATAGTGAGTTGTCATGAGCAAAACACGTCTGACAAACCTACGAGCATATAGAGCGTACTGTCCCAAATGCCTGTACACGGTTTGAGTAGAAACGGTAGTATCCTTGGATGACATGACAAGTCCGTTGTTGTACTCCATCTGTTTCTTTTCGCCACGATTCGAGGTTGTCACTCGTATTACGTCACTCGAGGTATTTGTACTGTAACGTCTACTGTCATTTCCACCATCCTGGAATCATTGACACAGATAGAGATGACATTTGGACAATTTCGAAGTATCTCGGTAATTATCTACTGAGTACGCCCGCATTCCAGGCGACCGATAATTCTATTATGTATTCATATGTGTATGTCCGTCATACCTATGAGGTCGTGGCATTAATCAGCGGTTGTGAACAGGTTTCATCTTTTCCACAGGTTCTTCTGTACCTTTCTCTTACATTGTGTCGTAACTGTCGACGTCATCAGGCGTCTTCCCGTAATTGCATATATTGCTTGACCATGTACATGATATCTCTACAAATAGCATTCTTGTTTTAGCTTTCGGTTGTGTGCTTCTGAAATATCCTTAATTCATGGACTTTTGCAGTTTATAATGGGGTAGCAATACATATGCAACGTAATTGGCTGACGCATGTGTGATGAAATACTTATGAGAAATAGGAAAAATTAACAGCTGATCAAATTATTTCATTTTTTGCTGATAATTTCCTTTGTTATGCTCAAATTTTACTGAAATTTTCCTATAAAATACAAATTAAAAATCCGACTATTACGAGACAGATTTAAATTTGATGTTTAATTACCAAATTATTTGACTATACTTAAATGAAAGAGAATACCGTGGGTAAAAAAACAAAATATTCCTCATTTTAATTTTTTGGATAATAAAATTATTTGTTTTTACGTATAAATGCTTTCATGAAATATAGTCATCACAAAATGAAATTACTTGATGACAGAACAATTTTTACTATTCTTTCATAATTTTCATCTTTATACACATACATACAAAAAAAAAAAAAAAAAAAAAAAAAAAAAAATGTTTTGATATAGTATTTTATTGCATAAATTTATTTTTATTTATGATATTTCAGATTTTGATTTGTAATATCATTTACAAGATTAATTTTGTCATTAATTTTAATAACATTTTTATATATTTTTTATCATATATTTAATGTCATCGTTTCAATGAATTTCTGTAAAGCAAAAACAATTAATCTTTTCTATGAAATATTCTTGCTATACCACTGTAGCATTCACAGTGAAGTTTTCACTTCATTTCATTTTCTTTTTTTATTTTAATAAAATTTTTTTAATTTAGTTTATTGTATTTTACAACTTACTCTTTCGTTAATCTCCATAAAAATAAACTTTTAAAGAAACTTCATATCTTTTTTAAATAATAACTTTTTATGAAATAAAAAAAAAAAGTTATTCAACCGATTTGAGCCCATACAATCACCAAGAGGGATGTGCGGAAACAAGTTAACGGATTACAACGCCGAATTCTAGTTAGGCGTCATCGTAATATAAGGAATTTCGAACTGGTTTTTTTATTGGTTTCGATTCTATGACAACCAATGCCAAAAATCAGTTTTAAAATAAATATGCAGACGAATTTTTTTGTTAAAATAAATTAAAATAATATTCTTAGAGAAAAGAATTTAAACTTGTTGAAAATGAAATAATTTTTGGAAATTTTCTGCAAAAACGATAGTGTTCTTATATTTGTGGAGTCAAATATTTTAAATATAATTAATTAATTAGAATAATGAGCTAGGAGCAACGGTTTTTTTTTTTAATTGTTATAACAAGCAAACGAGTTTTAAGGTCGCATCTATCTAAGAAAATTTTTTTCAAAGTATAAATTTAAATGAATGATTGATATTTATAAAGGATACACAAATAGATTGAGTAGACATGGAGAAAAGGAGAAATAAGGTATTTTTATTGTTCAAATTAATTATTCTGAATTTGTGTGAGGCAAAACCAATATTTATTTGTGTTTGTGTGCTGCAAGTAAGAGTCATAGGAAATTTTTAAAAAACTCTATCATAAGAAATAAAAAAAATTTAAAAAATAAATTAAAATGATGTTATTGTTATAATACATGTAGTTATATTGCTCGATTAATTAAAACGAAAAATAATGCAGATTATAATGCATATTTCAATTATCTGACAATTATAAACGGCGCACTTTACTTTTTCATATTTAGTAACGTATTTTAGAATAAATTGAGTAGAATTACATTTTTTTCTACCATTTTGTTTTGATAAAAGAAATATTCAACGTCAGAATACTTAAAATCACGCGAAGTGTCGTAATTTCATTTGGCTGGAAAATTTTGCCTGAATTTTTATTCTTTTTCTAAGGGGTTTGCTAAAATAGGATTTTACCTAATAAATGCAAAACAATTAGCTTCTCTTCTCGGGAATATGAATTGTCATTTTGGCCACAAACGTGATCGTTAGAAACATCATTTGTTTTTCGACCGCAACTTTTATTTCTGAATTTAGAACTTAACATTCAATTTGGGGGAAAAATGTAATGGAAATATGGAATGTAAAAGAATTATTACTGTTAGTTATTCGAAAAATATATATCTTGAAAATAATCGGCGAGAAGTATTTTATTTCTTTTCCAATTAATTTTATTTAAGATAACCCACTGGACGCAGGTGGAATCTACACAACATCCATCATTTTCCTTGATTGGCCAAACAGAATTCAACTCAGTGGCAGATGGAATCGTCGCTTTTTCGCAGGCTTCTATAACATCATTATATAATTTTCTGAGAAAAACTAGTTATTTGGCTTTCATTTGTTTACTCTCTCGGATTGAAGACCAACTGCTGAGAATACTATGATTTGTATACTAAAAAAAAACTTTGCCATGACATTGACTGGATGTTTCATTTTGATTTAAGAAGTACCTGGAAAATTTCATGTCTAAACAGTTCTTATCTGGAATGAAAAGAACAGGTTTAAACAGTAAATCATATGTTTCGCATTTATTTTATTCTGAAACGAATATGAAAACAAGTCAAACTGTGACTGGAAGATATTCTGAATGCTCAAAATAATATGTTCATAGTGGGAAAATTCTTTAAAAAAATTTACATGAATTCGGACATTTATTCTAAAATATATTTCGCTTTTGTTGCATTCTTTAATCTAACTTAAACAACTTCTGGTTACTCAAATATGATGTTAATATTAAAAAAAAAAAAAAAAAAAAAAAAAAAGGAGTATTGTAGCAGTTTAATTTTTAATGACTCATTATTCACTTCATGTCTTGCAGTAAAAACAAGTTTTAGTTAATATATTAAACATAGCTCAATATTGAAGTAGATCAACAAGCACGTGATTTGTAATCACTGTTGACTTCATTTTGAGTTTATATCTGGATCAATATTCATATCATATGAATCTGCAAAATTTTATTGAGTACCAAATAATAATTATTACTAAGTATATTGACAATATTCTACGGTAGTCTGTGTATCTACTACTAGATCTGTATTTCATGCTTTAATTGTTAAAAAATGTTTTTTTTACTATTAACCATAAAGTGGTTTCTTTCATTAGAGTTAAGATCCTGACTACGCCACTTTACTGCAGTTCTCATTGGTTTAAAATATCCATGACGTCAGATAGCGTTTCACCTACGTCACAGCGTATTGAAACGGCGTCATAAATTGGACTTTCTATGAATTGCCTGACAATCATAATCTTCGAGCGGCAGCAAACAAGAGGAAGTTCACCATCGAATGTCTGCGAATAGTATCGAAGTTTATTTTGTTATTAAACGACATCTTATATAACGAGAAAAACGTAGGTTTGATAAATAGTTTTCCATTAATTCAAGTCATTAACATATAGACAACAGAAAAATAGAAAAAGCGAAATGAAAAATACATGGCAAAACACGCATTTTATGATATGTTTAAATCGGCAAGGGGACGATTTGAATTTTTAAAAATTCCATTGATTAATAGAATTCTAAATTAATAATTGCGATATTTGTAAGCACTCACTTTTGAATCTCTAGACCATTGCTTTGCTTACGCCAATATTAAATTTTTATTCTTAGCTATCAGCTAAGAAAGTTATAATTGATGAAACATTCTTATAATTATCATTCTTAAGGTTTTCACTTCATGGTTTCCTCCTTTGCGACAGAGCATCTACACACAAGTAAAAAGAATCTCCTCTGGTCCAGAACAGGAAGAATAAAAGTCAAATATAGGGATGCAGCATAGAATGAATATTGAATATTTTTTTCTATAATGGCGGATGTTAGGTGACTAACCCTTAGCTACAATATGGCCAGACATTGCTACTCCTGTGGCCACCTGTGAGGCAAATCACGGAGACGAGTAGTATTACACTCGTCTTACTACCACACACCTGTTTATAGGGTGGGCCACATTCGCTCATCATACCAGGTGAAAGGACAGTGAGACAACAACAGCTTACGAGTTGTTGCAGCAGTATGCTTCCCTGTACCTAGCCCTGATAAAGGCTCTATCAGTTGTATAGAAGCAGCTGGGTGGATTCTTCGTGATTTTGAAGCAGGGACCAAGCAGAAGACCCCTATACTTAGCCTACTACCCCCAGAGGTACCATTTCACTTGGAGGGCATGGCGACCACACCCAATTGTAAAGTGCCCCAGCAACCTTAAGAAAACACGAAGAATCTTCGATCAGCCAGGATTCGAACTCACACCCTTCCGATAATGAGCACGATGCCCTAACCAACTATGCTACCTCGGTCTTACAGCTAATGAGTGATTTTAGCCATCGATTGGCCGTTTGAATAAGAATATTTAGCTTTCAGTTAAAAAAAGTTTTACATATAATTTGATGCAACTCAGACACCGATTTTTAATTTTTATATTCACAACTAATTATATGTTTCTTGACCGAATGCATTTTTTTCTTTGTTTCTAATGGAAGGACGTAAAATAGGGAACTTGGTAAGAGTATCCAGTTTTTAATGAGATGTGTAGTTGTAATATAAGCATAAAAATGCGCGAATCATCATAATTTAAATGAAAGAACACTCAAACCACTTTTTGCAGGTTTTTTTGTGAGATCTTTTGTCTATACGATTATATATAAGAGTTTTTTTTTTTTTTTTGTGCGTTCTAGGAAAATTTTAATCAAATTTGTTTCTAACGGAGGAAATGATCAACAAAAAATTGAATGGTTTTATCCGTTCATTTAGGTTTTTTGATTTTTTTTTTTTTTTTTTATTTAATTTTTCGCCTACTACATAAATATTGCATTACGCATGTATTGTTATCCAATACAAATTCGATTTATGTATCCAGTGATTTCAAATTCCTATTTTAGTTGTGGTCCATATAATCTTTCTTATCAATATATTTATTCATTTCGTTTGAAATACCTGTTCTATTTTCTCAAAATTCGTTTCACTACCGCGATATCACCAGACGGAATATATCACTTGTGTCTCGATTTCGTTTAAGAAAGTAATTCCTAGTCCTATCGAAGGATCAGGTGTTATTCTTTACTTGAAATGCTTATAATGCAGTCCCTATTCACCGCATTTTTAATTGTGTAGCGAAAACTATTTTTATAGCTATACTTGTGATGTTTTATGAGATCTGTGTTACGTCTTTTCTTTCGTGAGCCTCCTATTAACCGCACAGAAACAGATTTCAGTCGATTGCAAGTTTCAAATATCGTGGCTCTATCTCACCCGGGATTTATTTCAGAGGGAAAATAATGAATTGAAGCAAGGTAAATAGTTTGATTATTGATATTGTTTATTTCAAGGAAAATTATTTTAAATTATAAAAATTATAGATTTTGTAGTGAGTAATAATATTTTTATAAGTAGTAAAAAGTTTCCAATAATGGTAAATTAATAAAAGTATTTTTACTAAATTACAAAATCAGAAATTAATACAGAAGAAACTTTCCAGATTTGGATCGTAAAAAAAATTTTTTTTCTCTTTATTTAGATGGAGCTTTTCACGAGTCAATTGTAAATAACATTTTATTCAGCAAAAAAAAAAAAAAAAAAAAAAAAAAAAAATTCTCTTTGAAACTTTGCTTGTTCGCGTGAAGAGAGATTGGACTCCAAATTCAAATAATGTAATTATATATTATCCATATTGAGAATATTATTACATTTAGATTTAAAATTCTATCGGATCATTATTAAATTTTAAAATCTACACTTTGCTACAAAAGTTAAAATATTTTCTATAATATTTACTTTTAGGTTACTGTATACTTCAATTTAAAATCAAGCGAGATTTACATGTTTATAAGCAATTTGAGTGACCATATTTAAATTTATTCTATTTTACATTGCTTATTTACATTTTCTTTACGTATACGTTAACTTTAACGTCTGAAAACCCGTTATTCCATAGAATAATTAGATCATATGAAAATATTGGGAATTCTACAATTTTGCTAGGTATTCTATAGAATAATAATTGCTTGAGCCTTAAAATGAAATTCGAAAGATTTTTCATCCTGTGCTAGCTACTTTTATCCAGTGTTGAACCGCTAACAGCTTTGCAAAAGCGTCTGTCTGTGTGTGTACGCTTCATTTCGTTTTTGTAGACTCAAATTTTGGATAAAGCTTTAAAGTGAAATTCGGAAGATTTTTCAACCGGTGCTAACTGCTTTTATCTAGTATGGAACAGCTTGTATCTGCTTTTAACGACGTTTGTGTACGCTTCATTCCATTTCTTTTAGACTCAAAATTTAGACCATGTATTTTGTTTAAATAATGAGCAATAATATATATATATATATATATATTTTCAGCTTTTCCCAATTAAATATCAATTTTTCATCCGCAATATAAGGATAAAATGTATATTTGGTGACATTTTAACTATTTATAAGATTAGTTAATTTGTAAAATAACATTGAAATTATATACTTTTTTACAGTATATTAATAGTTATTCCATAGAATAAATAGAAAATTAGGAAATATTTTATCTAATGGATTCATTAATTGATTTGTCTAATAAAATACCTAGTTATTCTGTTAAATATTTATATATTTTAATGATAGCACAAGCATATTTTACACTGGGTAGAAGGTGGGTTTCTTTCGAAATCATTTGTTTAACAATCATATCATAAAAGCACTTGTGTAGTACATGCAGAGCCCTTAAACTAGATGTAATCTCGTCTCATCACATTTTAATGAATCAATGGTTTTTGAGATCGAGGTCAAGGGCGTATTGCGCGGAACTAAGATCGTCACTCTTCCTTTTCGAGCAGCCTCTCCCTCCCCCAGATTTTCTCTCCAAAATAAAACTCATTTAATGATCAATAGGTTATATAATTCCAATATTCAAAACGTTAATGAATAATAATCGCTTGCAAAATATTCCCTACTTTATTAAAATGATTTTGTTATTCATCGTTCGCATTTTGAAGTAGAACTCAGAGACTTCCGAATAAATCACCTGCCACTGATTTTATTTCGAGTGCAATGTAAAAAAGAAATATTTTTAATTGAAAATAGCCCTTTTAAAAATGAAAAACAGTTTGAAAAGGGAAGTAATTTTTTTTCACGGAAAAATATTCGCGAATTATCTATAAGGCCGTGTAGAAAAATATCGTATAGTTATTATATTTAAAGTTAAATTAAAATAATAAAATTAGCTAAATGAAAGAAAAAAACACCTGTATACTTTACTCAAATATATAAAATCTATATTATTTATTCATTCATTGAATTAATGTTGCAACAAAACTGAAAATACTTTCTGTCTTAAATATCTTTCATTCTTAATAAAGATTTCTAATTAAGTAAAGAAACACACTACCTACATTAAAATGCACCACCAAAGAAAGAGTGGTCAGAAAATTATGCAAATTTCAGGGTAGACGCACCTTATCGAATTATGTAAATAATGGGCAATGCGCAGCTCTCCAACTAACGTAAGATAAGATGTAAAATGAAGAATTGGTAGAGTGGACAATATTCGCGCCGTTATTGTGACGCTTGGAAAATAATCGGAGTCAGTTCCAGCAGACAGGCGAGTTTACAAGATGGATGGTTATCGGACTGTGAAGAGCATGTTGGGACTTAATGCAAATCGCAGCTGAAAGACAACTGAATGCGTTGACAGTGCACCGGCTGTGGCTATGGTGGTAGGAAAGAAATTGTAGAACATTTGCGGAGTGCCGCTGCAGCCAGAGTTACGTTAACATGCGTGGATCGACTGGTCCGACAGGTGGTGCCCTCGCAAAGCAGCTCCACCGAAATTCTGTAGTATGTGCAAGACACACTGGAAAATCTCATATCGAAAAGAACCATTTGCCGTCAATTGGTTGCTAGTGGTTGAGAAGACTGCTATCGAACCAGCATCATTGACGCCAACATCTGGAACGGTCCAAGATTGGGGCAATGCGAACAACGGTGTGGCACAGGGTCGTTTTCTCAGATGAGTCTCGCTTCTGTTTTTTCAGTGATAGTCACCACTCACGAGTGTAGCGTCCACGTGGAGACCGATCCAATAGCAATAGTGGAACGCCCCATCACACGAAAGTCAGCACCATGGTTTGGGGCGCCATTGCGTACGATTCCAAATCAATTCTAATTCATACTTACGGAACTATAAAGTCCAACGTTACGTGGGTGATGTGCTGTGGTAGGTGACACTCTTATATTCAGGGGTGCCCAATGCCCTTTATCAGCAGGATACCGCCGGAACACACATTGCTCGCATCTGCCATCATGCCCTGTAAGCTGCTTCCCTGACCACTCACTCTGCAAGAAAACAAGAGGAAACTGGCATCCATATTTGTAAAAGAAACTTTTAGAAAGGAATGTAATCCAAGACTGCACATAAGATCCAGAATGAGCTTACAAGACGCACCACTTTTTTCACAACTATTTTGAAAGTAAAAAGTGCTTTCTGTACGTCGACTAACACAAAAAGCGTATTGTGGGATTATGGCAACAGTCCTTATAATATGAAGTGAAGTGAAGAAGAGCAACGAGAGTAGAGGAAGCTGATGGAAGACGTTGTAAGACTTTGTGTTTGATAGCAGCAAGACGATTGCTCCATCCCCCTATAACTTTAAAACTCATTTCAATGTTAATATGATTAAAACTGTTAATTGTAAATATATCTTTATTGCATATTTATAGACATCAAGTGCTAATTAAATGCTAATCTAGATCAAAATTGTTATATAATTAAATTAGGACTTCGTTACTTCTCGCTAACAAAATGGTGGACGATAATTTGTATTTAAAGCGATGGAACTTAGATCAGAAAATGAAGTTTAATTTCGTTTTTGAGTGCGAAAAAGACGTGGATCCTTATCTTTAGGTGAACATTTTTCCTAGTGCAAGATGATATTAAAGAAATAAGCATTACATGGAAGAATTCAAAATCAGATGAAAATAAAATTCGACATAAACTTATTTTCGATTCTAACGGAGATCGGTCGAATGGAGAGCGAATAATACAATTTTTATGATTATATTTTTTGCTTTCATAAAAAAATGAAATATCTAAGAAGAAATTTAAAATTATGTAGAAGATGATTTTTCACTGAATGAATTGACAAGAATTTCTAACATTTTAAATATTTCTTTCGAAAGAAATAAATCCAAAATAGGGAAAATAATCCTTGAACACTTGTATTCCCTGAATTCGTTAACTAAAGGAAATAAGCGACGCCAGTCTCAATCAGAAGCAGACGAAAACAAATTGAAAGCGAAGATTATCCAATACAACTTGAAAAGAAAAATTATTCTAGAAGTGAGTGTGATATTGCTCTTGAAAATAATGAAAAAAACTGTTTTTCAAAATGTTTACATAAATATTTCTGGTATCGACATTTCTATTTCTAAATGTAATGCAGTATCGCATTGCAAAATTATTAATTGGAATGCAAGCTTTAGAAGTGTATCGAAACTGTTTTATTTATTTTTGTTTTTCTTTTTAAATGAGAGTTATAAAGATTTTTTTTGTGCCAAAAGATAATTTGTAGTAATGTGGTATATAGTGGTAAATGTGGTAAATAGAACAGAGTTTAAATGATTTTTAGCAAAAATTTAAGCAAATTTTAATTAATGATTTTGCCTCAGATATAAATTCGATTAAACTTCACAAATTATTACCGCATATCTTCGTGAGGGTTGACGTTGTTCTTTAATATTAATTTTCACAAATAATTAAGCTGAAGAAAAATGAAGGATTGTGGATCCATTCAAGAATATTTTTTCAAAATGAAAAAACTTAGTAATTCTGGAAAAATAGATGACGCTACTTTAATACATTATGTGATTAAAGGACTGATTTACGCGGAAATTATTTGATATACGCGGAAAAACTGTTCATCAATAATAATCATAGTATCTACCAAACCATACAAGAGGACTTAACATCGTATCCACCTTTATACATAAATTTATTCATGAAGACTTGAATACGAGTCACTTGCGGTTAACTGAACATAAAAAATGTTAAAATGAGAAAAAAATACTCATCAGAATAACAGGAAAATAATCAGCATCAGAATAAACTGTTATTTCAGAGGGAAATATAAAAGAGATTGGCCACAGAATTTTTCTAAAATCATAATTAATGTTGACATATATAGCATTTTTTATGCCTCAACACGCCAAGAAAATGAAACAATGACCTCTGAAAATAATTCCATACCCATTGTATAGAACGGAATATGCCTGTTACAAAAAAGACGCAATTTTTGCTATTTTTCGCTTGTAGTATATATAATTGGTAAAGGCCATCAAACTTAAAAAACTGGAGAAGGGTCTGTTCTATAACTAGTATATTAATATTCTTTAGACATTCTTTGCGAAGTTATGGTCAGGGAACTCATACATTCTATGAGCACATGACAAAGCATTTTCTCTATGTGAGAAGAATCGTTTAATTTCTTGAACAGAAACACATCAACGTAATACAATATTCCTTCGATCCATAGATGTAGGACTTCTGACCATTTTTGGGCCAGTCAGCTGGAGATGAATGACCGAAAGTTTACTAGTTTTTTTAAAAGACAGTCTACTAAAAAGCCTCGAGTCCCTTCCTGTGACATTATTGCCATGTGATCCTTGCTTAAGATATTTGACACGGCGGTTACAGTGTCTCTACGGAGCCTCTGGTATGCCTGCTGAAGCATCTTATCTCACCAAGTAACTCAGATAATGAACCTTATTTCCGGAGATTTAAAGCCTTAAGTCTATAAACCTCTGAGATAGATCTGTTTTTTCAAGATAAGGAAAAGCAGAATAAATGAAATGTAGAAGCAGAAAAAACTCTGTTGGTACCAGAGATCGAAACGATGTCTTTTCCATCTACTGTTTGTAGTAGGACAGGAAGTTAATTAGTAAGTACCATTGCTTCTCTAGATAAGAAAAAGAAACCAAATACATGTGATGGGACTTTTTTCAACGAAACCCTGTATTTAGGAAATGCCATAATAGCGAGACGAAAGGACGCCACTTATTGTGTACAAATGTGACCTTTTATCTCGATTGACTGCTTTAGGTAATGTTGACACTAAAGAATTTCACCTTCGCTTCATAAAGGTCCTTTCTTACTTCACAACCGAAGTGAGAAATCCTAAAGATGTAGCTTGGTAAAAATGATTTAAGAAGACGTTCCTTGGTTGTTGAATCCAATATAGAATACGAAAAACCATTTTTTAATCCAAAATAGTATTTACAGGATCATTGATTTTATTCCTGAAATGAGACTGATGGAGCTATGCATTTCTTACATCGAATCCAAGAAAGAAATTTAATCTTTGGAAAATCCGTTTACAAAAATGCATTGTTCCTAAAGAGAATCAGTTTTGAACATTCCAAAACATTTTAAAACGTAACCTAAAAAACTACCCAATATTTGACTGATCCTCGTAGAACCAAATTTTACAAAAAAGCATAAGCTAAACTGTCGTTTCAAATATATAATCATCAGGTCTTGTTAAATTTAATGCAAGCTTTTCAGCAGCTTGAATTGAATTTAAATCACCTTTAAATACTAAATTAATTCAATTACAAAAAATCTAAATTATTAATCTCATCTGTCTTATGCTTGGAATGTAGAAGCTTAGCATGCATGATTCATTCATTACTAAAAAGGCTATATTTTTAAAATACATACAATTTTGAATATGAAAAATGTATGGAAAAAAAGCTGCAACTCACCAAGTTTATATACTGTAAAAATGTTATTCATACCCATTTTTAATGACACCCACACTTCCAAGTGAGGACAGAACTCATTAAATTCATTTTGAAGCGGGGTGTCTTTGAACTGAAGATACCACCAAAATTTTGTTGTTTGCATGATACTTTTTCTCCATGCTAAAAGCTCGTTACTCAGCTGTAACACATAAGCATATGCAAGGACTTTTCCTCGCTAGGAATTCATAGTTGGTCATATATTTTTCTCTTATATGTACGATTCTTGATAATGCAGCATCTTCAAAAGGAATGAATTGTTTGTACCTTGGCACAAAATCGTAGCAAAGGAAACTCATTCATTTTTCAGGTTATTAGAAATGTAATGATTATAAAATTGCACTAATGCTATTCAATATTTTAATGCACCGTTTTCCAATTAATGCTTTAAAACAGTGAAATATTACACTGGAACATCAAGAGCAGCTAAATATAAAGTACTTCAGTACTCCTAACAAAAAGAAGGCTCATTCGGAGATTAAATCAATTGTAAGTTTCTAGAATGCAGCTAAGAAGAAAGGAAAATGATTGAGTAATTTTATTTCTGCAAATTTGAGAACTGATATCGAGGTAAAAGAGAGTGAAACAAAGGAAGCCACCGATTTACTAAGAGATTGTATTCGGTTACTACTAAATGTGCCTTCATATTGCATATTAAAGGGATCTCATATATATATATATATATATATATATATATATATATATATATATATATATATATATATATATATATATATATATATACACCGGGTGAGTTACAATTTTAAAAATTCATAAAAAAAGAAGAAAGTAAGATAAAGAAGTGCGGTTTTTTTGCAAGAAAGGGCTCACAAGGCAGTCGGATTTTTTTTTTTTTTTGCAGCAAAAAAAGTTTTAGTTAAAAAAGTCGCCTATAGATGGCCCCACAACCAGAAGTCGACCGTAGTGAGGTCGGGTGATCGTGGAGGCCATGCTATCTTGCAACCTCGACTGATCAGTCTCTCTTCACCAAAGGTACTCAAAAGGAATCGTTTTACTGGATTGGCATAATGTGGTGGTGCGCCATCCTACATAAAGTTTATTACAGATAACACACCTCTTTGATTTAATGCCGGCACGACTTTGTCACGCAAAAGAGTGAGGTAACACTTAGCGCTTACTGTGCACGTTTTCCAGCCCAATCTGGAACACGGTTCTCTAAAGAAGAAAGATCCGACAATAAAAGATGAGGTGAAGCCAAACCAGACTGTCAACTTGGCTGGATGCAGAGATTTCGTCATGTATTCACGAGGATTAGATGTAGCCCATATACGAGTGTTATGGGTGTTGACATCCCCGTGTAGTGTAAAGTGCGCCTCATCCGTCCAGAAAATGTTGAACAACCACTGAGGGTCGTTTTCGATTCTTGCCATAGCCCACTCGGCAAATGATTCCCGCATAGCTGTGTATCCCGGTTGTAACTCCTGCAGTGACTGCAGTTTGTAGGGATAGAGATGCAATATCCCGTGAAGGATACGTCGAATCGATGATTGAGGCACATCCAATATTCTTCCAGCTTCGCGAGCTCTGCTACTCCCAATGGACGATTCCGCCGCTAAATCATTCATTGTGGTTTCCACCGCAGTAATTCGGCTCTCCGCCAACGAGGGTCTTCCACTGCGTGGCCGATCCTCCAAAGAGCCAGTTTCCTCGAACCTCTTGACAAGCTTGACTATTCCAGGACACGATATGGGGCCTTTCTTCGTCTTCAGTCCTTTCGTCGTGCGAAAAATTTTCGCAACGCAATAGTTGCTGACACTCCGTTCAAATAGAACAACTTCACCAACAACGCTCGATCGGGTAATAACATTCGGAAAGCGATTGAGAAATTCTCGAGTATCACAGCCTTTTATCGCAAGATTAATTTGCATAATTCTGCTGAATCTCTCGATTTCATACTTTAAACTTTTTTAACTAAAACTTTTTTTTGCTGCTAAAAAAATTCCGACTACCTTGTGAGCCCTTTCTTGCAAACCGCACTTCTTTATCTCACTTTCTTCTTTTTTTATGAATTTTTAAAATTGTAACGAACTTTTGGCTCACCCGGTATATATATATATATATATATATATATATATATATATATATATATATATATATATATATATATATATATATATATATATATATATATAATTTAAAAAGAAAATATTTTCACCTTTAAAGGCATTCGGAAGCGGAGTCTGCGAAGCATCGATATTGAAGAATAACTTTCATTGAAAGGATTATTCAGCAAATCGAATGCAAAATGAAAATCTAAATCTTATGCATATATGAATTTGTCTCATATAAGCATTGTGTGACATGAATAAACGGGATCTTATTATCCATTTCAATTAATTTGAGTTCCAAATGCGGAACGCAGTTTTTCGCAATAACATTCTGAAATTTTCATGTGGTTTCATTGGGCATAAAAAATGTCTTTAGTGAAAGATTTTTAAAATGTAAATTTCTTAGAATGTTAAATAATGAAGGATTTACAGAGGAATTTAAATATGAACGAATTTTAATGGTAAATGATACATAATTTATCTATGTAATTTATTTAGGTGAAGGATTTTAAAAGTGCAGAAAATTAATTTTAAGGGAAATTAACTTTTTGCTTAATTTTATGACTTATTTTTATTCTTCAATGAGAAAATTATATGTTTTTATTTATACACTTTAATTTTGTTATTGTAAAATATTATTACTAAAATATGTTTAAAAAAGTTTTTCCAAATATTTTTAAAAATCTATTTTAAAAATATTTATACTTTTAAATTTTATAATAATTCATAATATTCCTTGCGCCGTCTCAAACTTCGTTAAAATTTGTGAGAGATATTTTAACAAAATCCTAAATAGGATATACATCTAACGAATTATCTAAAGCTAATTATAGAAAAAATAGATCAAAAGCTAAACCTAATTAGATAGATAATAGATAAAAACCTAATTATAGAAAAAATAGTGAACCCTTAAATTAATAAGCTTGACATTATTTTTAGTTTTTCAAACAAAAAAAAGTTTTTATTCCAAATTGCACTGCTATTTTAACGAAAATCTACTAAATTTTCTCAAAGAATTCTTCGTAAAAGTAGAATGATTTAATATCTTTTAGAAACCTCTTTTTAAAACCTGTTTCTGCTATACAAAATCTGAGAAAGTGTAAAAACAATAAATAAAAATTTAACACATAAAGGGAATGACTCAAAGTCGATAAGCTTTTTAAAAATTTAGGAAAGAAAAAAATGCAAATAAACTTTTTTATTGGTGTTTCTTTTATTTTTAACTAGGAACATCATAATTTAATCTTTATGTTTTCGCGTTTAAACTATTTAATTTTTATTTGGAGCATATTTAGACAAAGTTTTAGTAATGAATTTAAACTATTCATTTATGAAGATTTTGCAAATGTCAATGTCTCTTATGTCTGAAAATAAAATATACTTGCCAAATAATGAAAATCATCTCTATTTGTTGTTCGTGTGGAAACATTTTATTCAAAATTATCACATTTATTATTCTGTAAACTTAATGAAAACATTATTTCTTTATTTTTACTTAATATCTCTCAATAAAATGGCAATGTAAATTTGTTGAATGCGTAAAATAAATAAATTTCCTTAAAATGTACTCTATGAGTCAGAATTCATTTCCCATCTAAAGCTTGTTCGAGATCTTGTATCAAATTCTTGGCAGATTCCAAGCCAATGGACAAGCGAACCAAATTGTCATTAATGTCCAATTCTTCTCTTTTATCCTTCGACAATGCACTCGCCGTCATCAGCGACCTAAAAAGAAAGAGAATTCTGATAATGAAGGTCATTATCTTCTCCGCTTAATTCACAGATTTTAGAGGAAACTGTAACCGCGTATGGTCTGTGCAATGACCGTAACCGCTTTTAATCTTTGAAATAGTGGAAAACAGTAAATTTTATGATGCAGCTTTTACATAAGTACATAATTATTGATTGAATTCAAGTTTATCATCTCTATTTTAGATTGATAAATATAGCACGTATTTATCAGCAATAGAGTTAAAAAACACACGCGACTAAGTGCCCTTTTGTTGTTGCGCTGGCATACTTTCGTGTACTTAGCTCACAGTTGAGTTCTGCCAATTAGGTGGAAGCAGCCTTGTGGGAGTTGTCGTAATTTAGAAGCAGGGACCCATCAGAAAAAACTCAATATTTGGCCTGATATAACACTTCGTAGTGCGCTCGTCGCCTTTTGAGTCAAGTCCATACAAGTGAAGTATATAGGCTGAATATACATCATTGATACTTCCAGTAACTCCCTTTTAAACGGTGAAAGAAAATTAGAACATGAAAATTAAATCATGCAGACATTTTGACTCACAACTATATAAAAAGAATGAACTATCTTGTCTCATTACAAGCGGCCAAACTAGAGTCTCACGTATTTCGCTGGCAGGAAAATCTTTGAGGTCTGCTCTAAATGTAAAACTGAGCAGGCTTATCCTAATCACATCCTGGACTGTTTGTGACTTTCCAAAGAGGATATATACTCATCACTCCTTTTGGTTCTCGATTTCCTTAGGGTCAAGGGTCTGATGGACCAAGTCTGACTTCTGCAGACATTTGGAGGATAAGCCACAACAGCAACAACTGTCTTGTCTTTGCTGTTAAAGTTTTCTCGATTATTCTACGTACTCAGTCTTCTACTGTCATGAACAATGTTTCAGAAAGGTATAATTGAAGGCCGATACACTCTTTTCCTAGATACAATTCTTGTAGAAATCTCGAAAATATGGAAATGGAATTCCCCATCTTGCGGCAGTTTATAGCATAGGCAGAATGGAGATAATAAAAGCTCTGACTGGAAATTTAATGTGGGAAGAAATGCATTTAAACGTGCTTTTATCCAGATCGTTTCTGTTATACGAGTGCATCCATAAAGGAAATAACTTTCAGCCCTTCATTTTAATTGAGTTCTAAAAATGCTTTCAAAAGATTCTGAGGTTAATACAAAGGGAGGTAAAATTGATAAATTCATACACATTCTTGAACACGCTTTCCATAGGAAAATAAATTGCAAGATATTTTAATGTCAAGAGAGATTTTTTTTAAACCAGTGGAGAGATCAGTGATTAAAAAGTAAATTGAATCCACTGTGATAAAAGGGAAAATTTTCATTAATGTATTTTTAGCTGAGCAAAATAGTTCACTGTTTTGGTTTTGAAATCAACTGACAAAAAAATTATGTTAATTCTAAAATTAGAAACACTTATTACTATAGATAATCACCCATTTTTTTAGCTGAGGTCTTTTATTGAAATCCCATTTGGTAAAGAAAAAAAACAAGATATGTTCTTTTATACAAAGAATGTATATAGGAAATGTATCGTGAACGAAGCGCCGCTCAGTTTAATGATGAAGAAAAGTTGGCAGTCTCTTTGAAAAGAAAGATCTCTGAACTGTGAATGAGTTAGTTTTGGAGAATAATACAAAACATAAAGAGCGAAATTTTGAAATACATGAAATCAATAATGATAAGGATATTATTTAGTTTATAAAATGAAAAAAAGGAGAATTAAGATCAGGACACCTTATGATAGAGAAGAGTGAATTCCAATGAGAGGCTACTCCATCTTCACATCCACTCCTTCGGATAGAAGTGGGTGTAAAGAGATTATTCGGAGAGGTCACGAGTCAGCTTGGTTGGTTACTGTTATTGTAGGAAGAGTCAAATATATCACGATAACAGTGTCGTGTATATGAAATCCAGAGTGGCAGGCCATCTCTGGGGTCATTTGATTGGTCCCTACTTCAGGGACCCACTTTTGGAGTCCACGATGGCAAAGTGACCTACTGTATAACATGCCTCTACTTTTGCCCTTTGTAATGCTGAAAGGTGGAAATCCTAGTAATGTCCAAGAAATTAAAAAGATTAATGGGATGAAGAGTTTCTGCTCACGTGACAAAAAATTGCAAAGTAAATTTCTGGACGGACAAAATACTCAGAAGATATTTTCTGTTGTTGTTGCTTATCTTCAATAGATCTGACATGAATCAGATCAACTCCAGAAAGTTGTTGACTGCCAGACAATCGATGACACTAAAGTGATCTGATGTAACGTCCGTCCTGGCCAGTCTGAAGCAAAATTCAGTATGTGATCCGATGAGGCTGGAGGGTAGCAGCATTTTTTACAAGAGGGGCAGACACCTGTGCCTCGTTCGAATGGTATACATTTTAGTGGCCACTTGAGAGTCTGTCTAAAAAGCTTCGATTGCATTTGATCTCCAGAAGAGGGCCAGTGAAAGCTCCGGTGCACCAGTGGTGCGCAGCTGGAATTCGCCAACTCAAAATTTGTTTAGCTTTTTTATTGGAGTAAAGTTCGGGATAAGTAAGCGGGAAGTCAAAGGGCATTTATTCCTCATTGTTCTCTTTGGCCAATCCATCTGCAATCACATTTCCACTAATATTTACATTTGATGAAATCCACAGGAGGGTCCTGAGAAATCTTTTTCAGTTCTTCTCTTTATTTTTTCACACTTGTTTCATCATTTACAGAGGACCAGCCAATAAGATGCTGTAGTGCACTGCGACTGTCCGATAGAATCCAAAGATCTCCAAAACCATAGTCATAGAAAATGAGAGAGATAGCGTCAAACACACCTCCTTAATCACTATTAACTAACTCCTATTAACTAACTCCTGAAGACAGAACAAGTGTCGAGGATATTTTTAAGGAAGGATACGACCCATGAAAGGCTGCTGAGACTGAAAATTGTCAATAAATAGCACCGTATCTAGAGAATGGAGTGACCGAATTAGAATTGTAAGTCACTCATTGCTCCTATTCATGGCTCAAGCTTTTACAATCATTTGAATGATTAGAGGAAATTTCTATGTCCATTTATGAAGATTTTAGGATACTGAAACAGAAAATTTACGCGGGATTCAATTGTATCCTATCTAATATTTATTTACATAGCTTCTAACTCATGCTTCAGGTGACAAGAATTCACATTATCGGAAACTAGTGAGTTTGAATCCCGGTTTAATTGAAGATCCGTCATGTTTAATAAAGACACCGGGGTACATTTAAAGGTTTTAATTGCAATATATTTCAAGAGAAATGATATTTCTGGGGTCGCTGATCAAGTATTGGAGGTCTTCTGCTTGGTCTCTGATTCTAAATGGCGAAAACTCCCACCCGGCTAGTTTCAACTAACTGGTAGAGTCCAACTTTGTACTAGATGCAATGAAATATACTAGTGCAACAACAATGACAATCATAAAAAATCGATGATTTAAATAAAGAACTTACCATAACAATTCATATTTAGTATAACTGGTTAAATTTTTGTATTATGAAGATGTAATCATCCATTTACTATTAGGAAATAATTTTGAAGTAAGCATTGATTCTTTTATTTAGAATAATTCTTAACAAGCACAGATACTTACGGAATATCCAGGAGACTTTCCGCTGTCCCCAAACTGACCGCCATCGTGAATATTTTTACTCTAGAAGCAAATGCTTTCACCTCCTCGGTGCCCCCTTTGATGCAGAAGGACACCATACCGCTGAAGCCCCGGCACTGCCTGGCCGCCAACTCATGCTGCGGATGGCTTTTTAACCCTGTAACAAGTGGCATAGCATTTTCTCATGAAATTCTTAAAATAATCTCGTTTCCGTGATTACATTTATTTTAAAGTAGTCTCAATGAACACATGTTGTGAACAGGGTAGAGAAAAGGATTGAACTTCAGTGTGGGACATCGGACATTGTTTCGCGTGTTTCACAAGTTCTCTTTTGTTTGTATTTTCACTTCCCAGTCGTGCACATTATTTGTGGATCTTATCTCATTAAATGTAGCATAATGCTTTTTTTGGTAGTTCTTGGCTTTTTGCCTTTTTAGCGCCTGAAATTTCCTGATCCGTGGTCTCGCTTTGGCAAGCAGTTAAGAATCCAGTTTGCATAACCAAAATAAATGTAAAAAGTAAGTACGATGTTCCACCCAGAAGAAATTATAGTCTTTATCTCAATTTTCATGAATTCTGTTTATCGTCTAGTTCTATGGTATTTTTAATACAAATTTTAACACTGGAATATTATTTTAAAACATTTTATCATTTCTGAAAATTTTAAAAATCTTTTGCACTAAGAACTATTATTTTTAAAAAAAATAATTAAAGTATTCGTAATCTATTATTAATTTTAAAATTTTTTTAAAGCTAGTAAAGTATTTGAACTCAAGTGATGCGAATATTTTTTAAATAAGAATAAAGAATAAACCATTACTACTAATATTAAAATTTGTTTCTTAAACTTTCTACTTGAATTTTATATTAAATTTTTATAAAGTTATCCTTATAGCTCTGTTGAATGATGTTATTTTTTTTTATTAATATGTGCTCTGTATTGAATTCATTTCCTTTAGAAACAAATCAGTGTTGAAGAATTACTGCCATTAACACAAAGTACAGTTCTGGAGAGAGATTCTGTGCAGGCATCAATATACTTTGCGGAAATATTGAATTTTTAAGAAAGCAAATACACATATATTTCTATCGATGATATTGAAAATCTTTCTTCATGAATAAAATTCATGATACAATTTTTTTAACCTTTGGATATTACGTGAAATTTTCTTACTTCATGTCAGAGCGAAATACGTATGATCACATCATTCTACATATCATGTGACCTTCATTTACTTTTACCATTATTAATGGGAATTTTGATTCCCATTCTAAATAATATAATCAAAAGAAACAAGAGAAAAATAATTAATAATTGCCTCGAGAGAAAGGATTATATCTTGTTCAAATTAATATCATCAGGTGGGTCACATGTCGTACACATCCAAATACATTAGGAATAAATGAAGCAGCTCTTTTCCATTACTCGTTGAAGCATGATTCTAACAGATATCAAATGAATTTACAAAAATATTTCTCAGACATACGACAATATTAAAGAAATTTATCATCAAAATAATCTTAAATTTGCTTTTAATTTCCAAGGAGGTATGTTTACAAGGCATTTTTCTAAAGTTATTGTGTGTGATTTGTATCCTAATTATTTTTATAAGCATCTTAAATATTTCTAACAGTGCCATATTTTATATTTCTATTGTAAATATTAGTTAAATGTGATATTTCAACTAAAAACTTCACAACACGCTTATATATAAAAAACTTACAAAATAAACGTATGATATAAGCAATAAAAATGACATTTTATGTACGCTTAATCATTTTTATGTGAAAGTAACGATGTTTATTCTATTGTTTGTTTGCTCCTTTATATAATGATGCTTGTTAGGCTCAATCACTTTAGTTGTAATATAAAACTGAGAAATCTTTCAGACTTCGGAAACATGCAGAATTTTGACGAGAAATTTCCTTCCATTCAAGTGTCACGATTGTCACCGAAAACATAGCAAAAAGATGGAATTCTCTGTCGTAAACATTTCGCCCTTTTTACAATATCTTCGTCAACATAAGAAACTACGATAATTTTGCACTTGTCTACCTCTTTGTGTGTCGAACCCTTCAAATTTCCAAATGAATTTCACCCTCAGTTTTACATTTCCGTACATATCTTGAATAATTATTTTTTCCTTATAAAGTAAAATGTTTATCATATTATATATAACTAAAATATAATAACGAAATACTAGCACTGATTTATGAATCTTGAGAAAGATTTGATAGATATCGTGAACATTAAAGAAAGATCGTTAATATTCAGGACATCTAACAGATATTTTTTTTAAAGAATATACTTAAGTGTCAATTAATTTTCTTAACATGACTTCTTTGCATGAGAGTCTGCAAGAGCTGACATTAATTGCTCAGCTATCAATCACTTTCCCAAAATCCAGTCATTCAATAACGCAAGTGAATAAATAAATTCGCGTCCGAAATCGGGTCTTTTTTCAGCAGTAATTTTTCATCCAATAAAATGGAATAAATTCTGATTTAAATAGCTTTTAACTTTTGCGCTAGATTGATTATGACATATTTATTTGCTAAATTCACGTCTAATTTTTAAGAGTAGTATTCTTAACATTATTTTAATGCCAAAAAAAAAAAAATAATAATTTTGCAAGTCTGCTAGCCAATAATTTCGTCATTTATTTAGCAGTTTGATTCCCACTACTGAAACCATGTCGTGATTTGGAAACGATTACAGTCAGAGGAATTCTCATCAACAAAAAAAAAGTGATAAAATCTTAAATTTATTGTAGAGAATTTCGAATACTAAGGATACGTAACTTTATTCATTTATTAATTCCCATGTGGAAGCATACCAAAGATTTTTAACATCATCAAAATAAATAAATTTATGTATTTCTCAAAAAAATATTAGTTCCTCTATTTTAAATATTTCACTAGATGGGAAAACGAAAGTTTTTCTTTTTCTCACTAAAAATCCCGAAGCAATTTCTGATCCAATTGTAAATAATTATTATTGCTTAATTTACATGAGAAGTTTCACTGACACAAATTAAGGCTAGCTAATATTAAATTTGTTAATTCATATTTTTCACTTGATTTTTTGTTAAAAATGGCCAATACTATCCTTCATTCAAATCAGAAAAATCATCTTATAGAGATAGTTAAACCCACATAATGATCTAAGAATGAATGCTGTAATACCAGGATAAAATACTCTCTCAACGCTGGGGTGCTTCTCTAAGAAGTTGGCGATTTGGATTGCATTCTCCATGTGCCTCTCCATCCTCAAGTGCAGAGTCCTCAACCCTCTCCAAGCCAAGTAGCAATCCATGGGCGACGGCAGGGAACCGATCGCTGCAGCACATAATCGTTTTTAATGAAACAGACCATCAGATGTATTAAAAAATAGGTCAAAAAATTAAATGTTCCAGCACCACCTACTTTCCGAAGATTCCTTAAGTTGCGTGTAGATGTCTTCATCGTTTGTCACCGCTGCGCCCATCAGAACGTCAGAATGACCTGAAAACAAACTGTTTAAAATCCAAACTCAGTGCTTCTTATTCTGAAACATAAGTAAATGCTTATTGATTAAATTTATCAGGAATAAATCTGTATTCGGATTACAAAACACCCGAGGATAACAAGTGTTATTAGAATGGCAAGTTGCATCACGTGTCACCCTATTGGTATGTATTACCCACTTTATGGCAACCCTATTGTGTGACATTGAATAAAACAGACAATACGGAGAGGAACAGGGAGTACTTAGTAGGAAAATAATATGTAAAGAATATATATATATATATATATATATATATATATATATATATACATTACTGGACATTAAAATTGCTACACCAGGAAGAAATGCAGATAACAAAATGATATTTATTGGACAAATATATTATACTAAATATAACAAGTGATTAAATTTTCAAAAAATTTGGCTGGATAGATCCTGAGAAATCAGTACCCAGAACAACCACCTCTAACAGTAATAACAGCAGTTATACGCCTGGGCATTGAGTCAAACAGAGATTGAATTGCATGCACAGGTACAGATGCCCATGCAACTTCAACAGGATGCCACAGTTCATCAACCGAAGTAACTGGCGTTTGGTGACGAGCCAGTCGCTCGGCAACCATTGACCAGACGTTTTCTATTGGTGAAAGATATGGAGAACGTGCTGGCCAGGTCAACAGCCGAACATGTTCCGTATCAAGGAAGGTCCGTGCAATACCGGCAACATGCGGTCGGGCATTATCCTGCTGAAACGTGGGGTTTCGCAGGGCTCGAATAAAGGGTAGAGCCACGGGTCATAACACACCAGAAATGTAACGTGCACTGTTCAAAGCACTGTCAATGCGAACAAGAGGTGACCGAGACGTGTATCCAATGGCACCCGATACCATCACGCCAGGTGATAGGCCAGTATGACGATGACGAATGCACGCTGCCAGTGTGCGTTCACCACGATGCCGCCAAACACGGATGCGACCATCATGATGCTCTACACAGAACCTGGATTCCTCTGAAAAGATGACGTCTCGCCATTCGTGCACCTAGGTTCGTCGTTGATCACACCATTGAAGGCGCTCTTGTCTATGTGCAGCGTCAAGGGAAGCCACAGCCATGGTCTCCGAGCTGAGAGTCCATGCTGCTGCAAACGTCGTCGAACTGTTCGTGCAGACACTTGTTGTCTTCCAAACGACCCCGTTTCTTGACTCACGGATCGTGACGTGGTTGCACGATCCATTACGACCATGCGGATAATATGCCTGTCTTCTCGGCTGCTAGTGATAGGTGGCCGTTGAGATCCCGCATGACGTTCCGTATTACCGTCCTGAACCCATCAATTCCATATTCTGCTAACAGTCATTGGATCTCGAACGATGCGAGCAGCAATACTACGATAAGATAAACCGCAATCCCGGTACGTTACAATTCGACCTTTATCAAAGTCAGAAACGTGTTGGTACGCATTTCTCCTTCTTACACGAGGCATTACAATAATTTTTCACCAGGCAACAACGTTCAAATGCAATTTGTGTATAAGGAACCGGCTGAACAATTTCCTCATTTAAACACAATGTAGGTGTCGCTACTGGCGCCTGCTTTGTCTGAATGCGCTGAAAAGCAAATCATTTGCATATCACAGCACCTTTTTCCTTTCGTATAAATTTCACGTCTGTAGCATGTCGCCTTCTTAGTATTTTAATGGCCGGTAGTGTATTTTGTAAGGAACTGGAGTGTCGAATTGATTGGAGTGCCGAATTAATTTTCGGGTTTTTCTTTCTTTAAAACCCTTTTCAATAGGTTTTAAAGAAAGAAAAACCCGAATATCCATAAAATTATTTATGCTTGTTGTGCAAACATTATGAATGTAACTTTAAGTAATCATCTGTTGTAAAAAAAAAAAAAAAAAAGAGTTACATAACTTAACAACCAGGTAAATAATTTAAACTAAAAACAGTAGATTTCAGGAAAGAGTGAAAAGAACTCACCGTTCATGTATTTAGTGAGAGAGTAGACCACAACGTCAGCCCCAAGAAGCAGCGGATTCTGCAATTTCATACAAATATGTGCTTTAAATGTCACGAAAATCAGAATGTTTCAAATTCTTAGGAATACTTCTCAAATAAACGATAATCGATTTGATTATACAAAGAACATTTTTCGTTATAGTTTAAATATTTATACAGTTTTTATTTTGCGTTTTTGTTTGCTTGAAATACGTTTCCTGTTAGTACAGTCAATCACTTCGTCATTTTGAATGATGGACAGAGGACGAGGTCGATACCTGAGTGGGCATCCCTTTTTCCTGACTGCTCCGCCGCGATGGAAGGATTTTGCAGTAACAAATCTAAATATCAGCATTCAAGAATACGGCCGACTGCCTGAATTGCAGACGTTCCACTTCTCTCTCTGAGGTCATACATTGAAAAATTATCGTGTTATTTAAATTTAAAAAAATACTAGTTAAAACTTTTAGAAAAAGTGAAAATTTTTTGAATAATTGCTGTGATCAAAATATCGTATCAAAATAAGTGTTTTCTTATTTGTATATTTGTATAGTAAAATGTTCAAATTCAAATATTAAGCAAATAAAATTGCGTTCGTTAAAAGGCATATAAAATCATTTTAATTTCGATTGTATTACATAAGCTATGGAAAAAAATAACCAGAATACTTTAAAAAATAAATATCTGAAACAAAAGTTTATTTATAAATGAAGTAAGGGTCAAGATTAAGTTTGTTTGGACACAATTAGTGTCATCGGTAACAAACAAATTTTAGATGGAGGCAAAAAAAAAAAAAAAAAAAAAAATTAGCTTTTCCATCCCTTAAGATAACTATGTTGAAACAGGACAAACGAGAAAGAAACTTATAAAGTGGAAACACAAAAATGTCAGTACTTAAGGTGGGAATTAAATCTATGAACTGCAGAAGCAAAGGCCAGAAAACTAATCCTTCCATTACTATGCATCTTCGGACGAGATTATTAGAAATCTCTTACCCATGACGAAGCTCATTAGACCAGATTATTAGAGATCATGGCCCAAAGTAAAGCTCATCGGACGAGATTATTAGAAATCTCTGACCCATGACGAAGCTCATTAGACCAGATTATTAGAGATCATGGCCCAAATTAAATCTCATCGGACGATATTATTAGAGATCACTTATCCATATTGAAGCTCATCGGACCAGATTATTAGAGATCATAGTCCAAATTAAAGCTCATCGGACGATATTATTAGAGATCACTTATCCATATTGAAGCTCATCGGACCAGATTATTATTAGAGATCACTGACCTATGCGGAAGTTCATTTATTTTCATAACAAATAAAATATCTAATGCATTTCCCAAAAAAACATTTAGTAAGAAATTTGTATAATTTATAAAACACGTGCGTGATATTGATTATTTTTTGATCATTCAGATTCTCCTGCCCTAATCAGCAGATAAGAACGAAAATATTAGAGGCATATTTGTAATATATATATATATACATATATATATATATATAATCCCGAGTATGCTATAGTTTTGGAACACCCTTTCCATCAATAGCAAAATATATAAAGATTAATATTTGTGAAAAATAAAAATTCAAGTTTGGTAAGTAGAATTAATTTTTTAAAGTGTTAAATGAGCTCCTCAATAATTTAGAATTTAGAAATAAAAAATAAACAGAGAATTAATCATATAAAAGACGGAAAAAAACTTGAGCAAATAAAAGTGAAAAAAAATATTTTATATACATATTTTTTATAAAAATATGATTATGCATTAATTCTTATTATCACATCTATAATTACTTACGACTAAACTCAGATTTAGCAATGCTAATAATATAATTAGATATGAGTAAATTAAATTATGTGATTAATTAAGTTCTTATAATGATTGTAAGTTTAAAATTTCAAATGAAAAGTAACACTATTCTATAGAACTCGCTTGCATCTGTCGTTAATCGTTTTCCGTGTATTTGAGACAAACATTTCTTCATCGATTTGGGATTTAGAGAATTTTAGGGCCAGCTCGTCTTCATATGGGTAAGAAATTATTTTTATAAAATATAAACTCTGAAGGGATGAATAATTTTCCTGAGAAACTGCATGGAGTTGAATTATACTTAGCATTGGAAAAAAAACGGTAATGATAGAACATAAAACAACGTCATTTAATTATTTTGTGACTTTTTCTATTTTATAATGTTCAAATAACTTGATAGAAATTGTTTCTATTTTCTGACTTAAGTTCAATTTTTTCCGATATAGTGATTCTTCCAATTTCTTATAAGTGCTTAGGAAAAGTTAATTTAACTTCCTTTCTTTATATCAGTGTTTAATCTAATCAAATATAATTTGAGACAAAAAGGATGCATACACTCTTTTATGTAAAGTATAATTCTTGGAACTTTTCTAACATATGAAGTCCTTTAGCGATATTTGCATTAGAGCATCTAATCTAGAAAATGATATTATATTTTCGTGTCTTCTCCAGCAAATAACAACATTTTTCATGTCGATTATAAACTCCTCCAGCGAAGGTTGGCATTTCTCGTGGCAACTGTGGACCACATGCTTCTTAGTACGGCCATGCTTTAGCAAATAACTTCTGAAAAATATTAGAAGTTCGTAAGACAATCTTCACGATACTTTGCAGGATTTTTTAAGACTTCTTAGTCTATCATCCTCATCTTTCATTCGACAACCATTCTTGTCATGATTTTGGGTAAATCAACGTGGAAACGGAGACAATGTCAGCACTTCCCAAATCTTGAGGAAAGCTCAAGAAAAGTGGCCACATTTTGATCTTTCTGTGAATCATTTCTTGCTCCTTAAACTGTCAAAACAAATTTCATATCGATCTATCGAAATGCATTTATACTTATATAAACATATGATGTATGCAATTTCCTACAAAGTTTATTTAATATAAATTACATGTTTGTGTGTGTATTTCCTTACTTATATTATGTAATCTGAAATATCACCATTTGGCGTGAAGTTGTAGCTTTTGTGTAGCCAACAACTGAATTTTTAACCTCTTTAGTTATTTAGTTCAAAAGGTCGGAATATACCTTTGATTAACCAACGGATTCTATTTCTACTTCGGATATGGATGTTTGTAGTGGTCAAGAGAATCAAGTTTAAATTAGCTCTTGTATGCAAAATGTGCCGTTTGATCTATTCACCCTTAGCGTTGGCGAAAAACCCTTCAACAGAAGAATATCCAATCTATAAGCGTTAAAACTGCTTAAAAATCTGTTTTCATGTGTTAGGTAGAAAGGGGCTTGGTTTGTTTGTCGCTCAACGGTCATTTTTTGCACTCGAGGGCTAATTAGACCGGGATCTACGGTTTAAAGTAGATTCCGAACTACTACAAACATCCATAGCCAAGGTGGGATTCGAACCCACGAACTGTTGAACCGAAGGCGAGAGCACTAACCATTCGGCTGCCAGCTCAGCTAGGTAGAAAGAGGAAAACCTTTTTCGAATTTTTGCGCTTCTGTGAAGTTCTACCTCGTCCCTTCATTGAAGCACAATAGAAAGAGGAAGCAGATATATGCGATGATCTGCAGAAATACGCTCGTGGAAGGAAAAATAAGAAATCTTCCATAATCGCCAAATTTGATCGCTAAAATGTTTATTATCTGGAGCGATTTCCTTTTTGTTTTGGTTTCCAGATGAGAGTTTCTTTACGGCACACATACAAACTGAAGTCAATAATTTTGTTGATAGACACGTTTTTTTATGTTTATTATTTTTGTCATTTATATCGAAATTCATTCCATAAAAACAGTGGTTCAATTTGAAATCCAGATATTGGATAAAATTCTTCAAAACCATCATTATTAACCAAGGTGTAAAATTTTATAAGAGACTGTTTCGAATGTTTTTAATTATTTTTGCGGTAAAATAATATAAATAATTTTTTTTAAATTTTTATTAATTTATTATTTAACCATTGCATATTTTTAAAATCGAGTTATTATTTTCACATTTCATGCTTTGATATGTTGGATTTGCTGTTTCATTAAACTAATCGCAAATGGTTAAGATATAAAATTCCTGTTTGAAATTTTGAAGTGAAAGTAATTTTTATAATTTCCACAGCAAGTCTAGAAAAATTATTCAATTATTTTGTATATTCAAATTGCGATAATCAAACTATTCAAAGTTTCATCATTAAGTGAAATATTATTATTACTGAATGGCGTCATGATTTATTTATCACCTGATATTTTCAAGTGAAGAAAAACGTTCAAAGAAAACCAATGAAAATTTTTTTTTCTACTTATATTTGAAGTATTTGCAAGGAAATGCATTATCAATTTCATTATCAACTATCAATTCGGTACAGGAGCCGTGTTGTCCCTGATTCCAAATTCTGATTTTTTTTGGCGATGAAAAAATGTTGCCAAGATGATTTATCGTGACGTGCGGTATGACGTAAATACTAGGGTTACCAAAATAGAATTTTCTGCATAATTCTTATAGTTCTCTCTATGTATGATGTAATAAAAACGAGGTTACCGGAAACATAACAAAATTCGCCAAAAAATCGCCAATCTCAGAGTTTGGCATCATTGATTATACGACAACTGTGCCATCATTTCTATTTAAATATTCATACCTTGTAAGATAAGATTGTTTTTAAAAGAGCGAATTGAATAAATATTATTAATAATTTACAATTATTGAAAGGTTTCATTATTATATTTATAAGGAATGAATAATTTTTCTAATGTTCATTTGCTCGCGTGTCCTTCCGCAAAATCAATTTTTGGCACAAAAGTCCGTACGCAAATGCTATCGAAGCATCTAAAAGTGTACCTGGAAGTAAGGAGACATAAAGGTGTTGTCAACAACCAGGAACGCTTTGGATCGCGTCTTGATGACCTGCGCTGCAGCCGCGATGTCCACCAGCTTCATCGTCGGATTGCTGGGCGTTTCTATCCACACCATCTGAGAAAAAAAAATTACAATTTAAATAACAGATAAAGTTATTGTATCGGTTCATTAAATGTCTCATCCAGCAGAATGATGATATAACATCTCCAAACATTACATAAAAATTAACTATTTGATCATATACACATTTTCATGTTTACATCATATATTATATGCCTATATTTCTTTATAAACAGTTCTGATCAATAAACATTCAGGAAATGAAAACTATTTCAAATTATTTAATAGCCATTTGCCTAGAATGGCTTATAAACATTGCATTAGTATGAAAAAAATCTAATTCGAATGAAGTGAATGCGCGTGAGTAGCAATTATTTCAATGAGTTATTGAAGTCATTATCATTCATTATTTTTAACTAAAATAAAAACCCGACCTCAACCTATAATTTATTAGATCATGAGGTGTAAATGCTTTAACCTTGATGGGTCTGCAAAAATATTCTAACGACGTTTAATCTAACGCACCTTCGTATTGGCTCTCAGATGTTTCTTCAGATCATTTGGACCACGGAGATCTGAGAACGTCACATCCACCTCCCCCACTGCCTCTCTAATCGTCAAGTAAGTCCTGGTACCTAGAAAAAAAGTAACCCTCATATTAATAACTTATGCTGACAACATTTCGTTTTACAAAATGTAATGCAGACTTTGTTCTGAGAGAATTTATGCTTTTGCTTTCGGTTGACACCAAAGAATTTATGTATGAAAACATGCACTTATGTTTCCAAAAAAAAAAGTTTTTTTTAATAACAGTGGGCATTTGGATGACTAACCCAACGCCACACCAAGGTTAGAAACTGCTCTCATTTGTCGTTACCCAACTTGTGAACCAAGTCACGGAAGAGAGAAGCATTACCCATGTCATACCACCACAAACCCGTTTATAGGGTGGGCCATACTCATACATCATTACAGAAGAAAGAATAGAGAAACACAGTGAGAAAGTAACCTCCATTGCGATTCGAATCCGGAATCCACAGCTCAAGATTCAAAAAGAAGGTGGAAACACTTAACTCGCGCTTAAAAAATTGGAAACCTTTATATAAATTACAGAGCTATAGTTAATGAATAATATAAGCCATTATGTTTTGTCAAGAACACCTAAGTGACGAGTCAATCACGCCTACTTATAAATCCATGACTTTGCCTGTGTGTGTGTGTGTGCGTGTGTGTGTGTGTGACTTTCTTCCTGCTCAGTAGAAAGTACCAACGTTTCTGCTGCCCTCTCAATCCATTTGATGTCAAGCTGACTGTTTCTTTCTTTTTCTTTATAGCATTATTTTCAATATGTACATATATTTGTGCCTCATACAAATAGATGCAGAAATTAGCTAGAAATAATTTTTTCCTTAAAAATTCCTGCAAAGTATTCGAGTAAAATTGATATTTACTGATAAGTGTTTTAATTTAGAAGGATTTTTTTTTCTTTTTCTAAGAGGCACAAATGAACTAAGTCTTTTTTTTTTTTTTTTTTCCTTCTTTCTGTTCTGTGCTATACAAAAATAAATAAAAATTATGATCAAATAAGTATAATTTCTCCAATTTATATCTTATATAATATATGTTTTGTATATTTTATTTTCATTATTTATAATATTTTATAATGTAACATCAAATTTATGTAATATTGAGTCATTTTATGCAAATAAGCCATTTATAAAATGATATTTTTACAAGATATTGCTGTGTAAAAAATGTATGAAAAATAAATTTTGATTATTTCCTTCGATTTATACAACTCGATTTTTAAACATTTTAAGTGCATAAAAATTTAAATTAATAAATAAAAATTCCAATATGCTGCAAAATTATAATTATTAAATTTCACAGTTATTGATTTCTCAAGTATAACCAGCAACAGATGGCAGCTGTTGCTGGTATTGCAAATGTATTTATAAATGTGTTTTTAATCGAATCTACAAATCACTTAAGCGGAAGTAAAATATGTTTCACTGCTTCCCAGACAAAAAATAAATAAATAGATATATATTAACGATCGATCATATAATTATTGATTTATTTATAAAAAATTAATACACTTCTTTCAATTAAATTTTCAGATGTACTAAAAATAATGTATCGAAAGTACCATTATTTAGACGGACACTAAAAACAACTGTTAATTAATTTTTAATGCTATTTTATAAATATTTGTTTCATTAAATAGCTTCGTCTTTCTATAGAAAATTAAGCAAAAAGAATAGATCACCAAAAAAATTTCTACAAATTTTTAATATTTGTTTGATTTATTTTTTATTATATAAATGCTGCATTTAATGTGCCTGTGTATATATGTATATACATATCCCATTAATATAAATTTTACAAATTTAATTTATCTTATATTTCAATTGCAAACTTAAAATTTATACACATTCACAGAAAATATTTATCGATACCTACGTGCAAAATGTTTGACACCGTAATGTTCTATATTTAATGTTTCTAAAAATAATAAGAAATTAAACTTATGAATATTCTTGATCATAACACGTATTTTCATAAATAATAAATTAATAAAAATGTTTAGAATATTCTTTACCCATTTTTCAAAAAACAAGTTATATGAATACATAACTAAGTGTAGTCTTATTTTGAAAATAACTTTTTCAACTTGAATATGAATAAACATTACTATAAATAGTTAACTATTAGAATTAGAGAAAAATTATTCTTGTATTTCCTTTACAAATGTTATACATAGTTTAGTACTGCCATCTGTCGGAATTATTCAAAAACAAACTGTATTTTAAACTTTTGATTTTGTGAAAATATCATCTTTTTCCCGAACAATTTCCTGCAAATTAATCGAATAAATAATTTATTTAGTAAATATCAATATTATTAAAGAACCACAATGAAATTTATTGAGGAAAATTAGTTTTCTTTCAGTAAAACCAAATTGAAAAAGATTTACAAGAAAACAACTTTTTTCAAAATTTTCGTATCCTTAGTTTTTTATTATTTGCTATAATTTATCACGCCTTTTCTTACTTAATATAATGTTATCGATTGTTTTGTAGTATTTATGATTTTTAACAAAAAATTGGAGGTTTGATTTACTGAATTAAATGAATCGGTATTTTAACATACTTATTCCAAGAACCAACTTAATAATTTAAACTAATGTTGCAATCCTCACCGAAAACAGCCTGCATCCATATTAATTAATGCATTTTTATCAGTTGAATAAAAATAAGGAGATGATTAATTATTCAATGAAATCAAAATTTAGAACTACAAAATCATTCTAAATGATACGATAAACGGTGTAAATATTTGTATTTTAATGCTTTATTATTGTTGTGAAATGATTGTCTCAACATGAATATAATGGTTTCAGAACTGAGAAATATGTAAAGGTATAAAGACAGATTGGCGACAATTAGTGATAATTTTTGCGCCAAATCATGGTCGAAGCTTTGAGTCGATAGAACCCATTAGAGCCGAGAAACTATAGAAATGTTCCAGGAAGGAAGGTTCTTCAGAAAAGTATACAGTTGAAAGTGCGTCGTCGGAAGCTTAGCTTAGTGGCTGCTTAGCTTCGATCTGAAATATTTGTTTCAGAGAGAGATACAAATGAAAGTTTGTTTGTTTATTTCTTTACATAATTGAAAATTCTTCAAACACTTTGGAATGTTTCCCAATCAAAGAGAATAGAGGTTTTTCTTCTTTCCAATCTAAGAACCTCGACGTTTTTTACGTCCGACAGGCTTCTTGTATCATTTAAATAAAAAGAGTTCAGAGTCGGACAATAAGTGTCAGAATTTTTCTCTATCCATGCATTTTGTGGTAAAAAAGAGAGAAAATTCTTTCATTCAGAAAAAAATTTTTATTGCAACTTAATACTTTTGATGGTATATTCTATTTGATAAATTATTTCCAACTCTCTTCTGGATTAAAATCGTAAAATAAGTGAAGAAGCCCGAAAAATTTGTATTGCATGTGTATATTTTAAAAGAGCAATAACTGAAAGGAAATGGCATGCCTAATTTTTTAAGATTGTGATTTAAATGCTTAAAACTGTAAAGTCGTAATTTATGACGTGTTGATACTGAAAAGGGCTATTTTTTTTTAATAGAACAGAGGATCCCTAATGAGGGTTACAGTATAAATATTGAATGATAGAATCTTGTTTAATAATATATAAAAAGATTCTTTTCTTTAGTATTTTGTTCTAAAAAAATGTTGATGAGTAGTGTATTGGATTTTATTGAATGTATACAAGTTTTTTTGAAAGGGAAACATAATAATTCAAGGACTATATATAAAAATACTTAATGTCATTACTTTTTAAACAACTTACTGTGTAAGAATATCGAAAAAGACAAATGTCTTGTATAATTTTCTTCCACTCACAGCAGCTGATCATAAAGAACAGTTATGCTTTGGAAAGAGACTACAAGCCTCCGTTCTTGAAGCGAGCAGAGTTCCGGTATCACTAGCATTTGAATACAGTGAATTCGGGTCAGTTACAGCTTAAATTATTTACAAATGCTGTACATCTAGAGTCTCAAAACGAAACTTATGCTTAAGTAGTCGGTGACAAACATTCTGTTTATTCTATGCTATTGTTTCACGCTGACATGGAATTGGGTGGACGGAGAATTTTACTAGACATAAATTCAGATAAAAATGTTAATAAATTCGAATATTTTAGTTCCGAGAAAAATTATTTTTAAATTTACTATAAATATTATAAGATAATATTTTTCTACCATGATATATATATTAGAATTGAATAGTGTATAGCATTTAGCTAAAAATGATTCTCTACTTCGGATACAGGTGAAAATATAGTCTGGCAAAAATATTAAAACCATCTTGAGTTAGAAATAGTTCGAATGCAAGATTAAAATTATAAAATAAGTTCAATTTTTAAGCTTTGGAAACTTTCAATGATTATAAAATATTTTTGAAAAGATTCCTTAATGAGTAAATTAGTTTGAAAGAAAATAACTATATTTAATATTCTATATTAATAACACATTACAATTTTAATACATTTGAAATAATTAGAATGAGAACAGCCATTAGTTACTTTCTTTTTAAATGTTTTAATATATTTATTAATTGCGGTGTTTTCTTACCGTGGTAAACTGAATCAAACATGACCACGTGATCTCCGTTCTCCAGTAGCTGGCTGACGGAAGTGACAGCAGCGACTCCCGAAGAAAAGCACAAAGCTGAAAAACAACAGAATTACTCAGCTGATGCCACATACCATACATAAAAAAGAGCGAATAAGAATATCAGGCGGTAATCAGGTTATTTTGCTGTAGTGGTAAGCTTTTTCCTTATGAAGCAAATTAATGAATATTATGAATTATCATTTATTAATTACAGCAGTTTTTCCCATTCATACACCATATTTTATATAAATTATTAATGAAACTCAAACCTGATTTTGTGCGGTGGTATGGGGCCGCATAAAAGAAGATATTATGAAAATTCGCATAAAATTAATAGTTTTTGCTACACAATTAAAAACTTTTTTTATGAGATGAATTGGGATTTTATAAACAGAAGTTTCACGTTGAATTAACTAAAAATCTTACGAAATTACTAGGAAATGGCTTTTTAAGCGAAATCAAGACGCTAAGCTAGTATATTCGGGATAACGATACGTTGGTAAAGCTGCGCAGGAAAGCAAACTTTACCAAAAATAACGTCACTATTATTTTAAATGAAAGAAAAATAGATATAGGGATGAGGAAAAATATATGGACTAGTGCTGGTCTATATATAACTATATAGACCACAACACTTTCCAGTTCCTAAACCAGGAACTAGAAAGCACTCGATATTTAGATTTAGTTTGCACTAAGGTAACAATAAATTTTCAATGTAATTGACTGATACAATACTTATGCAATGGTATGTAATACATATAAAAAAAAATTTAATTTCTGATGAAATCATTTTATTTCTTATAGATAATTGTGTTGTAAATTTTATATATACCACACACATAAAAAAATCACTCAAATTTAAAAAAAAAAACGTTTAAAAAAATGGCACGAAAATACAGGTTTTAGTATATATTAAATTATGACAGGAAATTAAATTTAATTTTTTAAATGCAAAGTTATTAAGTTCATTCAAAAATGGGAATAGCTATATTTTCGGAAATTGGAAACATGTAATTTGTTTAAAACTGATTTCTCTCATATGTGCTATTTCCTGTGCACAAATGGGGTTGAAGTGATTTCAGTTGTCTTTTAGTATCCCTCCTCTAATTTAAATTAAATTCATTCATTTAAATATTTCTGAAGATTGAATTTTTATTTTCTCCTTTCCTAGTTCAAAAATAATTTATCTAAATAGAATAATATTAAAATTAATACATATTATTTTAATGTTATTTTTCTTTATATTTATATTATAATAAAACTTTGATCATAAATGTATGCTATTTAAGATATTTATTCTTCGAGGAGAAACATTTTATGCAGGATTTTGGGACGAATCACTATGATAAGACACTTAAATTGCAGTCTGTTGATTTAAATAATTTATTGTTAATGCTTTAGAGAAGAAAATCTCGGCTGGAACATCTGCAATGTGCAGCAAAACTTTTATAATTGCAACGATTTCAATAAGCGAAATGCCTTTGTAGAATCTTCGTTCGACGCATTTTTCCTGATATGCCAAACGACTTCTTGACTCTCAACACTTACATAACTTTCACAAAGAAATCCAATCACAATTACATCACCACAGTAGCGTAAAATACATTATTGCCCTTGTTTGTCTTGCATGTAAAACGTATTCATTGACATTTGCTTTTTACCTGAATTTAATTTTTATACTACTGGTGACCACTAGATGGCGCCAGGAATGATCTACAACAAATGGTAATTTTAAACTTAATCGTGTTACAGAAGAGTTTCATTTTTATTTTCAAATTATTGTATAACCTTCCCTCAAGTGTAATATGAGCAGATTATTTTAAAATATTGAACATCCATTTCTGTACTGGAATAAAATTTGACTTATTCCTTTAATTCGGGCGACAACTACTCGACTGACATGCACTCCTCATTATGAGTTTCCGCTCACATTTCAACGGAACTTCCTGTTGCCAATGCAGCCAATGGGGCTGATATCTTCACGGCGCTTTGCATCTTTTTGCTCATTATAATTGCTATTTCATATCGGTCATGATATGTAAGTTTATTTTGTAATCAAGAAATATAATACCTAAATTTTAATATCAGGAAGATAATCTGAAATAGCGGTAAAGTGTTTGTAAAATATTTTTCATTAGTTTAAATAGATATTGATTGTCAATTCAACATCGAAAATGTCGGGGGAACCCTCCCCTTTCGCTTGTTCTAACTTTTTTTCGTGTAATTACTATTCTTCTTTTGGTCAACGGTAAACGGCATTCACACTACTTCACAAATGGCCTTAAGTCTTTGATTCCATCAAAGAGAGGGAGGGAGAGAAGAAAGGGAAAGAGGCGTTGGCGTGTTACACATTTTCGCCAGCTATAACACAGATGAATTCCTGCTTTCCATATTTACTGAACATTTCGAAGAGAAATAGCACCACACTACTGAGAATAAGCGAGTGAGAATGCGATCTTTCAATAAAGTTAACGCCAGTTGTTGCAACAGAGCATGCTTCCCTGTTAAGTTGGGCTCTAACAGTTACACAGAACCAGCCGGGTGGAGTCTTCGTGATTTGCAAGCAAGGACCTAGCAAAAGAACCCCAATATTTGGACTGCCACTCCCAGAGGTGTCATTTCACTTGGAAGACATTGCCACCACTCTCAGTTTTAACTTGCTCCAGCTGCCTTTAGTGAATACGACAGATCTTCAGTTAAGCCGGGATTTGAACTCACTACCTTCCGATAGTGAGAAGCTAGGGTCAGTAAACACACATCCATATAAATATAGAGACTTTTGCGCGGGAACTATCTGTATCTCCTATCACATTCTGCAACCGCTACAGCGCAAAGTAATTAATTTATTGTAAATTAAGATATTTCTATCATTTATCATTAAAACTGAAGTTTAGAAACTCTAATTTTTTATTTTTCCTTATTATTTTCCCGTAATAATCCGTAGAAACAGAACACAAAAATCAAAACATATTTATAGAATAAAATAATAATAATAAAATATTTTATCATAAAAATAAATAATTCAGACGATCAACTTCAAAACGACTGTATAAACTTAGAAAACTAATTAATAAAACTGCTTAGAAAATCTTAACTTATATAGCAAGCTCATGCAGCTGTAGTAAAAACACACTTACCGTACTTCCCATGGTCCAGTGATGCTATGCAGCTTTCGAGGCGTTTCTTGGTCGGGTTCTCAACTGCGGATATCTGAGGAAAAATTGAAGACACTATCTGTCATTGGACGTCTCTAAAAATAAATCAATACTCGCGCACACAGATAGCAAACATTAGGATACGGAATATCTCCACAAAAATTATCCTAGTAGTCTTTAGGAAAAATCACTTATTGAAAGCCACACAAATTAAGAGGATCATTTTCTGCTTTTAAAAATTGTCTACATTCTGAGCACTTTAATACAAAAATATCAATTTTTCGAAAAAGCGACTCACTGAATTTTGCTATCTGAGCGCACACAGATGGGAATGAAATTGTGAAACATGCAAACAAAAATTACTTCGCTGCCATGGCTATCCAGCAAGACATGATTTGGCGTTGTTTTCCGCTCACTCGATTCCAGACCCCCCAAGACTAGCTGTGTCTCTACTCCCAACATTGTCCTCTGACTCCAGCTTTCAGCGAAATACCTGAGCTTCTGAAATATTAAGTGATAAGACAATCTGAAGATCTCTAGCTTTCAAAATTTATATCTATTCTCATTGTTTCCGTTGTTATCAGATAAAAGTTTTTGTTTCTCCGCAAGGATATATCTGAAATCTTTTATTCCAATAACACTATCTGTATTAATATGACATGATATTAATATTACTTCAAATTTAATTATAGAATTCTTTAAAAAAAGGAAATTATTCATAAACATAGAGAAAAACAAGCAGAACTTTCTTATTTGTATGACTATAGAATAGATTTTGTATGCAATTTTGTAAATTCATGGGATAGAAAATGAAACCGGAAAGTTGGGGAATAATACTGCTTGAATTGTCTGAAATTGCCTCAACTCATGAATATCGATTTGGTCAATATGTTTTTGCTCCCATGCCCGGTTATGATGTTTTTCCTCTTGAGTTTACCACATTTTCTGATCAACAAATGCTTATTAAAAATAATAAGTGCAGCAAGACATCAAGTAAAAAATGGTTAGAATAGCTTCAGGAAAGAAAACAGATCTACATTCATTATTCATGACACCTTTTTCAGAAATTAAAAAGCTTGAATAATTAAAAAATTGAATAAGATGGCGATCAGCGTTTGGAAGTATAGAAATAAATTATTGAATTTTGAACTTTCAATGCTGACGTTTGAAAGGATACTTTTTAAACCTTAAGATAGGGTGTCTGCCTAAAAATCTGAAAACTCTGTGTCTCTGTTCAGTTCCAGTTTTTATCTGTAATGAAACTTTGCATTTCTAAAGACTCCTTGAAGAACGCATGTGTCTGAATTAAACTGTTGTGTCGCTTCATCTCAGACAGAATAGAACACATTGCCTTAAGACGTCACATTTACTATGCATCAAACACAAATTGTAATTTAAAAGTATTCATCTTACATCCACCGCCCACTTAAACCAACTTGTTTTTTCACTCGAACCATCCCAGGCGGAAAGCGAAAACAAAAGTTCTTGGTTCACAACTTGCATTCTTAGTGTGAGGATTTTAATATGATGTCATAGTTAAAAATAGACTGTTAGAATAACAGTGCTTTGCATAATTACAAACCTAATTAAATATAATTTGTTTTACATGCAATTAGCATAAAATGAATTTTTTTTAATTACAAAGTAACTGAAATGAATTACTTTTTCTCAAAAACCCATTAAATGGAAAAATATTGAGGTAGCAAGCAATTTTTTGAGATTTCAGTGAGTTAAATCGAAGCCTTTTTTATTCAATATCACAAAAAATTGCTGTAAAAAAGTCATAACTAATAAGTAAATTAATAAAGAAAATTAATTATTTTTATTTATATGCCTAAATTCATAACACGAAGGGAAGGAGAATTACACTGGTCAACAGTGGTTTTGGTGCCAAAGATTTTAGAGGTGATTTTATATGAATTCGATGCGCTGAATCCAAATATGCCATTAATTTTTGCCTATCAGCTTGAATTTTTAAGATATCAACATTTTAATGAATCATGCATTACACTATTTTAAAAGAAAAACCATGGTTTAAACAAACAAATTAAACAGGGAATTTTTATTATATTACATAGATATTGCTTATTAAATACAAAAGAAAACAGAAAAAGTCATGATTTAAACAAATTACTCACTGAACATTTCGGAAACTTCTTTTGCGTGACATTCTTGAATGTATTTTGGAAAACAATTCCATTTTAAAGTCCAGCAGTAATCTGCCATCATGTGAGTATCCCATCTTCCTTGATAGCGATCCTCCATACATTTTATATCTTGGTGAAATCTTTCACCTTGCTCCTCACTAATGTCTCCTAAATTATCAGGAAAACGGTCTAAGTGGCTATGTAAATATTTCACCTTTATGCTCATGTTACACACAAGGGATCTGAAATTATTCAGCATTTCATTGACTAATTCAACATAGTTTTCAGCTTTGTGTTTACCCAGAAAATTTTGGACAACTGAAACAAATGAATTCCAGGCTTTTTGTTCAATCTCATTCATTGAATTTATGAAGTCAGGGTCTTTAATCAGCTGTCTTATTTGTGGGCCATCAAATATTCCTGCTTTAATTTTTTCCACACTCAGCTGAGGCATTTTTTCCCTATATATGCAAAGCATGATCCATTCTTATCAAGAGCCTTTACAAACTGCTTCATTAAACCCAGCTTGATATGCAGTGGTGGAAAGATGATTTTCTCTCGTGGAACTAAAGGATAGTTGATGATATTCTTTTCCCCAACATCCATGTTTTCTCTCCTAGGCCACTCTTTTCTAACCCAGTGTTGCGTTTTGTCTCTGCTATCCCAGAGGCACAAGAAACAAGGATATTTTGTGTGGCCACTTTGCTGTCCAAGGAGAAAGTTTACCATTTTTAAGTCTACACAAATCACCCATTGGTGTTCACGATACTTTATTTTTTCCAAGACCAAAGCTATGGTGTCATATTGCTCTCTTATTTTCATTGAGTGAGCAATTGATATTGAGCCATATTTGTTCCCATTATGTAGAAGAACACATTTCAAATTTCGCTTTGAGCTGTCAATAAATAGGCGCCTATCATCTGGAAAATATTCAGGAAGAACCATTTTTACCAGGAGTTCTCTAACAGCATGACAAAATACAAGATTTTGTTCTTCAGAGAAAAAAGGTAGCAGATCTTTCTCCCTTGTGCGATAGAATGTAATTTTTGTTCCTGGTTCACACAAGTAAATTTTTTTCCTTCAACCTGGAAGCCAGTAATTCAGAAGCTTCTTTCGACAGATTGAGACCTCTAGTGAGGTCATTTAACTCATCTTGGTTGAAACATTGAGGAATTGATGATATCGTTTCAAAATCACTGTCACCTTCAGTAGTATCAGAATTCTGATCAGAGAGACAATAAGCGTCCTCACAGAGTTCTGGTAGCTGGTGAAAAGTTGGAATTGGCACTTCTTCTGAGTGAGGGATAGGGCGTCTTGCAGAGACTAAATCTGGATAAGTCCACTTATTACGGTTCTTTCGATTGATTCCAGTAATATTTACTAGGCAGAAATAACAGTCATCAAAGTGATTTTTTGGTTCTCTCCAAACCATTGGTACACCGAATTTCAGGCTTTTCCTTTTCCCAGTAGTCCACTGTCGTAAATGCTCTGTACAAGTTTTACAGACAATATGTGGTGCCCAGGTTTTATCCTGATCACCAAGTTTAACACCAAAATATCCAAGATAAGTCCTCTTTACAAAGTCACTAATAGATTTTCTGTTTTCCAGTAGCGTGTATTCTCCGCATATGTAGCAAAAAATATCAGGATGATGTACACAGCTTCTTCTACTTGAACTCATTTTATTTCTATTCAACAACACAAATACTTAGATTTACTTTTTAACAACTCGTTACTAAAGAGAAATTTCATATGACGCTAACTTCTATCTATCTGCACCGCCGGAATTCACGAACTATTCTCAACTCTCAACTGTGGTTGAAGCTTTGAAGGTCACTTCAGATAGTGGACATCCATCTATCGGATTTCTATGGAACTAACTGGATAGCACTAATAAGTAGGATTCAATCCCATTTATTAAGAATTTGTCAACTAATCAGTTATATATCTCATATTGTTTGTCTTCTTTTTATAATAAATGAATTAAAATAATAATTTTTAAAAATAATAATTAGTTATTTCCTAAATATTATTATTTTAAATTCAATTGGTTACAAAAGAAGACTGACAATAGGGCAAATATACAAGAATCTTTCCCTGTATAAATTTTACAACACTTGTACTTGAAAGTACTAAATAGAAAAAAAGCATTGATAGATAAGTGAATTTATCTAAAAATCTAGAGCTGATACAGAAAAACTGCTTTCATATTTAGATTCAGCAATAAAAATATAGTTAAAATCTGCTCTAAAATAGAAGCAAAAAAAGGCTTTGGAAAATTGAAGCGTGAAATAAGAAAGGCTTATAAACTGTATAATCGTCATCAATATCATTTTAAAATAAAGGATTTTTCAGGAAATTATAATAGATTTCAGAGAAAGTGTGAAGTATCAGAGCTAATGGCAAACGACCGATTTTAAAGCTCGAAGAACTAAATTCAGAACCAAATCAGTAGATAGCAAAGCCAAACTGGATTTCTGAATACTACGAATTTCGAACTGCATGCTTATTGGCTGCGATTCTATGGCAACCAATACCAGGAAGCATTTTTAAAAGAGTATGCAGACGAAAAAAATTTTTTTTATTAAATTATAATATTTTTATCGAAAAAATTTACATCTGTTAAAAATTAAATAACTTTTTTGGAAATTTCACTAAAAAGTAATAGTTTCCTTATGTTTACGGATCAAATTTATAAAAATTACTAATTTATTAGAATTATGAGATATAAGAAACAATATTTTTAAACAAGTTATAAAAAGCAACGATTTTTTTATTTCATTTTAAGCGACTGCTTAGAATAAAAAGTCAACATACAATGTTTACAAATAACATTATGGTTTGTTTTTAGAAGAATGTAACATTTGTATTCTTTTTTAAATTATTAGTTTAAGCGACAGGATTCCATGAATGCTTTCGAAAAGAATTAGTATTCCAGCTATTAATTCTGAATTTGAAATTGATTGAAAATTAAGTTGTTTGTGTTAGTGTGTTGCAAATAAATGTTATATAAGAAACTGAGTTTTTAAAATTGATTTAAAAATAATGTAGTGTGGATTGAGCTACATTGCTCGATCTATTGAATCGAAATATTATTAAAAAAATTATGATATATATTTGAATTATCAGGCAAATATAGCACTTATTTTTTCACTTTTTTTTTTTGTATAGTTTAATGAATGTTCTCAAACATTGAGCAAAATTTGCATTCCAGCATTTTGTCTTTAAGCCTATCTGCAATATATGAAAAAGGAAATAATCGACATCGTCCAAATTACGTGGAGAAGGGTGGATCTGGGGCTTCTTTCATGCAGGATGGGAAATATGATCCCCATCGATTTGCCAGAAAAATTGACGATAATTGTCATCAATAAATATTTTAAGAATACCTTTTTATCTTCGTATGAGATCGTCAAACAGCATGTTTCAACAAGACAATGCATCTGGATATATATCAACTAGAAATTGATTTCAGAAAAAAGACAAGATTTCATGCTGGTTTTATGTAGACCTTCCAATAATGAGTACGACGCTCCTGATTGTTAAGATTCTCATTAACACAAGTAGTGTTGTAAAGGATGCAAAAAATCGGAGAAATTTTAAATTCCGAAAAATCGGAAAAATTTTAAATTCCGAAGGGAATAAACCCTGTTTATTCCCTTCGGAATTTAAAAAATTCCCAGGAATTTTGAAAGAACTCAAAAGATTTGAAATTTTTCAGCTGATTTAGAAATTTTTGAAGTTTATTTCTTATTAGATATTTCGTAAAATAAATAAAAATTCCCCTTTATTTTATGATTTTTTAAACTAATTACGATAATAGAAAGAGTTTTCCAGGAAAAGAAAATAATTTTGAGTTAGTGACGAATTTAGAATAAAACTTCAAAGATTAATGTTGAGAAAATATTTTTTTTATTCTTCCTCTGTTATGAATTTAAGAATTTATAACGACAGAAACGTGGATATCTCATTATTTATTCTGACAGTCCTGAAAAATACCTCTTGTTATTTCTTTATTTAATATAAATTCATTATTTTTATTATTTTAACAAGTATTTTTTTGTTTTTCTCAGTACGAAACTGATCACTCCTATGCTTAAAGGTAGAATAGAAACATTTTTTGTATATTTTCATAGTTTATTTTACTTCTCTTTATTCATAATGAGACAAAACATTCTATTAAATAAAGATGATTGGTTGAGTTTTTTCTCTCAAAATTCCTGAATAAATATCCATCATTCAAAATTCCCGGGAGTTTTATGTCTCTAATTACAAGGCAGCGACATGGAATCTCTACTGAACCAAAAAATGTGGTGTTAACTAAAGGCGGCCGACCACGACCTACTGAGGTACACTCAGTAGGTCGTGGTCGCTATGTCTTTCAAATGACCTCTGGGAAGAACATCTCCTTCTTGATCCCTGCTTCTAATTTACGAAAATTCCACTGCTTCCGCTGACTGATAGAGCCAAACTGTTAGCAAGAAATTCTGCTGGTGCAACATATTAAAGACAATCGGTTCAACAAAAACAATTGAAAATTTGATTGATTCAATGAGAAAGATTAAGTTTTCGCAGCTCTTAAAGAGAAAATGGTGAATCAACAGCCGTGACTTTTCTTTAAATAAAAAAAAAAGTTTTAAGTGGTTTTATAGTTTTGCAACAGATATTCGAGAGGAAAATTTCGAAAAATTTGATAAAATATATTTAAATATCACTTAAAATATTACACGTATGTATATTTACTTTATTTCCATCAATGTAAATCACTAGCTTTTAAAAACATATTGTCTGTAATTAAAATTACAAAGAATAATGAGTTATAATCCATTGTATGTTTGATTTCATTTATTGCGAATTTTTCTGTTTATCAAAGCTTCGCAATTTAATAAGGTCAAATGATAAGTCGACATTTGTAATATACACCAATTATCTGCCTTTCCATCAGATGGCGTTGCATCCAGAGGATCCCTTGAAGGGCATAATCCTTTTCAACACAATGTTCTTTGGAAATATTGAACTCTAATTTCAAGATGTCAAAACAATGCTTTTCCTAACCTTCACCAATTTGATTTCGAATAAACACAAATATTTTTCTTTATTTACACATTTTTATGCAATTAGTTAATGTCAATCACTTTGCAGTTTTGAGATTTTCTCGCATGAATTATTTGAACCTGAACTGTGGCATCCACTTCTAAAAAATTCCTTACGTTTCCAAGACTGCTATATTCAGTGAAATAAGATATCGATCTGAAGGTTCCTAAAGTTTTTCCTAAGAACTACGCAGTCCAATGAAATACATTCAAATGAATTTAAATCTTCTAAGGGTAAATTGCTTCTATAGTTTAAATTTATTTTCTTATCGGTATGTTTGACCACGTGAATTTGCAATCGCCTTTCTTATAACTTTCCTTATCGATCTGACAGAATCTTTACGGAAATCCTCCATTGGTCGAACTTGAGGTGACGGCACCAGTCTTCTCAGTAAATAATCAGCAGAATTATTTAAGAACTTTTTATATCAATATTTAGTACACAAATATGGAAAATTTATTTTTAAGTTATCATTAGTTAACAAACAAACTCGATTTAATTTGATATTATTAATGATAAAGAAAAATTACTGTACTAAACATATATTTTTGAGCAATTGATTTTTATGAGTTAATGTTCTGAATGAACAGCATGCTTGAAGAATTTTCAGGTGGAACAGTTTTTCAATTTATGAAGCGTAGAACAAACAAAAACCTATTTTGCAGGCTTAATCAGCCGAAATAAAATCGTGATTTTCATTTTAAATATAATATTTACACTATATTTGACAAAAACTGAACTTTGAACTTTTCTATTTAATTGAATTTTTTAGTTAATAGTGTACCCATTTCTCTTATTTTTCTCTTCATTACGGAAATCGGAGTAATTACTAAATTTGGGAACAGCTTTTGCCTGAACTGATTTCTTTTCTGTTATGATTTTTGGATGAGTTTCTTTACTGTAAACATAGAAATTGAAGTCATTTTGTTGGTAGATATTTTTTTCGTAACTCTATGTTAAAATTATTTTTATTATTCATCAAAATTTATTCCGTCAAAGTGATGATTCAATTTGAAACCTAAATATTGGAAAATTTTATTTAAAAGAAAACTTTATTAACTAATCTGTAAAGTTCATCCCGAGACAATTTTAATCATTTTTTGATTAAAAGAATATGATTAAGAATGTTGCAGTTGGCTTATCCTTTTTAAAGATCTGACATTTGTCAAATCAACTCTATTAAATTGCTGCTCTTTAGAAAGTCAATAACAAGCAAGGGATTTGAGGATAAATCATCCCTTGAGAGTCCGACGCAATCTAGAATATGTTTCGGTTAGACGGGATGGTCACAGCATTTTTTACAAGTGGGATAAATTTTTATACTTCATTCAAACGATAAACATTGATTATAAATGTAATCTTATTTATTCATTAACCATTTTATATTTCTAAAATCAAGCTCTTTTTTCACATTTCATGCTTCAATATGCTGGATATGGTGTTTCACGTGTTTGATAGCAAATAACTACGAGATAAACAAATATCGTTTCGAAATTTTTTGCGCTATTTTCAAAATTTAGTTTTTGAATGAAGGTTACTTTTACACTTTCCAGTGCTACTCAAGGAACCGCTGGTAAAATACATTTTTTGAAATCTGTCTTCTTTTCCGCCATTTTTGTTTGGCGATGTGAATATTCGTGTCGTTAAACATCACCAACTCATCCCGCTTATGAAATATTAATGAATCATTAGAGTGTTATCATATTATGTAAGGCAAGCACCTTTGAGAAAGACAAGTTTCGGCTGATTTTATAAAGGACTAATGTTTGGCGTGATCTTTGTTTGATAAAAGATTGATTTTCGTGAAATTGCGTTGCATTAAAATCCTGCTTTTTGCTGGGGAAAAGTGGAGCAGCTATTCCTGAAAATTTCTTCTGGTCCAATTATCCTATCTACACAATCTATGCATCAAAATGCGCAGAATTATCATGCGAAACGAAAGAAGATAACATCTGGTCACTTACCTAATTAATTAGCCACGCATGATGTTGTTAATGTGTAGCATGTAGAGAAAAATGCTCGAAGAAAAGTCAGAAGTTCTGGATTAGGATTGTCAGGGAATGAAGATAAATTATCCAAGTTGCACACAAATTTACACCTAGATAGTTCAGAGGGTTTTTGATAAGCCTGCAGTTGAAATTTAATGAAGAAAGAAATAGCAGCTGAAATAATGAAGTGTGAACACAAATCACTATCTTCCGTTGCTCCCTTTTACGTGGTCATAAACTGTTGTTATTCGCTGGTGCGCATCAACTTATGCCTTTATCGCGTCTTTATCAGCTTCAACCGGCCTTCCCGAACACGGTGCATCTTCGACATCAAAATTGCCGCATCTAAATTTAGCGAACCAGTTCTGGCACGGGCGTACTGTCAGCATACCTTCTGCATACATATCGGTTAATTTCTTCCTGGCTTGAACAGCATTTTTACCCTTTCTATCAGTAAGATATGTCGAAAATGCTGCTTATCGCTCTCCATATTTAAGAGGGCACCAACCAAAAACTACAGCGTAGAATTAATTGGAATTTTTCACACACAGGCCCTATATGAGCTCTCAAAGCATTAATAATTATACGGCATAAGTGTGAAGTTGGGTGCAAAAAAAAAAAAAAATAAATAAATAAATAAAATACAATTAAAACCTTCTGTCGGGAAAAAACGAAATTATTTTCCGGACAACCCAATAATAAATTAACAAAAATAAATATATCAGAATAATAAATAAAGAAAAAGAAATTGGAAAAAAGGACAGTTCACGATGTTGAAAATATTAGCGAAAAATATAATAATAAATTTTAAAATATATATAAGAAAATTATACTATTAATAAAAAATAAAAACGGTGTAAGCAATAAATAAATAAAAAGAAATTGAAAAAAAGAACAGTTTACGATATTTGGATGCTGGCGACAACGAAGCACAACAGCTTACATAAAACAAAAAGTTCGAATTGAAAGGAAAACGACAAATACTATTGCCACTGAAAAGAATCATGTATATGACGTGAAAATGATATAAAACACGAGCAAAACCAAATCTGGCAACAAAAAATCTGAAAAGTAGTAGAAACTCAATTTGGCATGACAATAATCAAAACAAAAACTCAAATTGTCAATATTATAATCAAAACAAAGGACGCTAGATTTGGCACGAAATCACTTAAAGAGGGAATACCACAAGCACTCATCAATGAAGATTACAATAATTAAATTATCATTTAATAAAATAAATTTTACGGCTAGGGAAATCATTTCTATTTTTTAAATAATCTAATTTGTGTTACATAGTAAATGAAACACTGAAGAGTGGAAGAAACGATTTGTGTTACATTTGTATACCGTCAGTAAAGTTTAAAAAACAAGACCAAAATTTCAATTTTTTCCATAGGTTTTCATTTTTGTTTTTGAAAAAAAAAAAACCCATATTATTTTGCGTTTCATATATATTTAAATGTTTGATCTAATAAACTTTTTCTTAGAAATTTGTGTGTGTGTGTGTGTGAAGTATACTATGGCATTTTTACAGTTGAATGGAAAGTTAATTTTTATATAAATATAATTTAGAAAATAATGAATATATATGAACACAAATATAATGATCACATAGTAACATGATGGATTTTATAATAGAAGAACAATTTAGATTTCACAAATGTTATATCCATTTTTTGTATCTTTTCCTTTCATTGAATTATTGAGTGAATCAACCCATCAGAGAAAATAATTCACTAAGTAACTCAATTGATGATGAGAGTAACATGTGTGAGTGTTGAATTTTACTCTCAATTCTTATCTCGTAAAAAAAATCAGTACTTCAGTAATAAATTGATTTTTTTAGTATCTTTTTACGGATTAAGTGACATCTGGTGACGCAGAGTGGTATCAGAATAATCCATTCTGACGATAATGGAAAGTCAGTTTTTATGATGAAGTACAGATGGAATGTCTCATTTCCTTATTCATATATAAAAAAATTAAGTATTAAAAATCTCAACGGCTTTAAACTAATATGAAACTGTCATTTTGGTTTATTGTAAAATTATTTTTGCTTAACCATTTCTAAACCGCGGTATGTTAACATTGTTCTCGTCTCAGAAGGTTTGATTCCTGAGAAAGATAAAAATCGTTATGCTGAGTAACCAATAAGCAATATATAATCTCGAATAAACACACAAACAAATAATTTATATTCCTAAATACAAATGATTTGTTTATATATGTCACCGCCTGAGCTCATGTATGCCCAGAGATCTACCTAGATCTATAGGGATCTCCTACTTCAGGTTACTTACTGGGCATGATTTTCTCCAGAAACATCTATATCACATAGGGCTTGTGGATTCACCCGATTGCATTTTATGTAGGAACATGTTGACATGGATGGCGAGCATCTTTGGAAATGTTGTGCCCTCCAGGAATCCCGCTCTTCTTCACATTTCAAGACGCTCTCCACTCCTGGAGATACTTCTTTTCTTTACTGGACTGCAAGACTTATTATGCTCGAAAGAGCCAACATAAGGACTTAATTAAATATATATATATACATATATATATATATATATATATACATACATACATATATATAATATATATATATATACATATATATATACATATATATATACATATACATATATATATACATATATATATGCATATATATGTATATACATATATACATATATATATATATACATATATATATATATATATATATATATATATATATATATATATATATATATATATATATATATATATATATATATATATATATATATATATATATATATATGTTGCGTATACGGAAGCTATATACCAACCTCAAGAGATTTAAATGATGTTGCCGCACGGGGGCCACATACGAGCTTTGAGAGATTTAAACATTTAGTTGCCCTTGTTTGGCAACACTTATAAAAAATAAGAATGTAAATAAATAAAAAGACGAAGTTTAGCCATTTTTGTTCCTGAATTACTTTTATTTTTTACTACTTTTTATGCAATCTTCAAAATAGTGGTGCCGAATATACTCAATTACGAACCTGACCGCTTGACTTATACGATCGAATTATCGCATTTACGGAACTTAAAACACTCACGAATTCGAAATTTCTACGTGAACAAATATGGCGCCACCCGAAGCAACTGGCGACGACAAAGCATCTGCAAGTATAAAAAGAAAACGCATTTATTTTCGCGGCAATGTTACTCGCTTTTCCACTGATATTGACAATTTTATGGACGCTTCAAAGCCTGAAGATATTGAATACGGACTTTATCGGTTAACAAACACTTTGAAGGACATGCATTTACTAGACGATGACTACCATTCTTACTTGGAAGATGCAGAGTACGAGGACGACATAAAGCAATGTGAAACCTACACCGATACTGCAGAAAAAGCCCTTTTTAAAGGTAAAAAGATGATTGAACACAAAACCTTGTTAACTACTTCTGTGAATGTGAATAATGAAAGTTCTAGTTCGTCTTCACTTACGCAATCTGTTTCTGTGCCCTACGTCTTTCCTACTCAAAACTACACTGTGAAATTACCGACGATTCGATTGGAACCCTTAACAGGTGACGTAGAACAGTGGCAAAACTTCTGGGAACAATTTCAATCGTCGATCGATACTAATCCCAATCTGTCAGAAATTGACAAACACGTATTCCTACACGGCTACCTTCAGGGTGAACCCAAGAGATTGGTGGACGGTATCAACATTGTAGCAGAAACATACGAAACAACTAAAAAACTACTCACAGAAAAGTATGGTGACAAAAACCGAATAATATAAGCCCACCTGGACTTCTTGGATAACATATCACCCGCAAGTGATACATCAGCTGCAACCTTGAACGACACCTACATCGAGTGTAATCGACGAGTTCAAGCACTACATGCACTTGGGGAAAAGATCGACAATTATGACCGTGTTCTAGCTCCAAAACTACTACGAGCGTTTCCTGGCGATATTTGTAAGCAATGGATCATACATGCCCAACGACAGAAAATAGCTGAAGGAGACATTACGAAGATGATGGATTTCAGATCACAAGAAATACAAGGTGGGCTGATTACATCAAAAATCAAAGGTGATGTTTCCGTACCTTTTCATCCCACTACTGCATTCAATGTACAGACAAAACTTGCTTCTACAACCAAGAAGAAGACTCATACTGCATTTTGTGCATTCTGTGAAACTTCTGGCCATTAGGCTCAAACCTGTGACACAATTACCGACTATAGTACTCGCATACAGAAGCTGAAAAGCTCTAACCGCTGCTTCTTATGCGCTAATAGAGGACACAGACTGTCCAACTGCCCTCGTAAAAACATAGCTCGTTGCACAAAGTGCAAAAAACAACACCATGTACCTATTTTCCCATCAACCTCTACTGATACGACCACAAACAATGCTGTATATCACATTGACATACCCAAAACTACAATCACACACTTACAAACTGCACGGGTTTATATTACTGGTCCCACAGGTCTGACAAAGCTTACTAGATGTATCTTAGACGCTGGTAGCCAAACTAGCTTTGTGAATGCTAATCTTATTGATGAACTGAAACTCAAGATTGTCAGCTCTGGACAGCTACGCGTTCATACATTTGAATCTCCTACTACTTCACGAGACATGAGGAGATATGTACAGCTTTCAGTTACAAGTTTGTGGAATAAAAACCGTGCTTTGATAACAGCCTTCGAGAATACAAACAAATACGCTACACACCCAGCTGCTCCTTTTGACGTCTTTCACTTTGCTCGTAGCCAAAAGCTGATTCTTGCTGACCCTCCAGGAGACAACTTACTTATTGAATTGCTTATTGGTGGTGACTTCTACTGGCATGTAATCACTTCCGAACCTCCAATCAAGATCACAGACTCTCTTGCTATTGTACCTTCTATCTTTGGTTAGATTCTCAATGGGTCAAGAACACACACTACTATCGCACCTGTTTCATCAGTTCATCATGTTTCTGTGCAGATTCCTGGTGATTGTTTGGACAATCCAGTGCGTTGCTTATGGGAATTGGACCACATTGGAATCAAAGATTCTCAGCTTAGGAACATGACTATCCGAGATAATGAAATTATGCAAGAGTTTCAAGAGACATACGAGACTGAAGGAAATCGTAGAGTTGTATCTCTGCCGAGAAAGCCTACAACATCACTTTTGTCGATTAACATGGCTACTGCAGAAAAACGCTTGGTATTTCTCCAGGAACGACTAGCATCTGATAGTGTTATGAAGAAAGAATACAACAAATGTATTCTGGACTATATTTCACAGGGACAAGTTGAAGTTTGCGAGCCATCCAGTGAGGACCTCGTATTCTACTGGCCTCATCATGCTGTGAAAAAGGTAACAGGAACAGATATCAAATGGAGAATAGTATTTGACGCCTCGTCTAATGAGCTAGGACTCCCATCGCTAAACGACACTTTAGAGATTGGCCCTAACCTGTTACCGGAAACAGTCGGATGCCTTCTTCGACTGAGATTACACAAATTTGCTATAACAGGTGATGGAAAACAAGCATTCCTGCAACTGAGCTTGAACAAGAAAGATAGAGACTCCACAAGATTCTTATGGTTTAAGTTAGCAGAGGACTCTACTTTCACAGATGAAATAATTACATACAGATTTACTCGTTTACCCTTTGGTTTTGCATGCAGTCCCTTCTTGTTATGTGTCACGGTACGTGAATTAGCTTCGAATCACATGCAAGATTTTCCAACTGCTGCTCCCATGATTGACAAACATCTATAGATGGACGATTTTGTTGCTAGTGTAAAAACAGAATCTGAAATTATTACACTGCACAGAGAAGTCAAAGAGATGATGCAATTGATTGAAATTCCAATGGTTAAATGGACTACTAACTCCACAGTGCTCCTGAACCAACTACAAGATGAAGAATTCAAGACAACCGTTAAAGTACTGGGTATAGAATGGAACACAGAAACTGACACTTTAGGAAATACATTCACTACCTCTCTATGTGCTGTTGAAAACAAACCACTAACAAAGAGATGGTTACTCCATTGTATAGTTAGTCTCTACGACCCACTAGGATTGTTTTCCCCTTTTACAATTTTTGGAAAAATCCTGCTCCAAGATACATGGATTCTTGGTATCAAGTGGGACGAAATCCTTCCATCGAGCTTGGCAACTTCATGGCACGCAGCTGTTAAAGAACTTGATGATATCTGCTCTCTGAAAATTCCCTGACACATAGGTATCTCTTCCTTGACATTTACTATTCATGTGTTTTGTGATGCATCAGAACGAGCCTATGGAGTAGTATTATACATTGTTAGTTCTCATGATGATCAATTAGATGTGCAGCTAGTGTGCAGCCGCAACAGACTTGCACCTATCAAGAAAATCACCCTGCCACGTTTGGAACTCCTAGCAGCTTTGATGGGATCTCGACTTCTGCTATACTTCTGTAGTGAGACTAATATTCCTACGACAAATGCAACGTTATGGAGTGATTCTCGAGTTGCCTTGGGTTGGATACGCAGTGATCCTAACAAATGGAAAACCTTTGTTTGCAATAGAATAACAGAAATTGTTTCTCATTCTAATTCTTCCCAATGGAGACATTGTCCTGGTAAAGACAATCCTGCTGATATACTATCTAGAGGTGCCTCACCATCAACACTGAAAGATCTAGACATTTGGTGGCATGGCCCTAAGTGGTTAACTACACCTGAAGAAAACTGGCCTGATTCTAATAGCACTTATGAAGATTACACTCACAATTTAGAATCGAAGAAGAAGGAAGTTCAGACTTTTAACATTGCCTTAACTCAACCAATTATCAATGCTGAAAACTACAGTTCATACTTTAAACTGTTACGTGTAACATCTTGGATTTTTCGCTTCAGTCATAACTGCAAAACACAAGACAAAATATTTAGTGAGTTGAATGCCACAGAACTCAATCAAGCTCGCAACTATTGGATAGAAACTGTTCAGAAAGAGTCATTTCCTTTGGAATATGAAGCCTTGTCTAATTCAAAGTCTCTTCCCAAGAACTCGAAATTGGAAAAATTCAACCCGATTTTTGACAACAAGTTGATACGTCTTGGTGGCCGACTACAATTTTCTGATTTATCTGAATCTGAGAAACACCCGATCTTATTAGAAGGATCTCATCCTTTCACAAGCCTACTTATACGCCAAACACACTTACAATTGCATCACCTTGGGGTCCGGATTGCACTTTCTCAGCTTCGTTCTGAATTTTGGATATTAAGAGCAAGACAGGCCATTAAAAAGTTCATACAGTCTTGTCTTCCTTGCAAGATACTGAAGCAAAAATGTGGTGAACAGATAGAAGCTCCATTGCCCGATGAGAGAATTCAGAAGTCGACTCCATTTGAAACCACAGGAATTGACTTTGCAGGACCCCTGCACGTGAAGAACAGCAAATTGGTTACAAAGGCTTACATCGTCATATTTACTTGTGCTACAACCCGAGCCATACATTTAGAAGTTGTTTGTAACTTAAGCACTGATGATTTCTTACTTGCACTTCAGCGATTTGTGTCCCGACGCTCGCTTGCTCACTCAGTTTACTCAGACAAGGCAACAACCTTCTGTGCCGCTGACAGAAAATTGAAGTCCCTGTGGAACATCATTTCTTCTTCCAAAGTACACCAGTTCTATGCTCATCATAACGTAATCTGGAAATTCATCGCCCTTCGAGCGGCTTGGTGGGGAGGATGGTGGGAGAGAATGATTGGAACTATCAAACAGTGTCTGAGAAAGACCCTCGGCAAAGCTTGTCTGGACACCACTAGACTAACGACTATACTGTGCGATATAGAAGCCGCCGTAAACAGCAGACCGATTGTCCACAAATATGGCTCTACGGATGATCCTGAAGAAGCTCTTACCCCAGCACATTTCCTAATAGGAAAACGACTAACAACGATCCCAACTGGACCACCAAATTCCCACTCTGACCTTACACGAATTTGGAGGAGTCGTCAACAACTTATGGACTCCTTCTGGAGAAGATGGCAGAGGGAATATTTGATGGACCTAAGATCATTCCATCACGTGAGAAACCCACCGAAATGACCCGAAATCCGTGTTGGAGACATAGCATTACTACAGGAGGACATCAGACCTCGACATACCTGGAAGAAAGCACGTGTCGAAGCAGTTATCCTTGGCCGCGAAAACAAGGTCCGTACGTGTAAACTGAGAACCAACGGACAAACCATCTACCGGCCAGTGCAGCTGGTCATCCCCCTCGAGGTTGACCAGGGTGGGGAGGATGTTGCGTACACGGAAGCTATATACCAACCTCAAGAGATTTAAATGATGTTGCACGCACGGAGGCCACATGTGAGCGTTGAGAGATTTAAACATTTAGTTGCCCTTGTTTGGCAACACTTATAAAAAAATAAGAATGTAAATATAAATAAAAAGACGAAGTTTAGCCATTGTTGTTCCTGAATTACTTCTACATTTTACTACTTTTTATGCAATCTTCAAAAATATATATGTTACCGTGTTAAAATGGGAAATCCGTTACTTCATACAGTATCTTGGTATTTCATAAAACGACTAAACAAGTCAGTTAAGGCATATGAAGTTATTGAATTCTATGGTGTGACTAGATATTCCGTGGAACAACGATTGCTTGAACTAGAATATGAAATACGGCACTCGAAAGCTCCTTCAACCGACTCTAGATGATTTTAGTCAGTCTTGAGCCACATACAACTGCTTCGCATCATTCAGTGCAGCTGATATGCATCATTCAGTAGCTTTTAGACGTGGACTTTGATCTTTTACATCAGTTCAAAGTTGCGATACTGTACAAGGATTTAAAAAACTCTCATGTAAAAAAATGAGCAATAGTTAAGGTGTGCTTGTTTAAAAAATAATATGCAGTGCAATTTAAAGTATCACCACAAGCATCCTTGCTCTAATAAATTATGATAACATCAAAGTGTTTCCTGAAATTGTAATTAATATTCTCTTTTTCTTAAAAAAGTTTACACAGTGTTTTTTCTGAAACAACAGTTTTTCTTTTTAGCAAGTATTTTTGATAATATTTAAATATTTCCGAAGCATATTATTTTTATTTCCACTCTGATTAATATGAAAGCTATAATAAATTACACATCCTCTGCATTCCTAAATATTTATCAATCTTTCACAATAGGGATAAAATAATTTTACGAACTGTTTTAGTTATTTATAAATAATAAAATTATTTCTGACATTCCACTTAAAAACGGTCTACCATTAGCTATTTCATAGAATAACCAGATAAAGTATGAACTCTTTCATCTATTATAAACTTCAATGGACTTGTTTGTTTACTTCGTGAAATACTTAGTTATATGGGGTGTTATGCAGTGGGGCTTCTCTAGGTGCACTCTGCCTTGACTCCCCTACAACTGCAGATCACGTCTCCATGAAAGGAAATTTTCTGCGTGTACTGTATCGGAATGCAGGTAGCCTTAGTCAGATTAAAATAGTCGAAGTAGAAAATAAGGTTAATCAGGCTGTGGGTCAGGGTTTTCTAGAAAGATGAATCTGATATTGATGAGAAGGACTGAGAAAATTTTTAATTTAAGAATTACTTCATTTGTTCCTTAAAAAAAAAACGAGGCAAGTAGCCAGTGGAATTTTAATCGAAGTGCCTGACACCCTCTGGAAAATTTTCATTTGTTAAAAAGATGTGTGATGGAGAGAACAAAAAGGAAATCACTGTATGGAAGAATGAAAATTATTTAAATATATTTTCTCCACTCCATCTCACGGAAATCTGATCCAAATGAAATAAATGTTACCGAAAGCTCAAGCCCCTGAGCTCTTGAGGTGTTACTGCATTTACACAACTTGTCTTGGGAAATCGGGCATCCTGAAGAAGGGAAAAAAGGAATTTTAATTTGCTAAGATCAAAGTTCTGCAAGATATATATATCTATTTCATCAACTAGCTTTGTCTGTAAAGTGATGGAACGTGTGGTAAATGAAAGACCCTTGTATTTTCTTCCTGGAAAACAATAATTTGTTGACACACTGCGAAGCTAGGCTCAGAAAATTCCGGGCTACTAACCAACAAATCCTTCTGTTATGACAAGCCATTAATGATGTCTTAGATCAGAGTAAAATTCTTGTTGCAATGTTTTTTTTATAAAGTTTATGATAGAATGGGGAGAATTAATATATATCAAAAGTTACAAGAGATAGACATCGATGGAAATATGCTATCATTTTTGAAGAGTTTGACTCAACAGCGCAGAAGTGCTGTGTGATATGGAAATCATTCCTCCAAATACAATAAAACATTCACTGCTCTGGATTACAATAGGGAGGGGATACGAGAACTACTCTTCCAAACATATAGATTCACGCCCTCCTATTAGATTTGGAGGAGCTGGAGTGTGCTTTCTAATCTGACCATTTGATCTTTTGCACTTAGGCTTCCAAGGAGAGTTAAACCCACATTATGGATAAATTAAAGAGAATATTAAATATTCTTTCACACTGATGCAAAGCAAACGAAATGGAGATCAACACTGAAAAATCAGTGTACCAGATCTTTATATTAAATAGGCAACCACAAGTGAAATGGATATTTTTATAAAGATATTAAGCTTAAAGAGTCTTATACGAGGGTTACTCTGAAATTTTCGAGATACAACTAGGTTTTTAAAGTTATACTTACAAAATTTTAGGTGTGTTCAAAGTCCTCCAGTATCAATGCACTTTTGTAGACGAATTTTTCACACATTAAATGTCTCAAGCCATTCATTTCTTGGAATACATGAAAGAAATGCATTTATAGCAACATCAATCTCTTCTTCTTTTGAATGAATACGACGTCCACGTAAGTCCTTCTTTAGATTAAAGAATAACCAAAAGTCGCACAAAGCTGGATCAGGTGAATACGGCGGATGTTCGTCACTTTAATTTGTTTTTGCTTAAGAAACTCAACTGTTAATCCGGCTGTATGTGAAGATGCATTGTCATCGTGAAGCATTAGTCCCTTAACATTTAGTTCTTGTAGAATTTCTGGAAGACATTTAGTGGTATACCAGTTTGCTGTTACTGTCTTCTGTCCTTCCAACTTGATGGCTTTGACCAATCCCGTACTTCTGAAGAAAACGGCATACATCACTTTTTTCAGTGCGCGTTATTTTTTCACCATTGTCGGTGTGGGATCATCTTCAAAGACCCATATTTTGCTTTCTTGACGTGTTGGAACGTCAAAAAACGGTATGTACGTTTCATCACCTGTTACAATTTTAGAAATGATGCGGTGGCCACCATTATTTAGCAATTTAAGAGTTACTTTGCTGATTCTGACTCTCTCCTCTTTTTGGTGCTTAGTTAGATTATGGGGAACCCAACGGCAAACTACTTTTTTCATATGTAATTTTTCATCAAAGATTTTGTGTATGGCTGCGGGTCCAATGTTAAGTTCCTTCTGTATCTACAGCAATTATCATCCATGAAAATTATTCGTATGGAAGACACATTATCCGGGATTACTGCCGACGGCGGCCTTCCTGTGTGTTCTTCATTCTGAAGAAAATTGTGACCTCTTCTAAATTCTCTAAACCATCTGAATACAGTAGCACGAGCTGGAGATTCATCACCAAATGCTAATGGCAACCATTGAATGCATTCTTCTTGATTTAATTCTGCTTTAAAATAGAAAATCATAGAGCGAAAATGTTCTCGAGTCAACTCTATTTACTCTTTTGCTTAAAATTCATTCTACGCTAAACAAGTTGAAGTAAGTCAGTAAAAAATGGTATTCGGTGTTAAAATTATTTGTATTTTAAAATTAAACCGTTATTTTTATTTTGTAAATTCTCGTCCGCGCGTTTCTCAAAAATTTCAGAGTAACCCTCGTAACATAAAGTATCTTGGGATTGTATGTGATAAGAAATTATCTTAGAAGACTCATATTGGGGAATTTGCTTTAAAGGTGAAAGATCAAGAATTATGAAAGGACTTGCTGGTGTCAGGTGGTGTTGCAGAACAGATACTCTTTACTCAAAGTACATCATGTATATTAAACCAATTTTAACATTTTGCTACTAACCACTTTTCACATATAGAAACTCGGCTGCTTGTTAAATTGATCATGCACATTGTTCTAGAATTTAGCCTATTCAAAGAAGGAAATTAAAAGAAACCCTTTCCTTTTAAAATTTGAATCCAGGCAAAATTTGGTCGAGAACAAAAACCTTGATGAGAATGCTTGAATGTTTCAGAAATTCAAAATTTTAAATTCTCCATTCCCTTGGTGTGATTTACAGTGTATGTTAGCAAATTCACGTGCTGTTTATTTTATGGTAGTTATCAAACGAGAAAAATAATCTAATGGTAATATGAAAATGCTTTTTATTTCATTGCTCTACAAACATGAATTAGAGCTGGGAACAGAATGGTTAACACTCTACCCTGCGGTTCGACCCATAATGCGTATGAGTCCCGCCTTGGGTTTGGATGTTTGTAGCAACTCTGAACATAATTTTAACAGCAGGTATAGTTTTAATAGAACCCTCGTGAGGAAAAATGACTATTGAGTGATGAATAATTACAAATAAAATTTTTAATTTAAAGTAATTTCATATTTTGAATAAAATTTAACGCATTGAGATGATTGTGACATCTTACCACATGATGTTTTACGTTATCTTGTCAAATTATGTTATAAAAATATTAAATTTTAATAATAACTGTCTATAATCAAGTATCAAAAGAAGAAAAATGGCAAATTTCATATCTAATTAGCTACGTCATACCAAAGGAGAGACAAAAAGTAAACCACAGAGAAGAATACTGAATATAAATTTTTGTAAAATAAATATAGAAAATGACATGTTCTTTATGTTCTAAATTATTTGTCATTTCATTTCACTGCACTTTCGCTTGAGTCGTGTCTCGAACTCAGTGCTTCCAAAAATGTGAGCGCGGTCTTCACCCACCAGGCCACTACTGCCTTTAAATTGCCCTTACTTCAGCAACAGTCCTTAGAGTAAAGATGGAAGGCGATCTTTGCCAAGAGGAGGCAGATGCAGGAACTCAAGATAATTTGTTTCACACCATGACTACTGTAAACATTTACAATCAAATGGGAGTCAGCGGTTTAAGGTGTGAGCATGTCTTCAATGTTGATTCTTGTACCTCCTTGGAGGGGGGATTGACTTCACATCTGTTTCTTAACAAACATTGCGTTCTTGATGAAGCATATCCTTTTTACTAAAATATCGTTTTAAATATTCCTTACTAGAACCTGAGAATTTCCAACGTTAATTATAATAAATAAAGATTAGCGATTTCTCAAGTTTTCTTGAAACATCATTAAAATGGCAAGTGCATAAAATTATGTTGTTTTCAATGTTTCCAGAAAAAAAATGAAAGAAAGACAATAATTCATAAATAAATAGAAGTATTAATTATTTACAGTCATCATTAACAATACATAAAGTAAAGAATATATTTTTTAGTCCTCCTCACAGTGTGCGCTGTCGATGCTGGCGTAAGACAGAAACGTCTACAAAATGGTGGCCTTCATTTTCCTGGCGATGTCCTGGAGCAGAACGGCTTGGCCCGCAGGCAGCTTGAAGAAGGCGTCCTCGGTGATCAGCCGCCAGCCCATCTGGGGCTGCAAAGGAAAACAAAACAAAAATTAGCAAATTTATTTACTTTTAACATATAAACGTCTGCTTTATAAGAATATGAAACATAGCAGAGCTTCAGTGGCTCGGTAACTTCATGCCACTTGCCGTTAAGATCAGCAAAGTGAAGCGTAATGCAACCGCGAGCAGTGGTTGAGAGGGTAATCACACCGTACTGGGTTATTGGAGCTTCAAAGTCCTTCCGGTATGACGGGGATGTAGAGAAGAGAGTTCCAGCTCATGTGTAACTTCGTCATCTGAACGTAGTTCAGAATTACGAGGTACTTGGTGATGGGTGAATATTCCAAACCCGTTAACCTATAGTATATTGTCCGGGCTCGTCTACATCGCTATCTATGTATTAAGTATTAAAATAGGGATAACTAATAGCCCAGTCTGTTAGGATCCATTTGCCATCTTTGCAGAACTATAAAGAGCAGAAGAAATGCCACTTTATCTAGTGTAGCAAACAGTGGATGTGGCTCCTCTTGGAGAGTGAAAAATGCTGTACCTTCGTCATTTAGAAGTAGTAAACAAGCAGAGGATCCCCAGATTTGGCGAGCTAACCCCTATAAGCGTTTTGTTCACATGCAGAACTTTACGACACAGCCTAATGAACGTGCCTCAGCAACCATTATCGAACGCTACAGATCTGAACTCACTATCATCCGACGGTGAGAACAAGCAACCACATCCGTGTGGCTTCGGAGTGCCTCGTAACTACTTTTCCACGTGAGATGCAAACTGGAAAACATTAAAATAAAATTGCTGAGGGCTTTGAAACGTGAATTTTCCTTTTTATCATAAATACAGTTATCAATAATCTTTTTGTCACTAATACACACACCAATTAATAAATGTTACAAGAAAAATCTAATGTTTTTATTAATATGTTAAACGATGCTTCTTGAACTTTCGAATGCGTTAGTAAGTGTTCTTGTGTTTCTTCGTGTCTTGGCAGCCTGTTGAAATGAGGCTCCTTTAGAAATCTACCGCAAAAGTGGTCAGCTATTCAACGTTTGTACATAAAATAACCTTAAAAGTCAAATTTCATTATCAGTGGACTCAATTCCTCACCAGACAGTGCTTTTGTACTTACAACTTGTAGTGTGACAAATGCCAAAGATAGTTTGTCTACATTGTATAGTTGTGCATATTTGTATTTGAATTTTGAAATCTTCCTAATTTAATTTTCTGCAGCAAGCTAATGGCAGCACTTCATTTTTTTAATTTTTAGAATGACACATTTAATAATAAGTAAAGTAGAATATTTATACTTTTTCCAATTCTTTTATATTTGTATATGCTAAATAACTTTAGCAAATGAATGGAAAACGAAAATAAAATAAAGAGTTTTGAGGCAAGAGAAATTTGTCCTCAGAATTGTTTTATGTGAAATGATATTGGATAAAATAAACTGCTTGCTTTGAATTGTAACTTTATGAAATAATTTCTAAAATTATAAAAACAATAGAATAAAAAATATTATTTTAATTTTGCCTCAACACGTATAAGGGAAAAACATTTTCTGTTAAGAAATGCATTCATTCAAATTTTCATAGTAAAAAAAAAATAAATAAATAAATAACTAAATGAATTAACGAGAAAAGTGTTGAGATGTACAGTAAGTTGCATTTTTATTCAAAATACTTAATCTATAAATGTTTTCTATTAAATGTTTTAAATGTAGAATGATTTCCATTAGTAACTGTACATAAAGTTCAGTTAAGAAAGAATATGTGTATTTTAATATTGCCTCAACACGTATTCCTGACTTACCTTTCTTTAGCTGGACTTGCGCTCCATAAGTGATTAGGCAGTTAGATATATTTCTGTATTTTTATGTTCTTTTATATATATATATATATATATATATATATATATATATATATATTACTTTTGAATTTTAACTTATATTTGTGTTATTGTGTCTCTTGATTTATTATTTATTTTTGACTGTATATCTTTAAGTATTGCTCCAATTGATTTGTACTAATATTGAAATGAATGTATTTCTCGCGTGAAAATATCTTACAAAAGAGAATAAGAAATAAAAACTCCGGAATCTTAACACTTTACAGTTAATAATAGTATTCTCTCTAACAAATAAATATTTACAATGAATATTTTAATATTTTCATTTATTTATACATTTAAATTTTTTGCAACTTTTCTTCCTCCCATGAAAAATGTATGTTTTCTAATACAAATAATTTGAAGTGTTAAATTTATAGAAGGAATTTTTGAAATAATATTTTTGATAGCATTTTACTTAAATGTGTTTCTTCAATTAATCATTATAAAATAAATATCCAGTTAATTTCTTTTGGATTAATAAAATATTTTATTAGAATTGAGTAAAGTGGTAGATATTCATAAAATATTTTTTTCTGTAAACATAAACTGAATAACAAGAAAGAAAATTTTGTTTAATTTTTACATCATTAATTTTGTATTAATGTTTTAATCAGTTAAAGAATCGTCTGTCATGTGTCTTTAATTACTATTTTACCATTCGGAAGTAATTTATTTCTCGTATTAGAAACATTTTATTGAAAATTTAAGTTCTTAGCTTAACGTCAGAGATCATTTTTTAAAATTTTAAAATTCATCAGACGAAAAAAAAACACAGTATCTTATTTATAATATATAGCTAAAAACATAGCTCTTATTTATAATATATGTTTCATAAATGTGTAACCATAAACTTTAGCGATTGTATTAGGTATTGAGGAATATGATAAGAAACATCAATATTAGAATTTTAAAGGGATACTTAACTAAATTCTAAATTGAATAATAAATTTGTGCTCTGCACATGTTGCTAAGTTAAAATTACTAACAAGCATGGTATGAAAAGACAGCAAAAGGATCTATTACTCTTACAGATTACAAACTAAATTGTTTTTTAACCTGACACTCAAGAAGAATCCTAAACAAGATATGGTTCAACGGGCGGCGCACAAGAGATGGAAGATTTTGGGGGAGGAAAGAGCTGTTCCCGTTTTTCCAAGAAAGACTGCGGTGGCCCTTTTTAGAGGTCTAACTGGACATGATTGTTTGCGGGACCATCTCTATAGGATTGGAGTGGTGGGTTCCCCGGACTGTGTTTTTTGTGACTCTGGTCAATCAATGATTTTTGAACATTTAAATAATTGTGTTTTTATTTCTCAGTATGAGGGCATTGTTGAAAAGTATTGGAGAGCGCGTGAACTAATGGCTTAGGCGCTAATCTTCGGCATTTGTAAATAACAGATTACACCCAGTTAACAAAAGGATCGATTTAGATTGCAAATTCTAAATTAATCGATATTGGGCATCAGAACAAATTTCCTGGAAAAGTTGTGTATGTTAAATGGATAACCGTAATACAATAAATGCGATTCCATTCGAAAAACGTTTGCCAATGAAATATACTAAGTTTTAAATCTACGAAAAAGACAAAAGCGATTTTCAATAAATCTCATTTAAGTGGTTATACGCAAATATTCGAAAGCGAATTTTCATTTTAGTTTGTATGTATCCACACACACATAAATGTGTTATTTTATGTATATTTATTCTCAGAAATTTAAGTTTTGCTTGCTATTCTCAAATGAGGAAACATGGCTCTATTTCGATAATCATATCTGATTCAAATTACGGAAAGGAATTATATCCATAATCAAAATGTGCGTCCCACACGATATATATTTTTGATTTTATTAAATAATTATTATTCGGAAGAAAAATAAAAGATATTAATGAGAAAATAAATTATCATTTAATTTAAATAGTGAAAGTTATTTTATCAACTATTTAAAATGATTACTCTAATACCAAATCTTAATTTTTCTCATGAAAAATTAAGAATTTCATGAAATTAATTAAAATTTGAGAGGTAACAAAAATGAATTATTCTACCAATAAAATATATTATCTAATGGATAAATGATACATCATATATTTTAAATCTAATTGATCTAATGATCTAATTGATAATTATTATATCAATAAAATATATGATCAATAAAATAATTAATAATGCCCTTAATTTTTAAAAAATGCGAAAACATTATTATAAAGATTCATTGCAAAATTGAGAATGAATAAAATATTATGACACTGAATCTGCTTATAAGGCTAAAACAATCTCAGTCAATTTATAACCTATAATACCTATATAATTTTTAACAAGTATTGAGTTATAGAAGCTGTCGCATTCCTTACTTTCCCTTATGAAGTATAAATTCATTAGATTTATTATATTTTTCAGTATAAGAAACACACTCATTTCAAAAACTAATTGTATGCATTCTTTTTAAATATTTTACAAAACTCGGGTATGAAATATATTTTAGTAATTTGAAATTAATGACTCACAATGAGCTTTCTGTTTTGAACAGTTGTTTTATCAAAATCAGTATGACAAATTTTTAAAACATCATTGTGAAGAATTATAATAACTACAAGACACTTTTATATTTACTCATAAATACTAATTTGCAGTCTTTTATAATTTATACTTAGCAGATGATAACGAAATTAAAGTTGCTTTTTTAATCGAAATTATGTCCACAGGGGGGATTTACAACTCACCTGCAGTTTTTCGGAAACGTTCTCCGGCATGTCGAAGTGTATGTGCCACAGTTCCACTTCCTTCCATGCTTGGTCGGTGTTACAGGGGTCGTCCATGTAGCCTTTGTACACGATCTCATGGGCCATCTTCAAAGGCTCTTCTCCTTCCGAAATATGTGAAAAACTTTCCGTCGAATCAGATAAATTTACCTTGGGCTGAACTACACACTCTCTAAAGAACTGTATTTAATAAAACGAAAGAATATATTACTTTGAATAACCTACATTTTTAAAACATTTATTTCATTTCTTAAGTACACTATTATCCATTCAAAATGCAACACCAAAAAAGACTAGACCCATCAAAGAAAATATTATTTAACATGTAACACTTAATACAAAGATCAAATGATTAAAATGACAGGTCTCTTGTGAAATGCGCATAAAGAAGTTACCACAGCCGCCCATTTTGGCTTTGCCACATGCCTCAGTACAGAATCAAGGTAGTTTTGGATGTATCTTTAGAGTATAAACCGTTTATCCTGCTTCCTCACATTGCCAACGTTGATCTGGTGAAGGAGCAGATAGGGTTATTTGTTGTGCAAGAATGGATCAAGTGTTTCCGATGGGTGATAGATCGAGAGAACGAGGAAGACAAGGAAGTAATCGAATCAGAAAAGGAAAGAAGACCTTTGGAATAACCACGTCTTATCCTGCATGAATAGGGCTGATGGCAATATCTGGATGTATGAAAAGACCACTGGTTTTCACACCTCAGCGATGCAATGCAGTCTGTTTCGTGTACCGGAAATGTGTACTATAGGTGTGCAAGAGTGTAATCTAATCTACCCTAAGCCATGACACCGGGTGCAGATCTAGTGTGGCAATGTATAACGCAACAGTTCAACAGTTTCTCACCGTTGTGTTTTTTTATTCGGTATTGACCATCGTGCTGGCTGTTGCAGACGAAAATGGGATTCGTCATAAATGACAGAATCTTTTCTTTCTTTTATCTGTATCTGTCATTCTTTGCATTATTGGAACACAAGCACTTGTGGTTCTGAGTCAAAAGGAACAAAGCAATGAACGCTTTGCAGGCACTCCACTGAACTGCAAACGACTCCGAATACTATGACTAAAAACAGAAATATGCTTAACAGTGTGTTAGCCTATTCTCCTGTGTTTCTTGAAATGGTTGAGCAAAATTACTGCTATATGCACAGAATGTCTGCCATCACGTGCTGCTGTGCAATGAGTTGTGTGCGATCTCCGTTTTCTCTTACATGGTCACAGTTGCTTACACGAACACTGATTTTTCTGAGTGATAATCCAAAATCCTTATAGGCTGCTATACTTAACCTCTGAACTCAGGGACTTGCTAAAAAGAAAAGCGATGTCTTTTCACACATTCTTTCAGGGTTTTGTATTTTGTAAGCCCAGCAGTGTAAATGAGCAAATTGTTATCTTTTAGGATCTACAATCTATAAATATATGTATAATGTGTTTCAAAATTATAAAGCCATCTAAATATCATTCATTTAAATAGTACATCACATAAAAGGAATAATTTGAAAAGATTAAAGCAATTGAAATGGGCTATATTTTCACAAATAAATAGTTAAAGAAACAAATTGAGCTAGTTTCCCATAGCAAATAATTTTTTGAAATTTCATTATCAAATAAATATAAAGACAAATAAATATACATAATACAAATATAAAGCATAATTTTGTATCTAAAATCATTTGAATTTTCAAACTTATCATTATTTTCCTTTCAAAACTTTGATTACGAAAGAAATGCAAATAATAATATAAACATTATAATTGACTTTGTTCATATGAAAGAATTCATAACGTAAGATGGAAAAAAATAGCTTGAGCAAGAAGTCCTTAAAGCTTTGCTTTCAATGTATCCTGAAAATTTCGAAAGGGGTAATATATAAGAATCTTAAATCTTCTAAAACTGCTATTTATATTTCTTAAAGTAGAAGAAATGGACTACGGAGAAAGAATAAAATATCATTTGGGAGCAATTTCCACAATTTTCAATAAATATAATTTATCTCCTCATAGGAAAATGCAGACAATTATATCACATAAAGCAACCTGTGTAACTTGAAGATTAAACTCAAATTCTTCTTTTCAGAAGAAAAAAGAAAACTAGTATTAACTAAGTATATTAAAGCATCATAAGAAGACTAGATGGAATCGGCTGTACAATTCTTGGAAAAATATGATGAATGATCTTGAATTATATTTGGCTAAAAATATTTTTACGGCCATTAAGATTACTGGATTGGTACTATTCACTATAAGCATAATGGACGAACATCAGCTCAAGATTTCTTCAATAGATTAGTGGCTGGTTTGTGATGCTGTGGGCCTTGGAAAATGGGAACTACAAGGAATTCTTTGAAAAACACAGAGTCAGTTTTTATCAATCACTGCTTTATTAACATCTTAAAAATTTTAATTGACTTTTAGAAAGGTCAAATTTAAAATTTCAGCAAGAACCTGCAATGAACTAAAAATTAGTTTCAGAAAAGAAAAACAATCTTAAGCTAGATAATTCAGGTTCTGATCATGGAAAAGAAATTAGGCCGGGCAGTTTCTTGCAAATAATAATCAACATGATTCTGTATAAGAATTGAAAGTAGTTATCAATAGTTAGCATAGTTATTATTTAGTTATTACAGAGTGACAAATTTATACTGTTGATAAAATTGTACTGCTTTTGATTGGTTTAATTCATGCCCACCACTTTTTATAATAATTTCATTTGCTTAAGAGATCTTATTGTTAGTAAAACAATTAGGTATATTTATCCCAAATTTTTTCAGTTTTGAACTTTGCTAAATCTCAAGAAAAATTTTTATTATTTTATTTCTTCTCACTGCGAATTCTCATTTCTGGAAACCACGCCCATTACTGAAACTCTCATAGCTGATTAACTATCATACGCATTCAGGCTCGCGCTCACCGTGAGTAATGACATGTTTTTCTCCTCCAGGAGCTATTGCAGACGAAGAAGTAAAGTGCTTGCTACGCAGGCCGAAACTTCGTTAAATATGTTAGATCCAAGATCCAAACAAATAGGTAATTTTTATTTCCTTGTGTTTGAAATAATATGCCAAACCAATGACGACAATTTATTTGAGGCGGGATTAAAATAAATTCAAACTGCTAGAAAGAGCTGAATATCCACAGACAAACAGTATCACGAACTGTAAAATGATTCTTGGAGCTTGGCCATGACGGTGATGGACACCGAAAACCAAATAAAAGAACTGTAAATACAAATGAAATTCTCAAAATTATCAAAAAACGAATCAATGAAATCTGAGAAACTCAATGAGAAAAATAACTACAGATATAGGGATTAATAGAGAATCAGACAAATTGCAAAAGAAGAACTTTGACTTAAGCCATAGAAACTTTGAAAAGTACAGAACCTGAGTAAAATAAGCGTACACGGTAGCAAAGATGCTAAGCTTTCCTCTGAAAGTCCGCAAAAGATGCATGGCAGCATTTCATCTTCAGGAACGAAAACCTTTTCAGAATTAAACAATCCTATAATCGACAAAATGACCGTTATTGTTCATCTGAACGTCCTGGAACTTCCACAAGAGTAGAACGTAGGCAACATCCACAGTCAGTTATGGTTTGGGGAAGCATTTATGAATCTGGAAAAACTCCTTTGGTTTTCATAGATCAAGGCGTCAAAATGAGTAAGACCATGCACAACAATGAAATTTTACAATCGGTTTTACTTTCTTGGGCCCAAAAACATTTTAAAAACAGCATCTGGACACTTCAACAAGATTCTGCCACTTCTCATACAGCAAAAGCAACGCAAGACTGGTGTCAAACATATCATTCAGATTTCATACCTGTGAGAATGCGATACCCCCCTATTCACTTAATGTAAACCCTATGGACTATAGTGTTTGGTCTATTCTGCAATAAAGAGAATGCTCTATACCGCATTGAAGTTTGCACTGCCTAATGGCTACTCTTAAGAAGGAATGGGCTAAATTAATCACTGATGAACTGCGGCCCATTGCACAAAATTTTACGCGATGTTTAAGGTTCTGTATCGATGCCCAAGGGGGCCATTTTGAAAATACTTAAATATGTTGAATCTAAGTAATAAATCACTTAAGTAAAGTTATTTTTTTTGGAAATAAATTATATATTATTAATACAATATTTTCTTTTGTCAACAGGATAAAGTTTTCCCTCTGTAGTATAAATAAATATTAGTTGTCAACGAATAAATAGGACAAAATTCATGAAACTTAAAGGGAAAACCAGATCTAATGAAAAATCATGTCTATGGAATAATCTAGAAAATTGATGAATCAATATATTTTTAGATTTGAAATATAATTGCTTTAAACTGTGGTCTAATAACTTTGTAATATATATTAAAATATATAAAAATTTTAAATTCTTTATAAAAAAATCAGTATTTTTATTATCTCTTTAAAATAATTTGTATTTATTTTGTAAATTAAACGCAGTGATACGACAGGGATCCAAAACCTACCGTGCCTATCTGTTTTCTTAACTGGGAAGGGGGGGGTCGAGAATTATTTTACAGGTTAGGTGGTCAGACTAACGCAAGAATTTCAATTGCCAAACATGCTTGGTATTCAATTTTATAAACCCACTGTAGGGATGGAAAGCTAAGTCCATCTTCCCCAGCCAAGGATTGAACCCGTGCCATGGAAATGGATACCAGGTATATATATTTATTTTACACAAATTATACTTTTCAGTGTATTATTTATATCAAAAAACTGTATTTTAAAAAATAGTATTATTTTATTCATCGTGGTAGTTCTTTTCGAATTTTTTTTTACCCGTGGAATAAGAGCTATTAGTATTCACTTCATTTTGATACATACATTTTTGTTACTTAAAAAAGCCACTATACTTCATGGTGTTGTTAATTTTGAATACATAAGGTACATGCTGTTATACTGATTCGAGAATCCTATTACATCTGCTGTAGTATGTTTAAGTATTAAAAGTCTAGAAATTTGCTGGAGTAATTATATTTAAATATATTTTTAAAACGCGTTAATACAATTTTATATGATGTAAGCATAATTATATAAAAATCAGAATAATGCTGTTGAGATCTAACAATTTCAAATTTGCTACAAGTTTAATTTTAAGATTTAGTCTTATCGAAATAAGGATCAAATGCTGAGAAAATGAAATCTCAAAATAAAAGGAAGAGTTTAAGTTAAGAAATATTTGTAAAATTTGAAATAATATGCTTTAGTTATTTTATGTTTTAACTGGGAAATTTTTTTCAAAAATCATTAAGAATGTTAAAAGAAAATTACTGCCAACTTACTGTTTTGCAGCTTATTCTATTTTTAAATTAAAGAGTGTCGGTAAGATGGGTGTACAATATCAGAAAACATATCTAATTTTATAATTTATGTGAAAAATTGTGTATTCTCAAAATTTTATCCAAATAACGCACTTATTTCCCCCTCTTAAAGAGCGAATTTTTAAAGTGTCAGAAAACGCTGCTGCTCAAGAGCCATTTTCGAAAAGCTGCAAAGAACACCTCCTAGAACAAAAATTAGGATATTTAACATCACAAATGCGTCCTTCTTGCTATGACTGTTGCATTTTCTAAGCTGCTTGCATCCGTTGACGTAATGTTTAAATATAACCTATACTAGCCACAATGCAGTTTATCTCTCAAACCCTATTAACAGAAAAAGGCAAACAATTTCTGCCCTAAACTGATTTATATAAAGAGTTATTACTGTCAATTAGATTTTTAAAGAATGTAACTTTCAACTTGTATAGAGAAATATACAATATCCCTATTTAATTTTTAATAAGTCAAACTTTACATTTCAAACAATAATATTCATAATTTCATTTTCAGAGAATATAATGTCATTATATTTTAAAACAATATAGCCTTTTTTCACACATACCCGTGTCACAAAAAGTTATAACACTTGGATATTTGCAGTGTGTCAGACAATAGCATTTGTGAATATTATCTATCATGAGGAATTGCGTTAATAACTGACCTTGACCAAAGAACTCGCTTCAGTCCAGGTGGCGCTTCCAGCAAACTGACTTTTGAACATGGCTCTGATGACTTCGTACCGATGCTCGCCCGAGACGAATCCCTGCGAAAAGAGATCAAATTGTAGCAAATCAAGTGAAGAGAGAGATCTATAAAACTGAAAGAAGGATTTTTGGGGAGCATATGATTGTTGTAAAGTATTCCTTTTTTAGATTCATACCGAATCGCTTGTATCATAATTTTGACTTATGAAAGTGATTCTCTCTCACCGATCACAATCGCGTTAGATAGGTCAAATCTCAAACAATAAATAGTATTTTATTACATAAAATGTGTTCATATTTTAAACAGCATCTTATTTAAAGGATAAATTTTTCAACATAAATAATCCTCAAAGGTGCTATGCATACATCATAGCTTAAACCTGATGTTATTCAATATTATCATTACCTGTAACTTAGTAAATATTATCCTTATATCGATTTATGCCATAAATAAGGGCATTAGATCTATTATCTCTTATCTTGACTCGTCTCCTGTCTGGATCCTGTCTGATAGCTTAAGTTCTGTTCAACACCTCTCCAACTGGCAAAGAGTGCGAGATGATTCTGGCGTCGCAATTATAAACATGTTCAAGCATCTCTTGCCCTTTCGAGAATTCACTTTCAGTGTATATCATCTCATACAGACATCCATGGCAACGAAAAAGCAGACTTATTGTCTAAGGAGGGTTATTGGAACATTGAAACGCCTGTGATTGCTTAACCTTCTCTGAATTTTCTTCGAGGACTACAGGATCTGACAGTGCTTCCTGGAACATTCCACTGCTATCAGGGAATAAAACCTTTAAGGGTTTTGTTCCTCCAGTGTAGCAAAAGTGAATCAGTCAACCACTGCAAAATTTAAAAGTAGACATTTAAGATATCAGAGTTACAATTATGGGAATAAGTCCTTTCCCATCTGCATGACGTATCAGAGAGAACAGGCGACTCTTGATCATATTTGTCAGGGACTTTCCAGACTAGATCTATATAGAAACCCGGTCATGGGGTTTTGAACTTATATTATTTATAGTATTATATCACTCAAATTCTTATAAAGAATATTGAAATACCCATGGAAATTTGGCTTATATTTCCATTAATTTTACAACCTAGTAACCGAATAGCTAACACTCTTGTCTTCGGTTTGAAAGTTCATGGGTAAGAATCATACTTTGGTCTTGCTATTTACAGTTGTTCAGGATCCCCTTTAAAGTGCAGATCTCGTTCTAATTAACCCTCATATGAAAAAATAAGTAACTAACAAACCAATCAGTTCATTTTGACCAAGACGATGCATAAGAAAAAGAGTATTTCAACGCTTTTATAAAAGCTGCATAAACTGCAGCATTTTAACAACGACCTTTTCAACAATAATAACTTTAATATAACCTTAACAAGGAAACCGATATTGGAATAGTGAAAGTGAGCATAGTTTACTGAAGGAGCGAATCGTAGCAAAAGATATTTGTGTGGTGCTAGGGTTTGAAACTACTTTTTCATAAAGACTAATTTTAATTTTCCTTAACCTTGATTTTAGATATATTATGAAGCAAAAACATAAAATTAACTAAAGTTTTTCATATGATTTCATATTCTTTTGAGATGTAGGTTATTTTCTGGCAAATTTTGGTAAAATTTTAACAAAACGGCAAACACTCAACAGAAAATTTTAATGAATCTCAGTTTAATCTGGACGTAAGTTTTTATGTTCTTTGAAGTGAAGTAAAATCAAAGAAAATATGTAGTTGCTATAGTCTCTATGTCCATCTCTGCTAGATGAGAACTGTGACTTTTATTGACCCTCGAGTTATGAAAAAACATTGCGGAATTAAGACAATATGGTTAAATGTTTATAACAATATCGATGTTCTAAGAAATTTTACTAAATATTCCTTTAAAACTTGCTGTAAGTTGAAAAGTTCCCATATATCTTAAATTTTACTTTACTTCATAGATAATTTAAATCACCAAGACAAAATTTCACATAAATATCATTATTACTATTTGAGATAAACTAAAATCTGTGACACGACAGTCTATGTGGGCCAAGGCCTACGTGCCCATTACTGTTCTATTGACCGAGAGGGCCTGGGCTGCGAAGCATATTTCCCCATTAGGTGGTCAGCCTAATGCGAAGCCCCCAGTGTTTAGTTCCCAAGCATGCTTGGTGCTCAGATTAACGACGAACAAAGCTGCGTTGACCTTGCCCAGCCCAAAGACCGACCTGTGGCTTGGAAAAGCTACCACTAAGCCACCAGGCTTCGACTGCTTGAGATACTGTGATGGATGTTTTGTTAAAAAACAAAGTTTTGAAAAAAAAAGTTATAGTTTCGCTTGTAATTGTTGCCAGTTTTTCCTCCGTATGTATATGCAAAACAAATATACTTATGACTATTAATCACCATATTATCAAAAAACATGTAAATTAAAAAATAGTTAAAAAGTAAAATATATTTTTTTACATTTCCGGTTACTTTTCGCAAAAGACAATGTTAAAGTATATCGTCATTGCAAAAAGAAACCATAACGTAACGTAAATTGCTATAACTTTGTTTCTATTTGACATGTACAGTAAAATCTTATGGAACTAGAAAGTTTTGAGTGCAAGATTCTCGAAACAAATTATACGTGTAGTCCAAAGTTGACATTTCATTGTAAGCGGATATTTTAAAAGTTTAGAAATGAGAAGAGAAAAATATGAAGGAATTATTAAAGGAAGCGAATCGTTTATCGCCAAGTACTGAGTACTTTATGTACCCAATGATATTTCAAAAGGACCTCCCAACAGTTATCAAATTGATTCTTTATAGCCATGAAAAGTTTGTGTAATGTGGAAATCAGATTTTACTGTCCAGCTTGCGAGAAAGATATTAAAAGGTAGAAAATCCATTTACAAAAATTGAGTAACTGTGTACGTTCCAGACGTTTCACCACTAGCACCAAAGAAATTAATTTACCCCTATTGCCAGAAGATAGAGAGAAGGATGCTAAAGTGTTTGAGGTTGTTGGAGTGTGTACACAGCTGGCTCCAAAACAGGAATTTCAATTTTTACATGTGCTGTATATTGAGGGATACACCTTGAATTCTTCTCCTCAATGCCGAAAAAAGGGTTTTTGTAATTATTATGATGTTTCATAACATGTTGAATTTCTTCATCTGTAATATATTCAGACAAAAAGACAAATTTTGTCGAATATTACTATCGACTGCCTGGAATCATCTAGACGAAGAAAGGGAGAAAAGAGATATCATTTGAAAATTTATACTACCATCTTCTCCCTAATAGGACGACTGGTACAAATGTCTAATGTGAAATACTTACTAAAAATAGTGTTAGGAAAAGCTCGTCTAGAATGCGACGAAATGCATACTCCACTCTGTAACAGCGAAAACATTCACAACCCACGCAATACCTAATAGAAGAAGATGACCAACAGCCTTTAACACTATTCATGTTCCTGTAAGAACATAACAAAATTGGAGCAGTAGATTTTGATCCTTTGGAGATGTAAGGCAACAGCTTTTACAAATATATTTATACACATGCAAACTTCAGATAGCTATTAGAAACAGTTATAGATTCTAAAACATAGAACAAAGAAAAAAAATCAGAAAAATTCGTGAATTTAAAATGGATGAAATTGGTCAATATACCAAACCAGAAGCGTCTGATCTGGCTGCTATAAATATTATTTGAAGTATTTCCCTGAAAAAAGGCCTATTTCGTTCGTTTTTCCAAAGTGAAAATGGAACGAGTAGTTCATGTGAAGAATGCAACGCTGGTATGCTCTTGAAGTACAAGCACCACCAGAAAAGATTTCTAGAGTAAAGTTATTCTCTAAATGTAAGCGTATGACAGAAACTGAAATTCTGAAATCTGGAAGAATTTTTTTTTTATCTAATCCTGACGTAAATGGAACAACTGGCCTTAGTTTGAATGCAGAACTAAATCTTAAGAAAACTCGTTTAACCGTAAAATCAAAGTTTTCGAAATCTTGATCTTGTAAATTGACTGAAACAAAACTGTAAACTTCATTTATGTTTAAAAAAATGCAAAAGAAAGGAGTTGCGAATTAGTTTGAAAATGATTGTAATCGTAACATTGATCAAATGATTGTAAGCATAACATTGATCAAATGATTGTAAGCATAACATTGATCAAATGATTTTAAGCATAACATTGATCAAATGATTGTTATCACGATTGTAAATATTATTCTACAACGATTCTGTGAAGACATCTTAACTCGAGATTTCATGCAACAGTTCTTTTAAGTGTTTGCAAATAAAATAATGACAGCTATAATATCATAACACTATTGAAACATTCTTCCAACGACGTTATTTAAAACACTCTTCCAATTAAAAGTGAACATTCATGACCAATCATTGCAAACATATTGCTGATCCGTATCTTTTCTTAAAATCCTGTCTGTCTTTAGATACATATGCAACACGAACATTACATTTACATTATCAAAGTTCTGAAAGAGATGAAGACATCTCTTAAATTAATGTATGAAAGAATAGACAATACGTACTCCTGGTATAGACAGCTGAAACCTTCGTTCAGTCCACAAAACAACAAACTCCAGTCCTTTCGTTGATAAAAATGCCTCCCGCGCCTTCTGAAATCTAAAAATATTTATAAAAGAAAGTATGTAATATACACATATGTTATAAATAAGTATATATATATATATATATATATATATATATATATATATATATATATATATATATATATATATATATATTTCACCATTTTCATTAATTCTTGGCTTCTTTCAGGACAGAAGTGCTCTGTAGCCGCTCTTTTTGATTAGACTGCTTTGCTAATGCTAATCCAGATAATATTAGTAGTTCTGATGAGGTTAATTTAAAACCCGCTAATGTTGTTGGAAAAATTTTAAAAAGTAGCCATAAAAGATATAAGAAAGATCAATCGGCTGATTTTATAAAAACAATAGTATAAAATAAACAGCGAATGTTAACTTTAGCAAAGTCTACAAGTTCCCATAGTAATTCAGAACCAATTTGAGCTACTGAGCACTAATCACGATGCTGAACAAAATACTGATATCCCCTCCTCACAGATTCCTTCCCAACAGAGGAAATCATTCGTTCCATCAGAGGGAAATAAGGCGGAATTAATTTCGAATTTCTTAAGGATTTAAAAGAAAGTATCAGACATCAATATTAAGTTCGCTTCTATCTGATGAAGAATTGAAAATCTTTATTAAATCTACAGGTTCTCATACAACAGTGATGGTTCATTTTGATGAAAACAATTAAGAGTGTCTCCTACAGTAAAAGATAAATCAAAATCTCAAAAAATATATGATTAGCATTGCTATCAGGCCCTCTGATATAGCTGAAGACCATCTAAAATTAAGATATAAGTTCATAAAAATTAATAGGATGAACAGTATTAAAATTGGAATCCCCATGACTCTATTTCTTTGTCATAAAATTTCAGCACCAGATGGTGCCACAATTTAATAAAACTAATAGCTATGTTGGCATTATAATGGAGTACTACAGAGGACCCAGAGAGTGGTTATTCAGTGCTTCAATTGTTAAATCTTCCATTATAACTATAAAATGTGCCACATGGCACCACATGTGTAAAATTTGCTGGCAAGCACAGCACTAAAAAATGTCCTCATGACGGAATCAAACAACCTACATGTTGTAATTGCCCTGGGAATCACCTTGCTAACTATAAAGGTTGTGCTCAATTTCTCATACCTAAACAAAAGTTTCAATTACAAAAAACCATAAAATCTGCAAAAAACAGTCACAGCTAAATCAGACCTGAAGCCTCGTATGCCAAAGGTACGCTCAGTCATTTGCCTCAGGGGCAATCTTGCTTCCCAATATCTCGCTTCCTCAGTTGAGCAGCAAAGAACACCACAAAGGGGCAGATGGTCCCTGTTCATTACTCATCCGGTACCACAGAGTGTACAAGTAGGAATGGCCAAGTGCTTCAAGTGAGGGTCTAGGCAACCATGTCCTGTTGTTAGACGAAAGATGGCGACTGCATTTCTTCTTGATAAATCGGGAATAAAGAAGGACCTAAATAACTCCAGTGCTTTCGAGCTATACGGGTCTGTAGGTCTCGCGAGGCATTAGAAGCCAACAGATTCTGTAGAAACAGTTTAATCTTCTAATACGAGAGGGGTATGGAAAGATGTTGAAGAAGGACGGCACCTTTCTTTGAAAATATGTCTGCAGACTCAGGTACCTCACTCATTAACAGGGTGATCCAGCCTATATATATATATATATATATATATATATATATATATTATATATATATATATATTCATCCATTAAAAGCAGACACAGAAATTCATTGTCCGTTGCAAAAGTACTTGGAGTCGAACTCAAATGCTCTCTTCTTCAGATATATTTTCTTATTTCTAGATCACTGTACACTTTATGCTGCAACTACTGAGATACATTTGCAGAGCTTATGCTTAAAAAATAACATTACCAGCAACATTGACAACTATTTAGAAGCAGAAAAGTCGCCTTTCCTCTTTTATCTCGGATATTCATTACGGTTCTATATTTTCTTTTTTTGCTTTATTGTATTTCTTTATTGTGAAAATAATTCAAAGTCGAAATGTGATGCATTTCATATCAACACTGTTTGAATCGTGACATCGTACTCAGTTTTGCTGTGAACCAAATGCTCCAGTGGAAGAGTACTTAGCAACTTATTTTTTCCTCTATGATCTATGAAGCTCCATTTTATACCCTGCCCATCATAAATTAACACTCTGGCTTTCGCTTTAAAGGTGCTTGGGTTCAATTGTCATGCCTAATGCAGTTATTTTCTTCCGTAAATGTTTGTAGTGAATTGAATTCCTATCTAAGCAGAACGTTTCTGTGGAATCGTATGCAAAGAGATATTAAACAATGAAGAAAGTACAAATATCTCATAATGGTGCTTTTTAATACACAAAAGAATTTCAAATGTTAATGAAATATCAGTCAAATGAGAAATTATTTTTTGATATTTAAATTTTGGGTAATATTTTAATGAAATAATTTCCTTGTATAACTGAAATTTACATTCTTATATTCACAGGTTTCCTTTATAATAGATTAATCCCTTAAAATTAAATATTTTAAAAATGAACACAATATTTTTTGAAAAAAAAAATATTGTTATTGCTGTAATACTTTTTAAAAAATATTATGACAAGAGAAATAATTCTTACAAAATTTACATTTTCGTCAGTCACATTACATCAGTTATCTTATAAAAATTTTCTTTTACTTTTATTACATAGGAATGAAACAAAAGTGAGAAAAATTTTCATAGTCCAACTTGTATTTTTCTAAAACAGTAAGAGAAGGAATTGCACTGAAAATACTATTTCTTCCACTACGAAACAGTTCTCACAAGGCTTTTGCCCATTTCCCTGAATTGCTGGTAAAAGAAGCAGTTCTCATCTGATTGAACAGGAGCTTTGTGAGAACTGCTTGAATAAAAGCTTTTCAAGACTTCATTCCAGATCACGCAGTAGTCAAAGAAACATTTCTCACAAAGTTTTTGCCCATTTCCCTGAATTGCTGGTAAAAGAAGCAGTTCTCATCTGATTGAACAGGAGCCTTGTAAGAACTGCTTGAATAAAAGCTTTTCAAGACTTCATTCCAGATCAAGCAGTAGTCAAAGAAACGGTTCTTACAAGAGACTCACTGCATCGTACCTCGTGACAATGACGTGGATGTAGTGATTAGGACCCCAGCGCGGCAGGGATCCTCGTCCTCTCAGGCCAGTTCTGCCCATGGGATTCCTGGGAAGGAAAGCGTGAATCAGTTGGCTTGTAAAAAATATCTCCAACCAGCTATTTGTATTCGATTACACTTACTGTGGCACACCTTCGCTGTCCAGCTTGTAGGTGATGGGGTACCCATCTTTTCCAGTAATCCAGGACTGCCTGTCTAGACCGATGCCGGCTGGATTGACGGACACACTGTTCCACGCAAACACTGGAAGAGCTTGTTGAGGCCCATTTTTTTCACGAAGCCTGTTTATGAAAGGATTATTAGAAATGTTCACATTTTTCTGAAGGAATATCAAATTTATTTTATACTAAAATTTGATCAGTTCCACAAAAATATTTAGTTACTGAGATACTTTAAATTTGAATATGATGAACGGGAAATTTTATTTTTTGAATTATGAAATGCAATTATCTTTAAACATAGAAGTGCATTTTAACGTAATTAAAAAAAAAGCATTGATATCTTTAAATAGTGCTAGTGAAAATACTTTGAAGCACTGTTGCAGTCTTCTAGACTCTGCAGATTCAAATTATTAATGCAGACCCTATATCTGTTTTTAGCACATTTAAACAGACTGAAATCGTGAATTGTGACACATAAGCAAATTTATCAACAAGACAATGAGCAGATAGATTAAGCTGAGAGAGCAGCAGAAAATGGTGATATCTTAGTATCCGAATGACATCATTTCAGGTTATTCCTGGTTGAAAGGAAACACGTTACTACACACATTGGTTAACAACATTTTTTTAAAATTATTTCATAAATGATACGTCAGTCCTAAATAAATGGAATCTTGCATTTACTCGAACGAGAAAGTTTTTATATAAATTTTTGTAACATGTAGCTCTTAAGTCTCATGTATTACATATTTATATTAAACTCCGATACAATTTTTAATGTTATCATTAAGTAACAAAAATAAAATATAATTAAAGATTTGAGCAAAGTTTCACAGAAATAAATTTTTATAAAATTTTATAAGTCGATTACTATATTATGCTATACTTTTACCACGTGTTTAACTTTTTTTTTTTAAAACTCTACAACATGGTTGAGCCGATTGCGATGAAAATGTCGGAAAAACTGATGGAATTCAGAGTTCCACCTTTACAAATGAAAGAAAACTACTAACGCATTTTCCAATCCAATGCTTGGTGCAAGTATATCGTTCCTTTTAACATACTTAAGAATTGTTCATGATACCTCTTAAGTATAGCGAAAAAGAGGATAACGCAATCTGTCATAAAACGAGTTCTATGCGTCACTTTTCTGTAAGGGTATAAAACATTATTTCAAAAATGTTTTGACAATCATAAGCATCCAAACCATACATGGATGAATATCATGCGATAAAAAGGATATATTTCATCGGCTGCCTTCAGTCACCAGGAACTACTATGGTTATCATCACGACAAAATAAAGACTGTTTTTGTTCCTCCAACATACTTCTCTAATCTTAAGTCCATAACTGTCCTTTACCTCTTTGGTTGAAGCAGCCAGATGGGATTCTTCGTCGTTTAGAAGCAGGGATCACACTTCAACATCTGACATACCACTACAGAAATATCATTTCCCTTGGAGGACATTGTGATCACGAGCTATTAACGTGTCTAAGCCTTCTTTAGTCAATACTCCGGGTGTTCGGCTCAGCTGGGATTCGAACTCACTATTTTCTTATTATGAGAATGACGTCTTCAAGAATTCGACCACCACAGTCAGGGACTGTCGCTAATAAGTTCCATGCATCACTGATTAACTCAGTTCCAATATTACTGAGTCCAAGAACGCTTTAATTGAAATTTACGGTACGGGTGGCGTATATGAAGGCGCAGCAGGCGGTAATAAGTTCGACATATAACCCAACCAAAAGTCTTCGTGCTGATAGGACCCGTGCACGTTGAAAATGCTCCAAAATCCTATGTCCCTCCGTGCAGAGAAAAGCGCCAGTACAGATGTCGACTCCGCCACTTGTCTGAGGATCAAAATTACAAGGTTTTTGTCTGTGCCTAGCGTTTCTGAGAATATGCAGATGGAAAACCAAAACTTCTATTAATAAACTTTTTTCAAAGTCTGAATGACGTATATAATGGACATAAATCTTCTGCATATGTACCGTTGTTGTACCAACATAATTCCTTGTATTTATCCTGTTCTGGGCTGCACTAGTAAGGTAGAAGTTGTAGAGTAGGAATTTTCTGCACTTATTAGCTAGGACTAAGCAGAAGACCTCCAATACTTGGCCCTCCAGATGTATCATTTCACTGGAAAGACTTTGCAACCCATACATACTGTAATTAACCAAGACCTCTTTAGTCAGCACGACGACTCAGACAAGATTCGATCTCACAAACTTCCGATTATGAGAACTCACCAATTCGGCCATCATTCGGCCCGTCTACTTATTTATTCTTGTGGCACTGAATTTCAGACATTTTCTGTCAAAATGTCTTTATAAATAAAAGTTCATAACAATTTTCTTCTTGTATGGTGTAATTAACACTATAATTGTTTCTGCATAATCGTACATATAATCAATTTTTATAAATACTCGTATAAAAACCATTTCATAAAATTTATACAATACATTCATTTAGATGAGAAAAAAAAAAAACAAATTTAAATTAAAGTTGATTTTTTAGTCATTATTTTTTATTTTAATTACAACATGATGAAAAACTAATTTGCGAACAGATGTATCTAAAAGTCATCGACTAAGCGGGTTCATAAAGGCAAATTTATTAGAACCGTCACTCAGCGAGTAAAGCAGAAGTGACGGTTACCTGCAACAGAGCTCATAATTCAAGTGAGCGCAATTGATTTTTTAGCAACTGAAGCATTTTTCTGCGGACATTTCTTTATTTCGCTGCGAAACACTCATACAATAAATCACTCACAGCAGGATGTCCTCGTCCACATGTGGCTGCAGCAGCATGGGGAAGTCGGGTCGTTGCTGTGTGAAGGCCACCGGATCGTAAGCAATCCACATCACTTCCCAGGGCACGTACTTATCCGGCACAGGGTATCTCTGCACCCTGGTGTTAGGGTAAGGGGACCGCCTGGACAGCACGTTCATGACAGGGGGCAAGTTGCGATTGGTTGAGTCATGCATCGGGTCCCACGAAGAAATCACTGCAAATATACCAGGTTCTTAAATAAAGAAGAATAAATGCACTTCATTGTTCATCTGTGTCATTGACAATGGGTCATACTTACTCTTCATCCAAACGGCAACGTTTTTATTATTCCTAATTTTCATTTAAATTTCTTTTAAAAATAGAAATAACTTTTCAGCTTTAATTGAATTAAACAATGGTAATTCATTATCTTGATTAAACAATATGGATATCTTATATATAATATTAGGTTGGGGAAAAAGAAATCCATTATTTTTACATGAACATCAATATTTTACTTAACATGCCTCGGATTTATTTTGTGCGAAAATTATTATTTTATGAATTAAAATTATTTTATCAATCTTGATCCCCTGAGTGATGCTATGATTGCTAATATGCTGATCAACTTTGAATATTTTATTGATTTTTATCATTTTAAACAATAAGCTTGCCTTTGTGAAATAAATTTTAACATCAAAAGTACCTAGACGGAATCGATGAAACGAAAATCGCACGTCATTCATTGGCTGTCATCGCATCAGGGTCATAAACACCATTTACAAATTCAGTCGTCTGGCTTGTATTTTCACTTTTATCAAAGAAAATCTGTAAAATGTACCAAATTTTCTCTTTGTTGACTTCCAGTTTTTCAAACCCTCTAACAATTGAATGGATCCCTCAAAAACAGCTAAAGAATATCTGTGCAAAATATAGTGTTTCTCATGACCATAAGTCTGAAACAATACGTAAATAATATTATCTCTAATGAATAATCCTATAATGATCGATACTGTATGAAAGATTGATCACTACAGCTATCTACAAAAAAAATAATAGATTTCTTCTTCCTAATCTAATATTGTGTAAATAAAATCATTTAAACTTTGTTTCTTAAAGAAATAAAACATAAATCTACAGGAAATTTAAAAAACTCAGCTGATATTCGAACGAAATTTATTCTTATTCTATTAAGAAAATGTCTTGCAAACATTCAATTCACTTGGCGTTATTCTATTTTGATTGATTGCAGTAGAAATTATACGTAGTTGTAAATTGCATACTTTCAGAATTACAATGATTTTCAAATGCGTACTATTAGCATATGTACATTCACACATTCTAAATAAATTAATTTCAGCTGATAAATTTTTAGCAAATTTTGATTCTTGTTATTTGCATCTAGAAATACAATTGCTTGAAATAAATTGAAGATATGTTCCATTATTACTAACGCTGATGATAGAGATTATTTTGATTATTTTCGAAAATCACACAGTATAATTTAATAGGAAAAGAAATTTGTACGTGAAGAAACAACATTATATTTTATTTAACAAACTGAACTTGCAGCAGTTATGGGTTAAGTCCATTTGTTAAAAAAATTATTTCTGTTTAATTAATCCAATTAGTCAAAATTTTTCTGAGTTAAGTTGATTTGTTAAAAAAAATTATAAAAATAAGAAGAAAATATAAAAAAGTTCCATTCCTATTTCTCCTAGTATATACTTTGTCCATTAGCAGAACAGAATGGCTTAAGAAAGAAGTTAAAGTTCTTGTTATTATGCTATTAAGCTATGGGGTAGAAAGTTCTGTAGTATGCGACGGATTAACAGATATTTTCAGTATTAATATCCTCTACAAAGTTATACAAGAAATTATAGAATACAAAAATGGCATGTCATAAGTGGTAAAAAGAAACCAAATTATTGTTGTGTCACGCGTGAGGTTTCTTCCCCCATAACTAATAAAGTTCTCTTAAAGAGATGAGAACAAGTGATGTTATTATTATTATTATAAATAGAAGGAAGCCCCATCACTGAGTAATAAGGGCATTAATATTATACTTTCTATCCTTATTCTAAAGCAAACACCATCAGACCATCAATGATATTTCTTCAGTTATAAATTTCATCGGCCATCCGTCCGGAGTTCGATTCCCAAAGACCCACCGAGTACATGCGGTATACGTGCTCGTTAAATCTGTGGAATCCAAAGTCCTGTGGTCGGTCGTTGAGCAGTTTCTATGGGTGAAATTATTTGGAGGAAATTTCGTTGCCCTTCAAATCAATTGAGGGTGGATCCTCTAGTCCTGCCATCTATCGGAGGAGTTTAGAGCAAGGTCTTACTTTCATATTCGTGGTGCTGTGGTAAACAAAATACTCACGTCACTGACTTAAATTAGCATAGTCAACGGCTTAGCAAGATTGGCTTGTGTCATAAGTAAAACCAACATCTGAAATAAACTTACACGCCATTATAGGCTTACTTACAGCAACAATATATAAATAAAATCCTATTTCTGTTCGACCACTGAACTTTTGGGTAGAGTTTCAATGAGAACTGAATAGAGGGAATTCAACATGTTGATCTCTGTCTATTGAAATCTGTTTCGCTTTTGATGACAGCGCTTGTAGCTAAATTAAACAGTATTGAACCCTCGATTTATTTAAGAAATACATAATGATATTTACAGCATTTTACGATTTTGGAATAAGTTATTGTTTCGCATACTGCAACGAATTTGTTTAAGTTTTTCCCAATACTGCGCCAGTCAAAAATGCTTTAGAAAGTTAATGAAAAGAGATTCTACGTCAAAATTTAATAATTTTGTAATTAAAAGGAATTTTCGAGCTTCGATGCTTGATTCGATCTGTCTCAGAGTGATCTAAATTTAAAATTTCACTTCCAATTGCAAATCATGTTTTGGACTACGCTAAATACATAGTAAGTATCAGAATTCCTTAAAATTGCAAATTTTTTTCTAAAAGCAAGACACGTGTTTCGCACTCAAAGACACGGATACAGAAAAACTGATTAACTTTGTGCGCTAGTGAATGCATATAATGTAATGGTGACTCCTTTATATCACTTCCGGTCGTTGCAAAAGCCAAAATCATCCAATGATTTCTTCTTTATACATCAATCATTGGAAAACGAGGTTTTTTCTGGAAAAAAAAATGCTGCAAGAATTGAGCTGACGTTATCATTATTTAGTGATTTGAATTGTATTTTAGACTTATTATATGAGAAATCCAGTTATAGCCACAGCAGCAATATACTCTTAAGCAATGTAGCCAACGAATGCTTTATCTAGGCTGTTTTTAAAGTCTACTAATGTAATCAACATGAATAATATCTTAGAACAATTTGATTATAGTCAAAGCAAAACTTATGCTATTAAACATAAAATGGCTGTTTCTTTCGTTCGTGTTGAGATCATGTTAACTTTATTACAATTCTCATTGATTTAAAATATCCATAACATCAAATGTTTATATTTTGGAGATTCTATTCAACGATTTGCAGAACAATTTTGGATTAACAATTCATTTGCCTTGTAAAAATGGCGTCAATGTGAACAATGGTGTATGCAGCAGCATGATTTCCTGAACCTAGCACAATGTTGGGCTCTACGAGTTTGGTGAAAATTGCTCAGTGGTAGTCTTCGTAATGGAGAATAAGGACCACAATCAGAATATGCCTTAATACTTTACCTGCCACCCTCCGGTGCGCCATATCACTTCGTGACCTGTTTAAATGTGAACCCTTCTACGTACCCGAAGAGTCTCTGTTGGTGAGGTGTCTGATGTTTTCCAAGTGGACGTGCGAATAGTTCATGAGTCTCTCCAGCTCCCGCACCGAGCTCTTCAGGCTCTGCATAGTCTGCTTATGGTACACGAAGTCCTCCATCAGACTTCGGATCCTGAAAAGGAAGAACTTGCATTAGGTAATCATTCGCAGTCTCGATGAAATTGTATTAGTTTGTGTTGAACACATAATTATTTTACTAACATTACATTACATTTACTAACAGAAACTAACATTACAATTTTGTTATTTTTCATTAACTTTGACGTCTAACAAATTGACTCGCATTTGCTTTATAAAAATAGTGAAATGAAGAGATTGAATAATATCTATATGTTGTGAAGCTAAAGATAATTTATTGAAGTGATTGTTTAAATTAGGAACTTATAATTAAATAAAGCATTTTTGAATGAAAATCAATAACCGATCTGCGCAAGCTGAGCTAATTGTAGTTTGTTCATTAATACGAAAGTCGCTTTTGAGTTGCAAAATGAGCATATGGCCAGTAAACCGAGAGATAAATTTAAAACACTAGTGCGCAATTCCTTATTCTGAGTTGAAAAAATTCAACAATAAAAGTTTAGGATTTTCTGTGGGATTTAAATCTAAATTGTGTTAATATAAGAAATGAAACAACAATCTTTATACGCACACAATGGAGTTTAATTTGTACATATTTATAAAACTGAATAAATAAATACTTTATAGATGGATTAAAACTTAACGAATCACATGGGCGGAATGAAAGATGGTGCAAATGTTACCATTGGAAAATGGCAATCTTTATCTTGACACAGTCAATAATTTTAGCACCGCAGGAATCTAAATCTACTATTCATTCACTGGGGAGATCTGAAGCATTTGCACAGCTGCTGATTTTTGTCAATTGAGACTACTAGCCGTGTTTACAACCCCTTAAGTACAAGACAAATGACCCAAAATAAAAAAGAAATGGTTGTGTTTAAAACACATTCATGTTGGAGAACGAAATAACTGCAAGTATGATAAAACCACGCTGAAGCTCCTAAAAGAGGCGTTGACTGTGATTTATTGCATATTATACGATGCATCTAGTTGACATTTCCATATTATTACTGCTTTATACCTACACGGGAAATAATTTGCTATGAAATTTTAAAGAAATACAGAGAGATTATTTTCAGATAGGATTGAAAAGTACAATTACGATCGAAACCAATACCTCTTTCTCAAATTGCGATTAACAGAATAAAAAGCGAAGAGATGCCTGGAAGCAATGCTCTGTATTTTTAACACGTATTTACTAAATAAACTAGAACATTTAGCAGCTCTTACACCAAATTTTTGTACAGTACCTACCAAAAAAATTGCATTATCAAACATGTCTACTGAAAAAATTGCTATTACTAAAATACTTCATGCATATTAAAATAATACTTAGAAACAGCCAGATGATGTTTCAAACAAATGATTATTCAATCCTAATATTAATAATGGATGGGTGGCCAGAGAAAGCTCTCATTTGCATTCCTTTCAATAAATGTCAAGGAAAATATGTCCTGCTCAGAAAGTTTTATGGATTCACCGATGGTGTGGTAAGAAAATTTGGATATTAAGAAGTTGATTTCATCACTTATTCCCGTTTATATCTCTTCGTTTGCTTTTTGAGTATTTATTCTAAACGTTTCTTAACTGGATTCCTAACTATTGCAGACAGCTGTATTGTAGGCAATAATCAAACCTAAGAGCTGTTATACTGAATTCTCAATCATCCAATGAATGAGTCAATGAACCGATCATTTGTACTTTACTAAAATTTACGCGGTGACTAGTAGTGGTTCAAGATTTCACATCGTCAGAAACAAGTAGCTGTTTACATGATTCAGTCACAAACAATATGGAAAATCTTTCATCTTAATAAAATATGTTAAATTATATCTTTATCATGTCGGCTCAGTTCAAGAGGGGCAATTAAGCTGACATGCAAGTTAAAATCCATGTGTTCTTAAGAAAGTAAATTTAATGAATTGCAACAATTTTCAAGCAAAATATAAAAGTATGATAAATTTTGTGAGTTTTTTTACATATCCATTTGATTCTCCAAAACGTCCCTCTCCATTTCTTTCGACTTCTGAATGGAATCGTATTCTTGCGCCAGTTGATTCCAGTACGTGTAGTCCTTGATGGAGAAGTGTCGACCCTCCTGCTCTTCAACCCCCTTTTTCTGCGTCTGGAAAGAAAATCAATCGCTAAATACATAGCTCAAATATTTACATTGAAATGCTTTTTTTAAAAATATGTAATTGCTGTAAAAATTTTGATTTTTTAAAATAAACTACCCATATTTAACAAATGTAATTAATTCTGATAATTCTTAACTAAAATTGACGAATTTTTAAAATTATTGAAATGAAAATAATGGAAAGAGTTAAGTTCTACCAAATAATTAAAAAAATATTTAAAGATAGCTGCTTATTAGGCCTGATATTTAACATGAAATTGAAATTTAATGCTTATCATGCATTTCTAAATGTAAACAAAGAGTAAGCACAGGAGCTTTGTTTGCACCAAACAAATGCTCAAAATTTAGAAATTGCAAGAAAAATATATGGAAGAAAGAAATCTGGCAACGTTCAAATATGTCGTCCTTAACTTGTCAGATGAAATAATCTCAAGTACATAAATTCATACAAATGTCTTCCAATCCGCTGTTAAATAAACCGCCAACAATAATAATTTTACCTTTGGTAGCTTTCACTAAAGATGGTATATTGTTTCATTCGTTTACTATCTTGCACACGATTTACTGTGTTTCTGTTAACTAAATAGCTTGTTTAATCATTCGAAAAGGTAATTCCGAAAAGAAATTTTGAGCTGAATTTCTAGCCATAGGAGATCATATTTATAGAAGATTTTAAAAACAGAATAATTGATTTATATTTTCATGTGAATAATGAATTAGTTTGGCACTGGACGCAAAAAAGAAACGTCTTAAGAAGGCAAACAACAAAATCGAAACATTGGCGCGTAGTTCCAGAACTGTTTTATGTCTAAGAAATAAATTTACAGATGAAATAGATTTAAACTTTGACACAGCATCATAGATGATATATTGGTCACCAAAATGGTTTCTGGTAATCCCATTTTAGATGGCTTGAAGATGCATGGTGTCTTCCTATTGAGTGAATAAATGTATATAAACTTGGTTGATAGCCAAAGCATAGAGCAGCTGCAAATCTTTCGTTGTTACAAATTAACAAAGATTGTTGCAAAATGAGAACTGAGCCACTCTGAACAATAATCCCTGATAGAAATCGAATCTGGAATTTTTCACTCAAAAGAGTGGGGTCGTTGTACAGGCTTCCGGGGAATTTCTACAGCTGATAAAGCCAGATTATTGATATAGTAAGACCTTCTTTAATCAAACGCTATGGAAAATTCCTCCAAGTGACCCCTGGTATAACAGGGAAGCTCTAGGTGGTGACCTTATCATCAACTTTGATAGTCATTCAATTCAGCATTAGCTGGCTAGCAAGTGCATACGTCAGATGTCTTTCTTTTGATCTGTGGCAAAAGACACATCCGAAATGCACCAACTGCAACTCCGGACCTCCCGATCACGTATTGACCTGCGCAAGTTTAGATAGGACTAACCTTTTTAACACTTCTCTTCTTGTATATTATCTTTTTTGAAAATTCATGTTATAGATCATGAGGAATAAGACAATAACCTTTCCTAAATTCATTGGTACATGTTTCAGAGCAGAAACAGAACTTGGGTGGCCCAGCCAACAATTAGAAAAGCAGAAAACGATCCTTCCTAGCAATTGATTTAAAAGAAGCGTAGACTCATCAGAACGCCATCTCAAATTTGCTGCCATGACAGCTGCTGATAGTTTGATATACACAGCAACTGCACTTAAAGATTCCTGAAGAAGGTTTATTTAAAAGAAACGTTTGCACTCCTATCGTTATGACATCCAAGTGAATGCAACAGAAAAGTGGCATGTTCAGCCTGTGGGCTACTCAATGAAGTTCTGCGTTATTCATATTCGTTCATACTTAATTTGTAAAGTATCGAAAGACAGTTTTGGTAATGTTCCTCAATTATAAGTGTGAAACAAACTTGGTGAGTTTAGAATATGAGTGTAGGCCTGCATATTTTCTCAGGATCTCAGTCATTTTTGTAAGAGGTATCCTTAATCATCCAGCATTACAAATAAGCAATTGAAGACTCCAAGACAATAGTTTTAGACTATATCAAAATTAATTAATAAAAAATTCACTTCAAGAAATATGCATATTTTTTATTGATTAGGTAATACATTTCCTGAATATTATCCCTTTTGAATATGTTTGGATTGCTTTAGAATGATGTGTATGTGGGTTTTGAAAGGGTCTTTTGTATCCATTGCATAAAAATAATAAATGACCTCATAAATCTACATTAATATTAATTTGAGCCTTTCCTAAATTCATATCGCCAAATCTCTATCGCCGTCCTTCCTCTTAGACCTCAATTTCGTTCGACTTCGTTAACATTTAAGTTGGAAATTCCAATTTGTGAAATAACAAATTTAATACATGGTATTTGTTCCATTTTTCCGCCTGTTTGAATTAAAAAAACATTCTAAGGTCTTCTTTTCAGCTTAATTCATCAGCCATTGTTTATCTAAATGTTTTAAATATATAATTTTTTCTTAAGAAAATTGTAAAACCAATTCTGAACTATATACTTATGTATTAATCTATGCATTTATATAAAAATCTGATATCAAGAAGACTACATTATGGGAACCTTTTGAGTAGAATCAAAGTTTAAAAAAAATTTTGGCAAGTCAGTTTTTTCTGACAGTGTTGAAGTAAATTTCAAATTGATGTGGAAAAATTAAATCCCTCTTTTTTGCGAATTGCTTAAATTCATTTCCTTTCTAAATAGACATTTTATTTCATTTTATAATTTTACCTCCTAATGACCTCCGAACATTTATCATGGCTGTTCTCAGCCATGAACTAAAATTTATATTAAAGCAAATAGGACTTTTTGGTTGATTGAACGAATTGAAGATGGTGGCGCGTAGAAACAGTGGAAAATATTTAGGCACCGTCAGAAATCATCTCAATTACCCAGCGTCACCACTTACTTCTTATGAAAAGCACTCACGGCTTGGGAAAAGTATTATATTCTAAGGAGAAATTTAACAATTAAATCATTCTTCGACTAGATAAGTTTGAAGCATTTATCTAAGTAACAAAAAAAAATTATAAAGTTGAGTGCGTTTGAGGACTAAACATGGCAAAATCCTCACCTTCTCCCGGCAGCAGATGCAGCAGAACACGTACTGGAGGAACTGAAACAGGATGATAATGTAGCTGAATAAGTTGAGAGGCGCCGGCAATCGTAGGCGGTTTGAGAAGTCCACCACCAGGTGGTATCTCTGGAACTTCCAGATGGCATCACTTTCAGCCGATAATTTGGACGCAGTGGCACTACAAAAGAACATTCGATTAGGGGAAAAAAAACTTAATCACACTAAAAATTCAATAAACTGATAAAAATTGTTCTCACTAAAACTATTAGGTATAATACTTGGGTGCTTAAGATACTTCCAGCTTCCTTTGCCAAAGAGTTTTCTCCTAGATTTCTGGTTATCTGAAATCTAATGTGTACAAACCATATTGATGAAATTTATTAGAATTGAAAGAGGACAGGAAACACGGCGTCATACAGATTTATCTTCTAATTTTACGTTCGGTATTGTTGTCCCCAATTTCAGAAGCGCAATTCATTGTCACTTGAGACGAGGGACATGTTTAGAATTTGCAAATGTGATGAAAACTTTTTCCCAATTGCTATTCCGCTTTCTCCTTAATCCTTTTATAACACTCTTTCCAAATAGGGTATCATTTTTCATCTCACACTTATCGTTCTCACACCATTTGCAAAGATTCAGCTTTCAAAATGGCGGATGAAAGGGTTACATTCTTGAAGCTGCCAAGACACAGTAAGCAAACGACATTTTTCACTCCGTTGCTAGGCAACAGAGCTTGCTGACCGGGTTCGATTTTTTTGGTATGCAAAACGATGTATCAATGATTTTCTGCATGTGTTTTCTTAGATTGGACATCACTAATGTTTAAACGACGGAACCTATGGTTTGGAAGGCTTTATAAGGGCACGAAGTAACACTATTATTGATTCAGAACACATCGGCTGCACTGGTCACACTACACCCCTCCTTCAGCTTTCCAATCATTCTCTGCATGTGATGTCGACTAGGTGATTTATTCTAACCCTATTTCATGAAAGGACTAACATTTGCTGCGCATGTCTTTCGTTGAGTCTCCATCCTACCTTTTTTTTGCAGTCTGTATCTCTAACCGCACGCGCTTTGTGTATGCTCCCATCAATTTTGTTCTCGATACTTGCATGATCACAAACGCATGATCTTCTTATGTTTTACACATAGATATATTTACAAACACACACACTCATATATATATATATATATATATATATATAAATATATATTATATATATATATATATATATATATATATATATATATATATAATTAATTTTTAAGACTCCCTTATTTTTAACATTTTTATTGAGAGTTGTTATTTAGTTTTTACGATTATTGTATGTTAATTCAGAAAACTTTATATTCTTATAGGAAAAATGGAATGTGTCTTTTTACTAATAAATTATTGGAAGCATAATTTGAAAGTGTATTCCATTAATATTCAAAACAGTTACCTAAAAAGCGCGTAAAGCAAAGTCATCAAAATGAGCTTCAGCAGAACGAAATATTGTATGTTGAAAACGTACGACCAAAACCCGACCGTAGGACAGGCTGCGTCAGTATCTGAAAATAAATAATCACATCATCAATAGGTCAAGAAGAGTTGACATAAATTTAAAAGTTCACTGTAAAATTATGAATCTGGTTCTGAAAGGTTTATTCAAAGTTCTGAAGAGTTCCGAAAAGTTTATTCACAATTCTGTGAAAAGTTTTCACAGTTCTAAAAATTTTATTCACAGTTAAGAGTTTATGAATCATATTTTCCTTCATAACTGTAATCACCACAAGTTTAAAATTTATAGTTTTTCGAAATAAAAATGTTTTCAAATCATTACCATTGATGCATTGTATTTTTTAGAGTTAAGTGCATCCAGCAGATGGTGCTATGTTATTTAAATCAAACAAGAAAAGATATGAAAGATTAGATCACTTTTTTTAATTTTTTTAAGGTAATAAGTGTGTATATTTATTTTAAAAATTACGTTACCAACAGAACTTTTTTAAAACCAAAGCATTCCTTGCTATAATGTTCCTTTACCAAAAGAATGGATCAACTTGTCACATTCATCGAACCTAATCTCTGAAACACATATGAATCCCCATACGGAAATATCTGACTAAGGCGAAATACAAAATTGAATTATTATCATCCACACCAGTAGTTTTTCTCAATTTACATTGCATTATTCTTTCTTAAAATTAGTTTATAATTAACCTCTTGTAATAAGAAATTGTCCAAGCCCTTTTTAAAGGAAAAAAGCCTTCCTGCTGTGAGAAAGGAAATTCAAATAATAGAAAATAAATGTATTTAGATTTAAAAAGTATGCAGTTCCACCATACAAAATGCACGATGTTTACTTTTGTAGCTCAAATTTTGTTGAACAAAATTTGCTCCACACTGATTGAAAATACACAGGTAAATTTTATTTCAAAGCTATCTCTTTAACCCTTTTTATCCAATAAAAATCGTGGCGTACTTTTAATCCTTTCAAGCAAAGTATTTGAAAACTGAATTGAAACTTTTAAATATGCGTATGCAAAGAGTCGTATTTACTGGAAATTTACCGCAGGCTCAGAACTCTTGGAAAATAAGGATGCTTGGTGAATTCAGGAAAAAGATCTTGTCCACTGGGTGATGTTTAATAGATTTCAAAAAATTATACCGGAAAGTTGTTTTTTTTTTTTTTAATAAATGTTTTAGAAGATTTGCAAATACTTACAGTCACCGGCCTTACAGTACGTCCTGTTCTGAGTTTTTATGTTCCATTTTTGGCACGTTTCATCTTCCTCTGAAAACGTACATGTTTTAAAGTCATTGAATGAAAAAAGAAACGAGCACACATTAATGCATTACTAATTTATATATATATATATATATATATATATATATATATATATATATATATATATATATATATATATATATATATATATATATATATATATATAATTTTCTTTATTAACAATAGAAAGAAAGAATAAATTTTTCACACAATGACATCTGTATTTATATATATAAAAATTAAGTAGCTTGAATGAACCCGATAAATGTAGTTTCCTATAATAAATTCTTTCGAAAAGTCTCTTCGCAAAAAATTATAAAGAGAGGGAATGAATCCTTAAATATATAGTGAAAATGCTTTCATCAGAATAAGAAGACAAATAAATTGCAAATTTTTATTCTAAGAAACCATATTGAACTCGTTATTTCAAGAAAATGATTTTTAAATATTCCAAATTTTTCAATAATTAATTTTTTGTTGAAAGGCTGGATTATATATATATATATATATATATATATATATATATATATATATATATATATATATATATATATATATATATATATATAACTCTGAAAAGTGTATAACTACAGTATTCTAAATAATAAAAAGCTAAGTAGAAAGTTAAATTCATTCTTTATATAGAATCAGGACAAACTTATATTTATTTAGTTTCCATAAATATAATATACATTCTCTTATCTGCAATGACAGAGTTACAAAGCAACTGAAACTACAAAAACATGTCAGTAAATCTATAAACTAGACGCCCATAGAGGCCCCAGAGAGAAATGCCTGAAAGAGCAGGACACTTAGGGAGGTGCAATAGATTCATCTACTACCCCAGGTTACACACGATGTAGAAGGTGTCTGATACGACACTGATGTGGTACAGGTGCTTTTGAAGACGATCACGACCAGAATATTGCAAAAGATTTCTTTCTCTGCTATTCGAGTACTGCATGAATTTGATTAATCCATTGTTTATTTCTATTAATAGAAGTGAATTCCTGGAAAAAATTGTCTGTGAAAGCCTTCTTGACAGTTGACTTGATTGAATGGTATGGGAGGACAGGTTATGATGCTTGAAGAACAGCAGCTCTTTTTCTGACCAGAAAGTCTGTTGTCTCATTTATCTGAACAGCCTAATGAACAGGTATCCATTGAAGGACAACCTGTTTGCCTGTATTTGAAAGCCACTTAAGAAGATCAAGGTAGTAGAATTGAGGAATGCGAATTACTTTGTGAGTCAATGGCTTGAAGGGCAGCTTTAGAGTCTGATATGAAAATCACCGATGGAACCAGCTCTAAACGAGATTGTAGATGTCAGAATGTTTAATGAATAGCTGCTATTTCACTGCCGAAGGGGATTGCGGAAAGACAGATGAGTGTGTATAAAGAAAACAGTTCACAATAGAATGTGTGAATTAGAATTTTGGTCTGCTTTCTTTGTCGAAATTGAAGTCATATTCACTCAAGTCACCCGGGAAACGTACTTGGCTTTCTTCAGGAACGGTGGTTTCTTTAACAAGTCACGCAACATGTCGACCCTCAAGCGGATATGATTTAGGGTGTCTGCTTCATGATGCCATTCAAATTCATGATCACTGTTGCAAAAGTACCTTACGATAGTTTCAGTTGAATCTACTGATGACATTTTGACGCGTTAGCTGTAAGATCAGATGGGTAGAATTTCACACGCACTTCTTAAAAAATCAGATATATCCACAATTGCAATATAATTATTCCTTCATAGATCAAAGGAATTATTTGAAGATCAATAAAATTATTTGATGTAATGTTTTTAATTATAAAGTTTTTTAAAAAATCATATAATAAATATTAAATGAATGTAAAAGATGTGTGTAAAAATAAGTTCACAAAATAGAGATTTTTCAAAGTTTTAGTTCGTGAATAAGAATAAAGATTATCATTTCGTGTATAGGACCAGGTTAGGAACTATATGTCTTAGCCACTATATTCCTAAAACCATGACTGTAAATGAAATATTTGTGAAAAGAGATTCTAGTATACATTAGTAAAAAATTAAAATATATTTCATATATTTTCATTTCTTACAAATGTATACATAAAATATATTGCAGTTCTATAATTTACGCATATTCATCTTTACGAAATCTCTGACAGGATTACACCAGCAAAGAATTATCCACTCCTCTTTTGCAAGCTGACGCAGATATGCAGATTAAAATGTATGGGATGTTTATTAACCATAAAAATGCAGTTGTGCAAATGGACTGACCGTCGAGGTCGCTGACGGGCGTCATGAAGAGGGAAAACCAGGCTTTGTGGAAGGTCCGCCTGAAGAGTTCCTTGTTGAAGGGGTAGTCAGGGTACATGACGGCATGAATGACGATGCCCCCGCTGATGATCACCAGGATCGTCATGCGCATGAAGTTCGCAAAGTCCACCAGCACCTGAAATGAAAACAAAGCAATACAGAGGGCGATCAGTTAACGAAATGTTCGTACTGCGAACAAATTGGACAACGAATGCTTTCTCTAAAGAATTTTGCGTTTGGAGTACGAATTACAGTGAATTTTAACGAACTCTTCTAGGCTCTCGGAGCATAATGTGCCGGGTTGCCAAACTGACTGACTAAAAATCATTTTCAATTTCTCTTGAATGAATTGTTTGCTATTAATATTCAAAATTCTATACTGGGGAAAAAACTTTTTTTTTCCAATTGAATATTTACAGCCATAGTAAATCGTCAGTTTCGGTTTTGTAAATAATCAATTCATTCAAAGCAAATCATCAGTTCATTCAAAACCGAAAGTGATTTCATTTTCAGCATCCCTCTCCTCGTTCATTCGTTGAAAAAGTGGGAAGATGTCAGAGCAATGGTCTTTGTTGTTGTAGGTTAAGGGTCCCTACAACAACAATGCTATTAATCATTTCCGGAAAATCTTAAAAAAGAGAGAAAAACAATCGATATTGGACATGTTCTTTAATGTCCTATGAACAAATAATGAAATGCATTGATTAATATGCAAGACTATGAGTTATGTATTATTTTTTTATAAACTTACAAAGAAATTATACATTCTTTTTTAATTTAATTTTTAGAGACTCCAGAAAAAATTAAACAATTTCAGAAAAGAATTTATGGCAAATCGATGATCGGTTAACAAACAATTGAGATAGCCAACCTATTCTTGTAATGGATTAAGTTTGTTAACCGATCTCACTCTCTGTACTCTACCCAATCCACTTTCACCATAAAATAAAAACAAGTCTGCAACAGATGCCACATAATCCTTTGACACCCTGTCTTCAAAACACGATGTATCACCAAGATTTTATGTTTTGTTTTTATAATAAGAGTTGACATTCTTTCCTGTACCTAGCCCGGAATTGAGTTTCGTCAGTTAGGCGCCAAATGGGAATCTTCGCAATTTAAGAGAATGGAGCAAACGGAAGAGTCCCTGCTGCTGAACCTGCCACCCCATTTCTCAATGATTTACTAAAATGAAATCAAACAGCAGCCAAAAAAGGAAAACTTGTGTTGTCACCTTGAAAAATTGTTCAAAAGGTGATAAAGTGCGCCAATTATGGCAACCTCCTACGCTCTTGTTTCTCTCTGAAAAACTTGATTCAGAAATAAATTGCATTGTATTTGTAGCGGTATAGACCGCATTTAGTGGCGATCTATCGTGCACAAAATAAATATTTGTTATTCTTTTGTTATCGACGGAATTATTTATTAAAGTCCTACCACAATTTGAATGCTTCATTTGCCAAATGTATCAACTCCATGAAACAAGAAGTTGAGAAAAATGATAAAATATAGTATGCATTGTTTTTAAATTAAAAATTCAAGCATAATATGTGGGCTAATTTGCATACAAAACTTTTATCTAATGACTTATAGAAAGAAAAAAGATAAAATCTATCTAAATGCTATCTTGTGCCAGATAATCTGGCATTATTGGGTGCGCTGCTCCACTTTTCCAAATGAAAGCTATTTTGGCGTGAAGTCCGACTTCCTCACTACACACATGCCATAGGTACTCGTTTATAGGGTAGGAAACCATTCACAACACGTTCATTCAAGAAAAGGACAAAGACAGGATAGACAGAGAGAGAAAGAACATCCATGCCAAAACCGGGATTCGAGCCCAGGACCTCCCTATCCCCAGTCAGTCACTCTGACCACTAAACAGGGTGGGCGGCTATAATTCGATTTAAATGCATGTGTTAGTGTGTTTTATTTTCGTTTTTATGCTTAAAATTATTGTCTGAACAATGCTTATTCTGTAAAAAATAGTTCTTTTCAGATCTGACAAATAAGTTTGTAGAATATTAAGTAGCTTTTTGGCATATTTCACAATATTTTTTTCAACTTGGCAAAACATAAATCAACAGGTTTTACCTACCATGAGTTTCACTCTGTAGAGCAAGGGGCCGAGGGTGGGCGATATTGGTAGGTACGTGGAAATAATCCTGTAGTAGAAGTAGAGTAGACCTAGGCACAGGATTACCCGGGTGGTGTAAGGATCCATCCAGTTCCAGGGCAGCACCCTCCCGATCAGGTACAGTAGGACGAAGAAGAAGATGGCGAGTATCTCAAGGATCCTGAGTGCGAATGTCCTGGCTTTGTATTTCTGAAACGAAAAAACATGGTTTTCCAAGATGCTCACACAGATGACGGGAGAAAAATAATAATGAAATTCTAAAGCATCACTAAAACTTTTAATTCCGACAGAAAAAGCGCAGCATATGCGACTACAAAACAGCCGATTTCAACTTGACCGCCAGTTTATTCCCATACATTTAGTTCCTAAACATCTTTGTGTGATACGGAAATTCGCAATAGGATTCAAACTTCTTGGATGCCGACATTACATGTGTCCATGTCTTAAACAGCGCCAATTTCCAATTCACATAAAAATATAATTCACATCATCGCTCTCAAACTCTTGACACGTGCTAAGTGAAAAAACGATCTCAGTAAAATGATTTTGAGTATCAAGAGTTGAAATTCTTACTACAAAATATGTTATTAAGAATAACTTTTGCAAAAGAATTAGCATATTTCTTATTACACATCATCGTTGAAAGGAAAGTACAGGTAAATGAACCATTATAACCTGATGAAGAAATGTTTTGTTCTCATAATCAGAAAGTAGCTGGTTCAATACCTGGTGTAGCAACATATATACATAGCGATGCAGGTGAGACTCGGACTATACCTTTAGGTTAAAAGGTTTGGATTACTCGCCCATCACCAAGTGCCTCGTCATTTTGAACCACGTTCAGGTGACGATGTCACACCTGATCTGGCACCCTCCTCTCCACACCCACACCACACCGACGGAAGGACTTTAGACGTCACATATGAACAGGGATATGTCCCCAAACCCATGGAGCAAATGCAACTCAGTACGGCTTGGTCACCCTCCCAACCACCGCGCGACATATAATCTTCACTTTGCTGATCTTAACGAGAAGCGGAATGAAGCTACAGAGCCACTGAAGGTCTCTTTGGTGTAACAACATGTCCTTTTGCTGAATTCAATTAGAGCATTTAAATCTTCTTATGGTTTACTTTCTCTTTATTGATATAGTTAGAATTAGAAGGTGGCTAAAATGTCATTCGAATATGGTTCAGAATTACAAGCATGTTAGATCGATAACGCTTAATGTCGTTCTTGATCATCAGTTGAGCAATCGGAATCTTATTGCAGTAATTCAACCAAAACTAACTGTAAATAAGTACAATGACAAACGATTTATAATATGGATTTTATTTGTAACACCAGATAGCGTTATTTTCATCCTACTAAACTTCCCATTTTGCCTACATAATCCAAAAAGTAGTAAAATTAAGATTATTATATTTTAAGATGTAGCGATTCATATTTTACAGTTTAAATATTTCAATACTGAATTAATATTTTTATGACAATGATTTAACATTCAAATAGTCAAGTTCTAGAACTAGTAATTAACCTCTCTCAAAATGTTTACACAAAGGATGCTTCCTATTCTTTGGAAGACGAGCAATCAGGCGATGATCTAATAAATTCTAAACATTTCAAAAGTACCTGATAAAAGCAATATCATGAAATGTAACAAAATTTTTCCTGAAAATATTTTGCTGTTCAAAAAGGAAAAAAGGGAATTTCTTAATGAATCCGCGATTCTCAGAAAACAAAATAGTAAATGAGTCACAGTTTGCCAAAAAAAAGTTTATTTAAGCAGCAATAATGACAAAATATGGAAAGGTAAGGATGGATTTTTTTGACACATGAATAAGACCCCATCTGTATGAAAAGTCCTTCCAAGAAAACCAAACTTGTGTGATTCAAATGGCCCGGCTGTCAAGGTATGAAACTGCTCTGAGAAGTCGACTTCACTAGGAACTAATCCTAGTCATTCCTGGACAGTGGTTGGATAGTATGTTCCTTCATATATAGGCTGAGAGTTGTCACGTCCTGCAAACAATGAAGACCTCCCCCGGAAGACAACGGAACAATTTTCCGTAGGTTGGCAGTGACTTTTACCAAAAATGTTTAGATGTGTGTTTTTATTGTATTTTTTGGAGGCAAGAGATATTCGGAGACAAATCAATTCTAAGTTGCACTGGAAGACAGAAGGACGTTTTTCAAATGATTCTTGTTAAAAAGTAATCTGAATAAAGATTGATGTGATTAAGTTTGCACAACAGACACTGCATAGCAGATATCTAGCGATAAAGTTTGCACAACAGACACTGCATAGCAGATATCTACCAGCCGTTTTGAAGCCTGTATTATCTTTCTGGGAAACATTCTTCAGCAGGTTTATTCACCAATCACAAGGAAGCAAACGTGGAAAGAGGCCGACAGATTTGTGGGAAAACATCAAAAACGAAATATCTTTCAACTGAGGCGTCACCACCGAGAAGCCTAAAGGAAGCAAACGTGGAAAGATGCCGACAGATTTGTGGGAAAACATCAAAAACGAAATATCTTTCAACTGAGGCGTCACCACCGAGAAGCCTAAAGGAAGCAAACGTGGAAAGATGCCGACAGATTTGTGGGAAAACATCAAAAACGAAATATCTTTCAACTGAGGCGTCACCACCGAGAAGCCTAAAGGAAGCAAACGTGGAAAGATGCCGACAGATTTGTGGGAAAACATCAAAACGAAATATCTTTCAACTGAGGCGTCACCACCGAGAAGCCTAAAGGAAGCAAACGTGGAAAGATGCCGACAGATTTGTGGGAAAACATCAAAAACGAAATATCTTTCAAATGAGGCGTCACCACCGAGAAGCCTAAAGGAAGCAAACGTGGAAAGATGCCGACAGATTTGTGGGAAAACATCAAAAACGAAATATCTTTCAACTGAGGCGTCACCACCGAGAAGCCTAAAGGAAGCAAACGTGGAAAGATGCCGACAGATTTGTGGGAAAACATCAAAAACGAAATATCTTTCAACTGAGGCGTCACCACCGAGAAGCCTAAAGGAAGCAAACGTGGAAAGATGCCGACAGATTTGTGGGAAAACATCAAAAACGAAATATCTTTCAACTGAGGCGTCACCACCGAGAAGCCTAAAGGAAGCAAACGTGGAAAGATGCCGACAGATTTGTGGGAAAACATCAAAAACGAAATATCTTTCAACTGAGGCGTCACCACCGAGAAGCCTAAAGGAAGCAAACGTGGAAAGATGCCGACAGATTTGTGGGAAAACATCAAAAACGAAATATCTTTCAACTGAGGCGTCACCACCGAGAAGCCTAAAGGAAGCAAACGTGGAAAGATGCCGACAGATTTGTGGGAAAACATCAAAAACGAAATATCTTTCAACTGAGGCGTCACCACCGAGAAGCCTAAAGGAAGCAAACGTGGAAAGATGCCGACAGATTTGTGGGAAAACATCAAAAACGAAATATCTTTCAACTGAGGCGTCACCACCGAGAAGCATAAAGGAAGCAAACGTGGAAAGATGCCGACAGATTTGTGGGAAAACATCAAAAACGAAATATCTTTCAACTGAGGCGTCACCACCGAGAAGCCTAAAGGAAGCAAACGTGGAAAGATGCCGACAGATTTGTGGGAAAACATCAAAAACGAAATATCTTTCAACTGAGGCGTCACCACCGAGAAGCCTAAAGGAAGCAAACGTGGAAAGATGCCGACAGATTTGTGGGAAAACATCAAAAACGAAATATCTTTCAACTGAGGCGTCACCACCGAGAAGCCTAAAGGAAGCAAACGTGGAAAGATGCCGACAGATTTGTGGGAAAACATCAAAAACGAAATATCTTTCAACTGAGGCGTCACCACCGAGAAGCCTAAAGGAAGCAAACGTGGAAAGATGCCGACAGATTTGTGGGAAAACATCAAAACGAAATATCTTTCAACTGAGGCGTCACCACCGAGAAGCCTAAAGGAAGCAAACGTGGAAAGATGCCGACAGATTTGTGGGAAAACATCAAAAACGAAATATCTTTCAACTGAGGCGTCACCACCGAGAAGCCTAAAGGAAGCAAACGTGGAAAGATGCCGACAGATTTGTGGGAAAACATCAAAAACGAAATATCTTTCAACTGAGGCGTCACCACCGAGAAGCCTAAAGGAAGCAAACGTGCAAAGATGCCGACAGATTTGTGGGAAAACATCAAAAACGAAATATCTTTCAACTGAGGCGTCACCACCGAGAAGCCTAAATGCATCGCCTGGGGAGAGGTACTCGGTAATCCATAAATATTTTCAACGAAAACGTGACATATGTAAAACAATGCTTTTAAATTATTTTATATTGATTTCATTATTGACTTATTACATTTTTATATGGGTCGTGGTAAGCTACTGATTAAAATATCGGCCATTCGGAAGACCGGGGTTATATTCCCAATGCCGCCCAAAACTCACCGAGTACATGCGATATGCGTGCTCGTTAAATCTGTAAAATCGAAACTCCTGTGCTCGGTCGATGAGCAATTACCATGGGTGCAATGGTCTAGAGAAAATTTCCTCTCCCTTCAGATCCATGTCAAAAGTGAGGGAGTGGATCCACTGGTGATGCCATCTATAGGATGATTTAAAAAAGAGCAAAGTCGTACTTTCACCTTCGCGGTGTTCTGATTAAAACAAAAGATGCTCCTTATTGACTTAAATTCGTATTGCCAAGGCACAGCGAGCTTGGCAAGTCCATGTGTCATAAGTAACAACAACACATTTTTAGATGGAATTTTTATATAATATTGAAAGGAAATTATGATTATAAACTGGTCAATATATTCAAGAGACGTCTTAAATAAATGGATTCATGTCACACCAAGAAAATCTTAGTCATTATAATAAATTTCATACATTGAATTATCATTCTTATTTAGAATGCATGAGTTGACTCGTGTTTTATATAAGAAATGTAAATGAATGTTAGCATTTTAATCGTTTGCGAATATTTCATAGTTAAAAGGAAAATCGGCTCGAATTATATAAAATGAATTTAAAAAGGGGATTTTTTTTGTTTCTTTTATAAGCGCGCATGTACAAGAAAGTGTATAAAAAATCAGTTAATAATGCATAACTGTCAAACAATTTAGCATAGGTATGTCAAATTCATAGATATATATACTTATTAATAAATAAATACACATCAAATTAAATTGAAATGGATAATTGATTCCATAATATAAATATATTTATAGCGAAAATTTATTGTTGAAATTGCATCATCATAATTACATTTATAGTATTGTGTTGTATTGTCCAATTTAGACATAATTGTTAATACTATAATTAAGTTGCAAATGTAAAAGGTAAAAAGAAATCTTTTTTCAAATCAAAACATCGAAGATTCTTTTTCTTATGTTACCGAATTGCATTTAACGGATAAAACATCTTCATGAGACTAAGACTGGTTAGAAATCGTTTTCTCCATTGCAATATTCAAGAGATTAAAAACAAATAACAAAATAAAATAATATGAATTTTATTTGTGTAACTTTTTTAACTATTGTTTGTAATTGTTTGAATATAATAACAAAAATGACTATACATATTAAAATTACCCAACTAAAAACTTCACAAATAAACGTAAACTAAAAAACATTGGAAAATAAAATTTCATTGAATTTGTGTTTCACATCCTTTAAATAAATCTATAATTACCTTTTATAATATTTTTCTGAAATTGTTTATAGTTATGAAGTTTCTTTTTTAAAACATATACACACTAAATATTTTCATACAGACAGATCATTAATATTAAAATTATTTTAATAAAACGTTGTTCCTCATTATTTTCTATCAAATCATTGTATGTTATTTTATCATATTTTCAGTATATTTTTTTATTTAAATCTATCAAATTATATTTATATTTTTTATGAATTCTCTGAAATTGTGTCCAATGATATAACAACTGATAATCAAATAAAAATATGTATATTCACAAATAATCATATAGTTAAGGTTGTGTTTAATTTTTGAATAATTCATTTATATTGTTTTAAAATCAAAATAATGCAATTTGATATAAGCACATTAAAATTCTAATGTTATAAATTTCATAAAACTGATCACAAAAAAAACTAAAAAGGTAAACAGTCTTATAATCTATTTTTTTTTTAAATTTTTACTTTCAATAGCTGTTAAAAATTAAATATCAAGGATTGTAAAATTCTCTTCTGCCGTTAATCAACGATCAATGACTTTAGAGAGTTAATTCAAAAATGTTATTTTAACAAAGCTAAAATTATTTTCAGCAATGAAAATAGTTTTAAATTGTTTTATTCTTTAATGTAATATTTTACTTAACTTACATTTTGATGATTTAAAGTCATAAATTTTATATTTTTATTATTTTCAATAATTTTATATATTATTTTAATTATTGATATATCAGTGACGGGATTTCAACAGGTTAACAACTCTTTTTTGGGTGACTCGGGCCTTCTTATTTCGGGGTCGAAACCTGACACATCACCAATCTTATAAGAATTTTAATCTTTTTAAAGAAAATGAAACGTTCCCCACCAATCAGTAGAGTAACAAATTAGTAGTGATCATGTACAACACAGACTTCTAAACATTTCTCACGGGTGTGCGGTGCAGTTGGATAAAAACGCTGTTGTTGTTATTGCTCCAGCATGCTTCTCTGTACCTTGCCCTGAGTTAGGCTCTACCAGTCCGATAAAAGCAGTCGGCGGAGTTTTCGAGATTTTATTACGCAGAAGATCCTCAATACTTGGCACGCCATCCCCAGAGGTATCATTTCACTTGAAGGTGCGACTAAGCCCAGTTATAACTTGCCCCAGCCACTATTAGTGAACATGATCTTCGGTGAAGCCGGGACTCGATCTCAGTGACCTTCGATAATGAGAATGGCATCTTAACCAACCAGACCAACGCAGACTCCTAAAAACGCTGTTAGAAATAATAAAATCGATGAGGTCAACATCTTGATGTGTGTTTCACTTGAACTGGGACTGTGATGAACTGATTTCATCAACAGAACGCCCGACTGCTCAAAGGGGGCAGATAAATATATCCAATCAGATACCTGTTTATAACGTTTTGATTGCTAATTTTTTTACAACGGAATTTTTTCTATTATGAAATAAACTTCTTACTTTTCGCATTCTGATGGCTGGATGGACTGATTCAAGGGCCAACAAAGACGTCCAGCAACAAACGACGATGTCCAGAGTTTGGTTTCCGCAAGATGGCCACAAGACGGCGATGCTGAAGAAAGCCAAGTACACTACATAGAACATCTAAAAGCGTAAATAACATGCTTGAGAACACGTAGGAAAAAACATGCAATTTTATTGTTTAATATTTTAAAACTCTGATTTCTTTTGAAAATAGTTTAATAAAATCATATTTTTCTCATTTTCTTAAATTTTGTGAAATTACCCTTAGTCTTTCAAATAATAGAATTTTTGACTTACAAATTGACTTTTTTATGCTGACCTGAAAAGTCCAGAACTTGGTGATCGGCGCGCTCCACATTAAATAAATCATTTTCCACAAGGGCGGATGTTGAACCACGTAGCGCCGGAAGTGGGATGTGTTCCACATGGCCGCTTTCCACCTTTTAACACTTAAAATGTCTTCAGGTTTGCTGAAGAAAATATTTAAGCAAAAGCGAATGAATTAAATTGAATTGAGTCTTCTGATTATTGAAATTTGTTTTGTAAAGTTTAGTAGTACATTCAATTAAGACTTACGAGTACAGCACTGCAAAGAGTCAAAATGTTTTCATAAATCTAACTAATCATGAACCAACATATTATTATTTATTATATTAAATTTTCAATTACATTTCTTTAAAGTAAAATACATAAGAATTAAGATTATTTCTTACGTTAGCTGTTGTTTGCATTTCTAGCCTTAGCAAACGTAAGTGTATGTGAAGGTGTCGCTTATGTTTTCAAGCGATAGCTTGATATTTTTAATCTTAATTAATTTAAAACGATTTGTGCTCTACTAACGTGATTTGGGCTCTTTACAGTAAATTTAAAAGTTCAACTTGGGCAAGAAATAGAATTGAATCACTCCGTTTGAAGTCAGAATCACATATTGAGTTATCGCTTAAATTTTATCTTATCTTGTTCAATACTATTCGGTACATAAACTCTATAAAATTTAATTCTAACATGTTACAATCTATTGATACAGTTCTGCGCAGGTATTTATTTCGACATTTGCCCTCAATTTTTCACCATTTTCTCACGATAACATTTCAGGGAAAAATATTTCTGAAAACATTACTCTGGTAAAGTAAAATGGCGACTGAATTTGATGTTAAGTGTTTATTTTGGCAACAGTTGGTGATGCAAAAGAAACTGCTCCATTTTATCTACCATCTCTTTGCATAAAATTATTTTATCTATAAATTTATTTTGCCACAATAAACCTCTCTTCTTTTTTTCTCATCAAAATATTAACTTTTCACATGTTTGTGAAAATTATTTAGCTTATTTAAACATATGGGCATTTGGCAAACGGTTTAAATATCCAATGGTTTATTTATTATTAAATGTTATATTATAAAAATTGAAAAGTATTGCTATCAAACTATTGTAGTATAGATGCCTGAAAATAAGTTGGACACGTTTACAAAATTCAAATATGATCATGCACATATGCTGTAAGGAATCTGCGCTTGGTGTTGGTTACATGACAAGGACCAGGCATTGAAGCACAATCAATTAACTTACGCAAGCAATGAATTGATTTGATTGATTCGTAAATATTGTTATTCATTATCATAACTTTGACCTGAGTTATCAGGACAAAATATGAATTCATAAAACAGAGATAAAGCATCGCCTATGATTCAATTCCTTATACGGATTTTTACAGAGCTGTAAGAATTGGTATAAAGAATGCAGTTGTGGTGGACGGTCACTAAGAAAATTAATTCCGTCATCCAATATCAGTTCTTTCACGAGAAAATATGAATGCTGAGCGTGAACCCACTACGACAACCATCACTCAGATGTTACAGGAAAACTTTGAAAAGACAGGCATAGAAAAGACAGGTATAGAAAAGATTTACTCGAGTTGGATCATGCATAATTTTAGGATAAATGAAAAGAAGTTTTGATTGGTGTATCCAGTATGAAAAGAATTCCAGTCACGTAGCGTTAGAGTAATGCAGAATATTAAATTCTGATTGATGCACGACCATTTGTTGGCCAGAAGTTATTGGAGGTCTTCGAAGAAAGTCATTTTTCATTACGAACTTCTACATAAACAAAAGAGCTTTTGTCCAGCCAAAACACTGAGTAGATGGGTCATCGGTTTTACAAAATCTGATTTATTATCCAATGTTTTTTTTTATTTGGACACATCAAAGCAAAATTAGTGAGTCAACGATTTTTGACATTCAAAGAAGCGGTATTCATAAAACAAGTTTTAAAAATACCTCGATTTTGGTCGAAAATGTGCTATGTAAATTAGTTCAAAGGCATATATTGGTTTTGAAGAATATTTCAGAAAACAATAACATATCGATTTAATTTTCTTTATTAGGCCAGAAATATTAACAACAGCCCTCGTCCATTACGCATCAACTAAGCAATATTTCTTTACACTATTCAATTTAAACTAAATTTTATGTCGAGCTTGAAGAACTTGCAAGAATAAAATCATAGAATTGCTTAATCAATTTGATAAAAGCGAAACATTAAAAATATCCTCTTAAATATATCGATAAAAGTATATGAAAATTTGTAAAAGAATAACCCCTTGTATTGAATAAAAATTTGTTCATCAATCAAAAGACCTTTAAAAATGTTTTAGGTGAGCGTTTACAAGCAGTATTTTAAAATTCAATCGAGGGTTACTCTTCTTGCAACTGAGGTCAGGAAACGCTGACAGCTGAATGTGCTTAGCTAAGCATAAATAGTTCTTTTAAGAGCATATGAAAGATGAGACAATTTTGAATTCTATGCAAGATGATCGTCTAATTTCTGTGGGTGATTTTCATTTTGGTGAGCTTTTTAGCCATTTCAATTGTTTTTACAGCAATTTAGACTTCCTCGCAGTATTCCAAATTTTCGAGCAATTATTCGACGATGTTAGTTTTAAAAGTATTTTTCAACACTAATTTAAATGATTTTACTTATTTTTTTTTTATCTGAATTTTTTTAAGAGTAATACAAGCAAACTTTTTTCCGAATCATGTGGTAAAATATTCTTTTGATTAAGGAACTTAGTAAATAAAATACAGTGATGTCTCAACAAATAATATATCAAACATATACAAATTATTCATTCTTTTACACTCTTGTATAGTTATACTTTGCATTTGTAGTCCTATAACTAAATTTTATTACACTTTGAACAATAAAGTTTCCAAATATTTTATCTGCAATATTTTATTTGAGAAATAATGTGTCTGTGTGTATTTAAATAATATAATTTCATTTTTGACATTACAGATATCCAGCAATGTTTTACGTTATTAAGTTTTGTTTTACATAGTTATTATATTATTTTGATTTCAGCTATATTTTGTTACTGAGGGTACATTTTAAACCACTGATAACAATATAACTAAACAAGCTTATCTTTTATAATGATGTATAGAATATTAAGACTAATTAAGTCTTTAATAAGGAACCATCCAAAATTGACGCTCTGGCGAAACCAAGCAAAAACTGTATTAGATATAGTAACCAAATGCCAAGAAACTAGTTATAAGACAAGCAACTAGGTAGAAAAATGGTAGAATTTCTTCTGCGCAAATGGAATTGCCAGAGGGGGCCAGAGGAAGTCTCTTTAGAGAATTAGATCCTGTCGCGGATGAAGAAAATCCCATTCCGACTTCTTCCAGCTTATCGAATATGATAAAGGTTAAAAATAATTCCTCCCAACTTTATCATTCTCCCAATCTATGTTCTATGTCTTAGGTTTCAACAATATGCTTGACTTTAACGACCGTGGTAGCCTGGTTGGTGATTGGGGTGGTTCTCATTATCGGAAGGTAGCGAGTTCGAATCTGGCCGTAGAGTTCATTAAAAGTTTGGGCACACTTAATAGGCCAGAGCGCCATGTTCTCCGAGAGAAATGATATCTCTGGGATGGCAGGTCAAATATTGAGTGTCTTTTGCTTGCTTTTATATTAAAAAAGGAATCAACTCGACTGCTTCTCCTAATGGGTAGCGCTCAACTCTGGGATGGGTACAGAGAAGTTTGCCGCTGCCTTCACAATATGCTTGATGTCGCTCTTAAAATGTTGGAGATAAATTGGCACTTACTGAGAACAATTTTTTTTTTTTTTTGAAGACATTATTTAGAAAATAACGTTGAAATATGAGAAAACTTTTAAAGGGTATTTTTACGCTTGATTAACAAGCAAGGATTTTGTATCCAACGCAAAAAAGAGAAATTCTACAAAGATCACTCATTGGAAATCTTTTCTTTCTAGCATAATAGTTTCTTCCAAGAAATAAATCTGTTTTTCGTCGTCGGAAGAATTGAAAGAGGAAGCAAACGAACGAAACAGACAAGCAAAAAAAATTCGTTTCAGGCGATAACTCTTAAAATTTCTTTACCCAAATCGCATGATAAGCACAAACAATCCTGGCGTTTCACATGAAAAAAAATCCCATTTAACCACAAGGAAAACAACAGGTGGATAGATGATGCTGAAGAGAATTCCAATGGGGAATATTTCAAAAAGTTATTCTGCACTAAGTTATGGGGAAGATATTTCAAACACAAGCCTCTAATCGAATTGCATTGTTATTTAAAAAGAATTGTTTATTTTTTAAGTTTTCTGAAGTAGAAAAACATTGCACCGTGCTATACATACTTTGCTTCAGAGGTCTTTTCTATTAGAAACTTGTCGTCTCCTTCATCTTCCCATTCGATGTCTATGTGAAATATAAGATTTTAGTAAATAAAGAGAAAGTATTTATAATTATTGTACATATATATCTAAAGTACATAGTATGTATGTATAATATAATTTCATAAATATCTGCTTATAATCACTTTTAAAGATATTATAAGTTAATAAGAGATTCACAACGCATTAAAAAGCATGAAATTTGATTGAAAGAAACTTTACAATAATTCTGAACATAATATTTTTAACGATACATATTTTATAGCAAAATAAATACAAATTAAAAAAAGTCCATTTACATGTTTTTTAAAAGAGCACAACATTTTAGATGCCGTCAATTCGCATTTGAAAATAATTGACTTTGTATCTCACATTTTGTAAAAACAATTTTTAAAAACAAACAGTTAAAAATATGGAGAAAAAATTCAAGGAGCTATCATAGAAATTTTGAAAGCATCTTGGGTAAAATAAGTTTGCTGTCTTTTAAACTGTATGAGCAACTTTAGATTATTCTCTGTAATGAATAAGATGCTAGCCAACCATAGTTCTATCGATTAATGGTTGCAAGAGATTCTGGGAAATATTATATATTTTAGTCGTCTTATATTAAAAATATCTTCCTGTAAGTTTTTTGATATTTTGAAAAGTAAAATTCAAATAAATATTTTTGGAATAACAAAAATATATTTTAATGAAAAATTATGTTGCTTAAAGCATAATTTTCTGTCTGATCACATTTAACATAATAATAATCATACAAAAACATGCATAAAATCATTACAGAAATGATATTCTTATTAATAATTGTTTTTAACTATTTATGATATGCTTATAGAGTAAATTCTTTTTCTTTTTTTTTATAATTTATTCCATCTTGCAAGTTTTATAATTGATATCATGAACGTAAATTCCTGCGAAAAAGCCTCATCAAGTGCACTTATCTTTCAATACCGAAAAAAAGGAGGTTACCTGCGTTATCCTTGTCATCTTCCAATGCAACACAGTCTTTGGTTTGAAATATTGTCCACCCATACATAGGAAATATTAAAAAGGCGCACAAAAGAACCTGCAAGAAGTACACGAGTTAATAATATTTCATAAGAATATATTTATCAGAAACTTATACATTTAGAAAAAGTGAGATATATTTTTGTCCTACGGTTCACCAGAGTGCTATTTGCTTTAGTCATTTGTAGTCTGGTAGAATTAGAAGTCATTCTCCTGTCTAGAAAGTAACGAATACGATACCGGAATCTACGTCTTCCTAAAACAGTTAAATTTGCAGGGTTGAAAAAGTAGGGGTAGCCCCATCAATGCGCAAGTGAATCGCAAATTCGAAGCAATTTGTACATATCCCTCTGTCCTTCAGAACTCACGAGGCTCTCAACAGGAACATTTTCGCGGTGGCAACATGCGGTTAAAGTGAGACGAAGCTGATTTACCTCACATCAGTTGGATGAACTGACTTGTGTTCCGCTGCTGTGATTCATCTTTGTAGAAATTGCTGAGAAGACCATCGAAATAAAAAAATTAAGAAGCAAATTATGAAAAAGCAATGCAACAATATTATTTACAAAGCTACGCATTACAAAATTATATTCAATTTGAGAACATAAAAATTTCTCAATAAACTCTTTCGATTCATTTAGTTATCTTTTTAGTAACACTTTTTTTTTGTGAACAAAAGTTTTAAAAGCTTGCTCAACTATAAAAAAAACTCAAGCACATCATTTATAACCTTAACGAACAATTAGTAAGCCCTGAAACTATTTGCAATGCAAGAGAAACAGCTGCATTAGTCAGAACAAGGCAATGTTTCCCTTTTTCAGAGCAGGGTGTTTAATGACATCAAAGTTAAATTGATTTGCAAAGGGATATGTGTTGAGTGATTAAATGAACTAGACTGAGTTGCTTACACTCAAACAGTGAGGTGGATAAAAACCGCATAAAAGAAAAAAAAACATAAAAAATTCACGCAAAAAACTCATTACAGATAAAATAGGATCATGTAATCAATTACTATTTGTAATCAGGAATACAACTGTAAAAATATTTTACAAAACACACAATTAAAAGCACATATTATGTGGTAAATAGGGATTGTATGAAAAAAGTCTCATGCAGAAAATGAATCAAAACCTTACGGAATAACTTAGGAATTTCTTCCTTAAATGAAATCGAGAAAAGAGCCAATGAGGAGAGCGACGCGCAGCAGATAAACGAGCTCCACGAAAATAGCGCAGAGTTTTAAACGAAAGATAAATCTGTGATAAAAGGAAAATTATGTAAACCCGTACTAAATGAGGAACACTGGATAATACAAGTTAAGTTTGTGGTGGGGTGGCGATATGTATGTACAAACGCAATATTTATGCAACAAGATGTGAAATACATATGTAAAATTTAAATGTTTGATCAAACCGCTGCATTTTGTATCGATCATATCGCCAATAATGTTCCAAATGGATTGAACTGTTCATGTACAGCACAAATAATTCTATTAAAATTATTGTACAAAAAACCGCACAAAAACGGAACAAATACAACTTTAGGAAAACATAGAAGATGTCCAGCATTTACTTTATCTCAAAATGAATAGTCTTAGTCAGAATATACATAATATTAAATTTTCGAAGTAAATTTTAATTATTTTTTGTATATAAGCAGACGAAATATTTTAAATAATTAACATTTTTTAATTTATAATAACCTACGGAATCACTTTCATTTTTCAAAAAACCTAATGTTACAGTATTCACCAGGTATATTTAAGAGAAAAATCTAGAAAACTTTTCAGGAATTGCGGGCCATATTCATGTGTCGAAGAGAGAAATCTTGTAAATTTCCTCAACACACCCGTGTCGTCAGAGGAATGGTACGACGCATCTTCCGATGCTCAACGGGACTTTCTTAAGTTGGTATCCTTAGAAATGACATGATAGCTGTTGCATTCCATGAGTTCCCCGTAACGCCATGTATTTCTAAGAAAACGTCGGTATAAGACCAGAAATAAAGAACAATATTAAAAAATTGGCCATTTAAACTTACTCGAAGTTTGCATGACTCTTAGAAGGCTGTCTTGTTAATTTATATCAGACTTTCTACAATTTGTTTTTATTAAGGAATTATAAATTATCTTATTTAAATACGGATTATAAAGACATGATTTTAGAACTTATTATTTTTTATCTTCAACAAATGTTATTCTCCTAAGAAAAATAACAAATGGTTTTGTTTGCTATTCTGCGTTCACTTTTAGCACCTAAGAGTTGATGCCTACCTCATAAAATACTATTCAAATCCCAACATGCATAACAAGATGGAAATTTAATCCAAATCAAAGGAATGAATTAATATTCTCTTGCATAGGTTAAAATGAAACATAACTTCTTTTCCTTTTCCATGCAGCATATTAAATAAGGAATTCATGACCATATTATTCACACATAGTTTTAGGTGTCAAGGGAGTTCTGAACCAGTTTCATACGTATCTCTCTTCTTGATTCCATCTTTATTAACATAAATAGTAAATTTACTTCGAGCTCAACATATCACCAAAACAAGTGTGTTAAAAGCCGTTTAGAAGCCTATAGTTCATAAGAAATCTATAAAGTTTCACTTTTTATAATGTAAAGTGGTTTTTTTTCTCTCATTAAAATTTATCAAACAAAACTTATTATTCTTTCTTCAGAAGAAATTTGTTCAGATAATAAATAATAAAGATTTTGAAACGATATTTATATTAGCAATTTATAGAGAGTTTCAAATTCTTTGACAAAGTGTATTTTCTCTTCTTTTGATTCAACCTTAGTCTTAAATAATTATATAACAAATAATATTTGTATAGGTTTGGACTTTGTGACTATCCCTTACGTAGTTTGTGCAGATAACTTCAACTTTTTGATGCTATTCACCTCGTCTCGTGCTTTGCTCTTGTGTTTTTTTAACTGTAGAGTTATCCTTCCAGACCAATCATCTCTCAAATATCTTATGGCAATTAGTTCACTGGTGAAGTTGGAAAAATTGCTTCCAACTTCACCAGTGAACTAATTGCCATAAGGCAGCTCTTATCCTTTTCCTCAAACAGCCAGCCCAACGAGACTTGCCTAAGACATCAACATGCTTCTGTCCACCATAGTTGCAAGGAAGAAAACATGCACCATCCAATGGGTCCCTGCACATGTTAACATCGAGGGAAATGAACAGGCGGACTTCTTCGCCAAGGTGGATAGGAAAATCAATCTCCCTCCCACGAATACCACTTGCTTCGATGCAACCACTGTCGCAAGGCATCAGCTCTGCGGTGGACTACGGAAAAAATAGTGCCTACCGGAGATTAATCCTGACCGTGGTATCACCTCTTCCATCAGCAGAGTACGAACTGAGCACATGAAAGGTATGAAAATCATACCCAAAGGAGCTAGAACATACGCAGAATGCAGGCACAACACTAGAGTTCCACTACGAAGCATCTCTTCAACTGCATCTCTATTGCCTCGATCCTCTTTAGCATCGACCCCAACTGCTATCATGACACCCTTCATACCGAAAAAGCTGAAGATGTGACCAGGGCAGTGCTCCATGCCTTTGGTTCCACATGACCATTTTTTTTCCACTTGTCACAAGTCAGCAACAACTGTAGAGTTCAGAAATATTGGCAGGCTACAGAAATATGGGCGTCATAGTCAAATTTCTGGATAATTGTAATAAGTAAACAAATATAGTACATAATTATATAACAAACGATAGCAAATTTTTCTAATAAGAGACGGAAAATATATATTAAACGCAAATTTAACTGATTAATTTAATGTAAAATTTTTGTGTAGTTTAATTGATAATTCACAAGTAGAGAAAATATTTACAAATTAAAAGAAAAAACATTGAAGAATTAATAAGAACTAAAGCATAATAATCATACATTTTCAATACGTCTCCACCTAACTAGTTCTTCCCTCTCCTCCACAGCCAACGAGATATACTTGTGCAATACTGCATCATAAACTTTCTTCTAATTTAGTTGGTTATGATCTCGCTTAGCAAGAAGCACAGAGCGCTTTGACGTTACGTTTCATCTCATACGACATCTGATTGGAGGAAACCACGGTTCTTCCGACACACCCTCTCTCATCTCATGCATTTTACGCTAATAGGGATTAATCAATGATTATTTATAATCACGCCCAAATTTGGTAAATGAGACGAAATATTGAATGCTTTTCACTTTTATCAATACGTTAATCCGTAACTTGTAATGAGAAATGTAATGTATTCCGAGTATTCTATTGGAAAACGATATCATAATTCGAAAATATATCAATAATTTCAAGTAATATTAAATATTTCATTCTTAAGAACTTGAAGAACATCATGATCCCTTAGAACAAAACTCACCATAATATTTCAATTTAAAAATTTAAATAAACATAGGCATTTTGTGTCAGTAAATACTTTTTTATATCTAAACAAAACAACTTTATAAATTAAATAATAACTAGTATATTTATAGATATGTTTTTTTGTTTTATTAACAAAAAGAACTGGATAAAGAAAAGGTTTACGTTATAAGAGCATATAAAATACAACTCAACTTCAAACAAACCTAACCTTTATTTTAAAACGTATTCACTAACAAGTTTTTCTATTTCGATACATTAAACTGTTATGACTTATAAAATTACCCAGTTTTTTTTTTTTTTTTATATTTGAGTTTATCAAATTTGTTTTAATAATGCTAACACATCGTTCACATCACCGACTTTCGAAAAAGGATTTTCTAACACAATCTCCGAGTGAAATTGTTTGACATGGAAAATCATCAAAAATAAATAAATAAATTTTTCATAAATTGTGAACTCGTTTCTGATACACCAGTAGGAAACTTTTCCTTGTTTTTCTCCTAAAAAATAAATTTTCTGAATGTCTAATATAATTGCTAATCAATTTCGATAAGTCACTTCTTGTTCTGTCTACATCTGGTATTCTTCCTTTCATTGTGTCACTAATATTACCAGAAAAAAATTTTAAGTTGTGAAACTTTCAACTTTTTTGGGGGGGAGGGAGCATGGATTCAAAACTTTTTTAGAATTTTTCTTACTCGTTCTTTCCTAATTAAAATATCTGTCTAATCAAAATGTTTGCATCCTTATTCTCCTGCAAAATCACAAAATTAATTCCAACAAAACCGTCATTTAGCAACGGATCATTCATTTTCACATTTAAAAATCATCTTTATTTTTTGTTGATCTCCTGAGAAACGCTATTAACTGATCCTATTAAAGTCTGAATTCCTTCTTCAGCTTTAATTTATATATATATATACACACACACACACACACACACACACACACACATATATATATATATATATATATATATATATATATATATATATATATATATATATATATATATATATACATATATATATATATACATATATATATATATACATATATACATACATACATATATATATATATATATATATATATATATATATATATATATATATATATATATATATATATATATATATATATATAATCAGTCTATATTCTATATATCAGTTCTAATATTTGTATATATCAGTCTATATTTGATATATCAGTTCTAGTATTTGATATAATCAGTTGGGAAAGAAGACGTTTCCCTACCTATTTTAAAAGGCCTCCCAAGCATTCTTTCACAAGAAGCAAATTACAGGAAATGTGAGAAACAGGTGATTATGTTGTAATGTAATCAGAGATTATATATTTATAATCAGCACTAAACTTGTGATATTAAGGGCGATAAATTACTGAATATTTATCACATTTGCCTGTAAATGTATAAACTCGTAATGGGGAATGCGAAAAATTCCTTCCGCCCGCCCAGCTAATAGTCATGACAAAGCTCATCAACCAGTGATTAGGATCTCCGTTGATTCACGAGATTTCTGTAGTGTTTCTAATATTATTAGAGAACTTATTATTATAAATCATGCAGCACATTTATCAGTCAACTATGATGGCAGAAGCAGAATGTTAAAATAGAAATAAGTGCGAAATTGTTATTGGTGAGACGATGATGATTTACTTTAACTAGAGTGAAAATTGTCAAACTAATTCAAAAAAGGTCTTAGAAACCAGGATGTTGTAAACATGCTACGTTCTTGGTTGGAAAGTAATAAAGCTAGTAAATGGTCCGATACATAACGTTTTATACAACTGACAAAAAGCACCATTTCATGAAGACCTCAAGTGTAATCCTTATGAAACAATGTTTAGGATGCTTTTAAACATAAATTCGGAAATGTTTTCTTTAAAAATTGACGCCATCAAATATCTAAGAGCACAAGAAGAAATTCTGACTTAAATAGAAATTTAACGATGCTTCTGATAAAATGAATAGTAAAATAGAAGATGATTGTTCAGTGATAATCAGTGATTCATTTCGAAATGACAGTTTACTCCCACTTCTTTGATTCAGAATGAGAATGATGAAGTGATCCATCTGAACCATACAGATATTTTAACTAGGCAGGAACAGGTAGGAAAATTTAGAAGAAGCGCTAAAGAAAGTTTAAAAAAGAAAGAAAAAAAAAACGTTGTAAGTTTCAAATCATAAATTTTCTTCTGGTGAAACAAAAACACCAATCACAGGAAGTGGTCCACAAAATTTACTATCGATGTTTTTATAAATTCGAAAAGAAGTGAAGGAAAAAGTCAGGAAACTTCTCCAAGTGCTATCCAGAAATCAGTTCACAATTTGTGAAGAAAAATTTATTTTGCTTGAAGATTTTTCAGATCTAGCATCATCACTTTGAGATTGTGATAGAAAATTAATTTTTTTTTGGAAGTATTTTTCATAAGTTCTTATAATTTAAATACTTTTCTTCATCAAAGTATTTTAATTAAGCAGACGTAAAAATTATCTATAATCTGTGTTTATATATATATATATATATATGTATGTATGTATGTATGTATGTATGTATATGTATATGAATATATTTAGAGCACACACAGCATTTTTAATGAAATAACACAAGCTAGGTCTTAATTTTAAGCTTAGCAATTTTGATCATTTTGTATTTTTCAATCTACGATAGATATTATCTATCTAATTCTTTAGGAACATATATTCAATACTGGTTTTAAAGTACCAATTGAAATGAGCCCACAAATCGGCCAATTTGTGGGCTAATTTCAATTGGTACTTTAAAACCTTATTTAAATTTTTAAGTTGAAATATTATTGTAAATTTTATTCTAAGTAATTATAATGCTCTTCAAACTCTTACGAAGGTCATATTTGGTTTTACTTGCAAATATTAATATTTTCGAAATAAGATATAATTTTGCTACAAAATACTCGGAATTTATTCTGTTAACCATTACAAGTTGGTGATTTTATCAACTGGTGTTTGAAGTGATAAATATTCATTAATTTTTCACATTTACCAAATTTGGCTAACCACTTTTATTCTAATTGCTATGTTTAAAACATGAAATCTAACATTGTTTGAGAATCTGAGCATGTACTGAATAACATAACAACTAGGTTTCAGCATAAGATCATGTTTGCAATGTAGATCCAAATTTTCAATACAGAATAAAAGGAAGTTTAATCTGTTCCGTATAGCTTCATGGATACATCCATATTTCGCGGTGGAAGAAATAACCGGTCAGTATATAAGGTTAGGGCTTCGGAATACACGCCTATCACCAAGCGTAATGTAATTTTATAGAAGAATTTAGTTGACGATTTGGATACCAGCTCAGGTGTCGACTTGAGCGACTCTCCTCTCGCTCTTCATCCACGGCACTCCAGCAGAAGGAGTTCGGACGTAACAGATGAACATGAACACGTCCCCAACCCACAGGGCTCTAGCAACATACAGTGAAGGGAAAAGAAGACCCCAACTGCAGCCCATGGGAAGCCATATTTCATTTGTTGACGTTACGGTTGTAATTACTGAGCGGTAAATATGTTATAGGTGAAAACGTGCTTGAAATTACTGAGCTACTGTGGCTGCTCTTGCATGAATAATGAGCCACATCCACATATTGCAGAGGAAGAAGACATAGAACCCAGGAATGAATGTAAATCAAATACTGATAAGTTTTCCCACTATTAGATCAAATTTGGGATCTTCTCGTCTAAAGAGAGCCTCGTTACCAGTGGGTTATGGTGAGTTTAAAATCCTCAGGTGTGAAAGTCGTACTTTTGATACGTACATTGGAAAATGCGGATAGTCGTTGCACTCACTTTTAGGCTGATGGGGACCGTGAAGAGACCCCAGGACAGGTCCCGAATCTTGATCTTGCCGAAAAACTCATTCGTGAGCCACTTCTGGCAGCAGATATGGGAGAGGAACCTCCTGTTCTGGCCCTCTGCGGCGATGTCGACTGCCGTGTTATAACCCCATCCGGGACTCTCTTCGTTCAGAACGTCGAAGGCTCTGTCCGGGGTGTCCTGGTAGCAAGCGTCCAGCAGTGAAGTAGCGATGTCCGCGAATTCTCTGTAAATATAGAAACCATTCTTTGAGTCTTTAAACATATAATAGCCGAAATTTTGCATTTTATATATCGCTATTGATGGCAGTGGATCCAACAAATTTTTTACAGAAAGCAACATTTGAAACGTAATTATCGTGGAGGGAACATTCCCCAAAAAAGAGACACACAGGATTGCTAAGTGTCTTTCTGTATCATACAAATAGTTAATGCAGGTTCAGCAGCATGTTAAGTCTTTTAGAGTCTAATCTAGGAACAAATGCAAAAGTTCCTACATTAGAATCCAAATTTGTCGCAATCGAATTGGAAATCAGACACCATTTCCCTCGGATATTCTAACCGGATAATTCAGAGACTTCGCTTCACTGAAATTGAATGGAATGCTTGTCGAAGTGGGAGCTATTAAAGCAAAGTGAAAACAATTGAAAGAACAGTTTTTTAATATTCGTGAATTCGTCGATGGGATCCACATTCGTTTATTCCTATATATAATCACAAACGCAGGAAAACAATATTTTTCAATAAACTGAATAATTTCAAATTATAAATTTAAAACAAAATAAGTGTTTACACATAATATTGTTCCCATAAAACATTCTACATTAGAATTTGTAAGACATCACTTTTCCTGAATCGAAAAGCAAATAAGTTTCATTTCTTGAAAAAATAATACATTTTTGTATTCGTACCTTATACAAGAAGCATTCCCCGTTTTATTTTAAATATCTTTAAAATGTTGAATATTCATTCGATAGGTACTTTAAATCTTTAATTTCAATGACGGTATTTTTCTTAATATTAAAGCCTGCTCACAGTTTTAAGCCGATTAATGAAATTTTTTAGTTGTCTCACAAATCTCAAAACAATCTATAACATTTTATTTCTAGCCGCAATCAAAATAGACATTTATGTATTGGTCTTGCTGTGTCAAAATAAATAAAGCATTGACAAGTAGGTCAATAAATCACATCAAATATTTTTTTAGTTATGTGTCATTGCATCAAAATAAATTCAGGGACGATTGATATGTCACTTATCATGTGACTTTTTTTATTTCTAACAATACTAAATGTATTAAAATTAATCAAGGGGAGCAATTAATATGTCGCCCAAGCAAGTAATGTTTTAGTTTGTCATTTGAATGGAATATTTAAATTATATGCAAACTTTCATAATGATTATGGAAGTAGGCGAATTTGTTAAAATTTTGGATGTCTCGCCAAGAATGATATTATGACATAATGACATGTAATACGATAGCGAATAAATTTACATTTAATTCAATTCATTGTTTGCAAAGCTTTAAATATTATAAAGAATTTTGATGTGTTAAAGTGTAATGAAAAATACCATGCGATACTAATTTCACCATGCAGTTGAGTGTATCTACTTGTTTATCTATTTCTAACTGGATTCCGATGCTACTTGTATTTATAAGCTGTAATTATTATTGTATATTGAGAGAGCAGAACCCACCCTTTATTGCATTAAACGTAAAATATTTTTGATAAATTTATTTTATTTATTTATTTTCATTAATTAAAATATTTCAATAATGATATTACTTAAACATTTTAGAAAAAAAGGACTGAGAAATAAAATCCAAAAATTAAATAATTATTTCTTATCAGAAATAGGAAAACAAATGTTTGACTATAACTTTTGTTTACAAACTAAGAAGTGATGCTATTTTGAAATACTGAAGACTGATATAATAATAATTCACTTCAGTTTATAGCTATCTCACACACCCGCATATTCCACTCTTTTGTAGAAAGTAGGGTTAAATAAAAGTGCTTACATCTTCATCACAATGAATTGATATTATCGGATAATATCGACAATGTATGCGTTGGAGAAAACTCGGAAAAGAAGTCAGCAATATGAATTATTCCCTGTAACAAATGATACTAAATATATGACCATAAGAGTTAGAGTGCCAATCGATCTCAATTCCAGTTACTAGGAGTTAAATACCGCATACAAACTGTATTTAAGTGTGAATTCCAACAATATGAAAGGAGAATCTCATCTAACACAGAATCATAAAATTAATTATTTAATTACAAAACCTCCTATGACCAAAAGATTTGTTTACAAAATTAGTGATATTGTCAGCAGTTTTTGATAAGCATGGAAAAATATCTCTCATTTGGACATGAACATATCTGTATTAACGAGAATAACCTTTGGAAAATGTATAAAAACAGTTTTTGTGTGAACGAAAGCATTATAATCAATGTTTTGGTTATAAAGATAAAACTGAAAAATCGAATCTAATTCATAATGCTTCAAAACAAAAGTAGTGGTTGAACAAAGTGAGAAAATTATTTAGTATTCAAATCACTTGATATTTCAACAATATTTAATCGAGCCAACAGATTCTCAGAACTGTCTTTAGCTCACCAAATTACATTTTTAATTGTTCTGCCTTTTCTCCTGACCCCTTTTGCCAATCGAATACATCTGATCACTGAGAAACGACTTTCTTGAAATCAAGCCCAGTTGATTGGACACCAGATCGATTTTGACAGAGTGTGAAGACTGCCTACCCCCAACAACAAACCCGAATTCCTTCACCGCCATTTCCATGGCGTGTGGCTGAGTCTATTAACTTTGAAAAGGAAATTCATTCGATTCAATAATTTTCTTTATCTTACCGAAGACTGTATTCCATAATATTGTATATAATCTCTGATGCTAATTTTGCTTTGAAATATTTTTTGTGGGTGAGGTATCACCGTGTAAAAGTAATGTGTAAGGGAAAATATACTTTGAAATCTTCAATGAATTACTCAGATCAAAACACTTAGACAATAGGGAAAATCCTTTGTTGGTAAGTATAATTTCTATAAAAAGAGCATATAATTTTCTATTCGTTTATATTTTCATTATTTGTGTATTAAATAAAAAATATACCTATTTCAGTTAAAAGGAGCAGGTTATTTGTTGTTTTAAGTACATACTTATCAAAATATAAGAGTATAAATAGGAGGCAATCTTGTCAACGTATTTATTTTACTGTTAGAGATTTCTATTCTTGATGCATGCGCGTATGTGTATCAATCACCCTTTTAATAAGTAATTTTGTCTCTCCAAAAAGAAAATAAGCGGTTTATATATGACTTAATTTTTAACCATGATTTTCTGTTCACTAACACTTAGTTTATTACTTTGCTCGCCCTAATGACAAGTAGAAAATAGTAAGGAAAACAGTGTATTATAAGTATTTTTATTAAACTTCTGTTCGTAAGATAAAATGATAAGTAAGTTAGGTTTAAAACAATTTGCTGCTATATAATAAATAATAAGCAGTTGCCAACTAAAAATTTAACCATATTATTTATAATCATTATTTTTATGACTCCAATATACATAAAGAGAATAAATATAATTAGAATTTTGAGTTTTATATTGTTCTAGATATTTTTTTCTGTTCAAACAATTTATTCAGAGTTTTGTATGTATGTACAGCTATAATATTGGTACGGTGCAATATTGGGCTAAATATAACAATTTCTCAAGTTCGAACTCTGAACCTATTAATTTTGAAGGAAATCTATTCAATTTAAGTGATTCAGAAATGATGAATGTTTTTCTTAGTAAAAAACCTTGATTAATTTAATCATCATACGATGCTTATTCACACAGAAATGTAACCAAGTGTAATTTCCCATTTTCTAGTTTCATTGAACAGTATTTCAGCTAGTATGGTTAAAAATACACCTACCTGCTCGATTCTTCCATCTCCGCTCTGAGGGAGGTTTCCTTCACATAGACGGATATCCTCTCGGTCATCATGGATAGAATCAGAGCCAAGTGGATGGGTTGGTCCGCGTGCTTCCAGAGAGTTTTGGCCAAGAGGATCCTATTGGTGAAGGTGGCCCAGAAGCAGAGGATGACCTTGGCCTTCCTCTCGGCGGCGGTCGGGTCCGTGCTGTACATGCCCATGGCATTCAACGACAGCTCCTGCGCCCGGATGAAACCTTCCATGGACGCTGTCTTCTGGATCAGCCAGTTCAGATCCGTCTCGATGAAGTTCTTGGGGATGTTGGTGAGCTGCCGGAAATGAAGGCGCTGCTGTGTACTCAAAGCAACATACTGACACTCGGCGACAAAATGTGAGTGCACCCTTTATTCACACAGTATATGCGTTAAATTTTGAAATTTAAGAAAATTTTAATTTTGATGGCCGTGTTTGAGCAAAGGAATGAAAGAAAAAAGTTTTTCAAAAGGGAGAAAGCAGCATGTTTTTAAACAAAAAAGAATAATTAATATCTTGCATCTCGTAGTAAAAAATTCAGTTCTTCACCCAAATATCATTAAACTTAATTTCATCGAAAAGAACTTAAAAAGAAACTGAATTCACAGCACGAGAAAGTGTGGTGGAGGCAGAATCTTAATTATTTCAAATTGGAATGCAAGATTATTTTATGTCTCCTTTAGTTTTTTTATTAAACGCAATGTTTGTAATAAAATTATCACTTTGCTAAATAAGAAATGAATCCAAGCTTAAAATACATTGCTCTTACTTAACAAAAATGCCATTCCATTTCAGGATTAAGAAGGTTCTAAGAACTTGTATAAATAAAAAAGTTTCCAGTACATATTTAGAAATGTAGCGTATGTCAATTATTGGTTCAATAGGTTGCATTGCTCATATTAGTAATATTTGAATTTCAGTCATCTCGATTAGTATGCTAAATACACAGCGATAATTTTGTTACTATGGTGATCTATTTTATATCAATCCGCCGAGGAGGCAGAAAAGAGTGAAGTGGTCTGACACTTATATGTAAAAAGAACTCACTTCCGAGATGATCATGTGACATCTAACACTGAAATTGTATTTGCTCTCTTTTTTTTTAATATTTTAATTATTTAGATTCAATAAATAGTTTTTTAAATTACTTAATCATCCAATCTTAATGATTTGGTGATATATCCATCATACATCTTCTAAAGTACCATGATAAAGATGCATATCACTGCTAATAAAATGGAACAGCCATGACACAAATGCTATGCAGACTCATTTTAAGCTATGGCAATGGTGCAAGAAGGTACGAGAACTTACCGGACCATATCCAAGAGCACCTTCCCAACAGACGGACTGGAAAAACTCCTGGTACCGCACCTTCTTGAAAAGGAACGTGAGGCGGCGTGGGGTGAGATACTTGTGCACTTGGAAGCCCTGGCTTAAGAAGAGGTCCACAAAGCTCTCCCTATTGGGCCGGAGCAACGCCTCTTCGAACACGTCTTTCTCCACCTGCAACACACCGTGAGATTGCCGTTAAAAGCATAACACGATTGAAAATACATTGAAACGTGGATGAAAAATCTCCACTTTAAATTTTCAAAACATCTCAACTAAAGCATTCCGCATCTCCTTCGATTTGCTTTTAGCAAGTGTGTATTTAAGATCTCATTCCATCCTTGAATTTAACATTATGCCTTGAACAAACATATTTCCTTAAAAATTTAGTACACTTTTCCATTAGATTCGAAAACTATCGCCGGCAAAAACTGATCGACGTCATCTATTTTTGAAAAATCTCGTATATACTCTTTTGCAAAAAAATTAGAGGGGCAAGATTTTGTCCAATTGTAAGGAAATTTTCTAAGCAAAAACATCTTGATCGAACATGCAAATGGTAAAACTTTCAAAAGCAATGAATATGAATTGCTGTCGTAGAGCATATTTCTGAAGAGCAATTTGCAAAGCATAAAAATGGTAAAGAGGGAGTAAACTTGTTTTCTTTTCGTTTTCACCATTTTCATTTCTAGGAAAAATAATGAATAATGTCATCACGATGTTTGTAAACATCTTATGCACTTCAAACGTGGCTGCATTGTCGGAAAGAAGGTGGGTGGTCCTATTGAACAATGGGTTGTTACTTGCAACATAAGTATGTAAAGATATTAGCAGCAATGGTTACTGCGAGGAACTTCTCGAATGGAAGCTTCTGAAAGGCCAGTGATGCGAGCCAACATTAGATGATTGTTTTAAAAGCTCGAATTGCTCCAACAGTATCATTGCTTATATTTCTTGTACTACATCCTCTTCCATCCTCCCGTTGTACCTTCCATCATTTCACAGCACTTGGCTAAGGTGGGGTTACGCTCACTGCGGCCCTTTAAGACCTCCGCTTTTAACGACATAACATCTGCCGAATCATCTGGAGTGGAATCGCAGAATTGTCATTAGACGCCACCACATAGTGTTCAGAGATGAATCCTGCTTTACTCTTGAAGCAGATGACTATCGTGTTCGTTTCTGGAGACGACCGGGACCAGAGGTCTCGATGGATCTTTGTTTTACAAAGTCAACATTTCGTTATCAACATTACGGAATTATTATTTTGTATCAAGAAATTGTTACGAAATGCTGATCACCAAAGGAATTATACAAAATATTACCAAAGGAATCAACATTTCGTGTTAAAAAATTGATACGAAATCAACATTTCCTATCAATTTCTTGATACGAAATGTTGATTCCTTTGGTAATTCGAGGAAAAGTTTATTGACCTGCCGTGCATTCATTACATAGAAAATCCCAATATCAGCAAAACACTTATTCTACTGAGATGGTAAATACTTGTTACAGATTTGGTAAACACTAAGGATCATACTCTTTCGCGCATATTACGTGATATTCTATAGAAAGAGCAGTAAAAGTTAGTGAAATTGATGAGAACTGTTATGTTTCTCAAGCGGGAATTATTACCCATATGCTTTGTTACGTATGTTTGTGTCTGTAATAAAGTAATTTAAAAAGACACAGGTCCACCATATGCATTAATAATTATTGCATAATCTTTACCATCTAAACCTCTCCAAACCCTAATAACATAACTTTTTCCCCATTGTTCCTCGTGCCAACTTACTATGTCGATATTTATTTGTGTTATATCGTTTTATGCGACTTCCTGAATAAGGCGATATACTGAAAACATTAGCTAAAAATACAATAAGGAATGGTATTTTTTGTGTGAAGATGATTTAATCACGTTTTAACCTTTTTCCTCCAAAAGTGATAAAACACCTAGCTTTAATTCATGCTTTAAACATTGATTTCTATTTCAAATTTATTTGGCCAGTTATTCCTCTCCATTGAAACAACACAGAGATTTGCTTATGACCAAATTGTTATTCTATCTGTGTAGTGGTTTTCGGTCAAAAAAATGTGAGATCAGGGATTGGAAATTAATGAAAATTCAGAACTCCTTCACTATATCAAATCAGCAATTGTCAATAGTGGAATCGGTTTGAAAAAAAAAATAAAGAAAAGAATCATGAAATGTCAAAAATAAATCAAAATTAGCTGAGTAATGTGATTTTTTTTAATCATTTTTGTGTGTTCCCTTGTTAATTAAAATATTATAATTTATTTTCATTAAAACGTGATATACATAGGTGATAACCCAATGTTTCCCAACCTTTTTTTGGCCATCCTCCACATAAGTCTTTCTGAAATTCGTATGCCCCCCCCCTATTTAACACATATATATAATTTTTAATATTAAAAATTTGAATCATTTACTCAAGAAACTTATATGATAAGTTTTAAGAAGAAATCACTAGGAAATTGTTAACGAAACACAGTAAGTAATATTCTCTAAACACAGATATAATGAAAAACTAAAATTCAATTTCGAAATAATTTTAGTAAAGATTTTTCTGCAATAATTTAATATTTTAATTGAGTGAGATTCTTGCACTTGATGTTTGCAGTTAAGAGATTTTATATTAGGTTCCAATTTGGTTAGCTTCAATCTCAACCCCCCCCCCGTTGTGTTATATCCAAACGATTTTTCTTTTTACAAGTAAATCATTAAGAGAACTAAACCCACATTTAGCTAAATATGAAGATAGAAACAGTAAAAATGGTTTTCTTGTACATTTGGTTGAATTTGGGTATTTGATATGTTTCCTCACAAAGCCATGCCATCGCTTCTTTTATATTAAATAAAGTTTTAACTGACTCATCATTTAGTATTTCTGCGAGTTTTTCTTGATACTGAATATTTGATACATCAGACAAATCCACTAATATTGTTTGCACAATGCATGCTGGAAAATTAATTTGATTTAGATCAGAAAATCTCTCTTTTAAATTAGCCTATGGAATCTTCAGATGATCGACAAAAACAAGTAAAGCGGTATCATTTACTTCACATTTTTGGAGCCAATATAACTCATCAAAGTTTTTATTGTTAATATATTTTTTACATAACTCTATATGGCTAATGAAACCAAGTGTCTTCACTTTTGCATCAACAGTTTTATTTGCTCCTTGAAGTTACATATTTAATATATACTTAGTTTTTCAATGATATTGGCTAAATAATTCACTAATTTTTTACCATCAGCTTTTAACAGATGCTTCATTTCAGGTTTATCGTTTAAAAAATCACGTAGAGTATCAAACAGTGCCATAAATCTTTTTGCACATTTCCCCCTTTAGTGAGCCAACTTACTGCAATGTGAAGTCTCACATGATCTGCATTTCGTTCTTCACAAAATAGCCTGAAGAGACGCTCACATTTGGCATTAATAGCACTGATACAATTTATTACTGAATGCAGTGCTTCATTTAGAACGAGAGAGATGTTTTTAGCTACCAAGTTTTCCCCGTGAATAATGCAATGCACAAGAATCATTTCTGGATTCTCATCTTTCATCAATGTTAAGCAACCATTTTCCCAGCCCATCCTATTAGGGGCACCCTCTATAGCACAAGATGTTACATTTTTTATTGGTATATTATTGGCATTTAAGTAGTTTTTTAAGCTTAATATATATCACTTTAGTGGTGCTTTCTAATCTTTTACTGAATAACTTTCCTGCAACAAGATGCCCTTTATCAATATATCTTTCGTCAGCTATCAATACTGCCTCACTGTCGATCAAAGTTGATTCACCCATTGGCACAGAGAATTTTCGCGTTTTCAGCTTTTCAAGAAGTTGTTTATAAATATCTCGACTCATTTCGTCAATTCTTCTGCTAACAGCATTGTTATTGAGTGGCATAGCTCTTACATCTTTTTCAAGAACCGTTTTAAGAAATGCTGATATTGACGGTTTTATTAAATTCTCTCCTATAATATGGTTTCTTTACAGATTTAGCGATGAATAAAGAAATTTCATAACTACTCTCAAGAATATGATTATAAGTTGAAATATGAGCAGTAAATAGAGACTTCAATGTTGCCCTCTTTTCAAAACTTTTCTTTGAAGTTTAAAATTAATCCTAATCGGAATTAATATGAGCCTCAAATGCGCCTCAAGACGAACTCGTTTCAATGATTCGTTGGTCAAGCATTGCTTTCAAAAAAGACAAAAAGGAAACCACTCATCGTGGACATCAGGTATGAACTCAAATTTTAAATATTTTTCCAAATATTGACGATTTTTTTCTTTCTTACTGGTAACACTCATTTTACTATGAGTTGAAAGAAATATATAGGAGATCAATTAAAAACTAAAGCATGAGTTAAAATTAATTTAATGTGACATAGAGTATATTATTTAAAAACGTATATTAAAAATTATATCAAACGTATATTAAAAAATGCGTTTTGTGATTTAAATGTATATAAAACATTTACCACACCGCCACCACAAAATAACATTTTTTTTTCCATTTGACAAATTTTTCAGGAAAATCATGCTTTTAAAATTAAATAAAAAATAAAGTCTCAAATTTTTACCAATTATATCAATACAATGCATACATATTTTAAATCAACAAGGCTTTTACGACAGTTTTGGCTGACGCCTATATCAAATTGACACCAACTGAAAGCTACGAAGTTGCTACTGCAGAAGTTGTAAGATAATGAGGCATCCGGAGGTCCACGCGTAACCTTCTGTCTGCCGCAGGGAGGATGAATCGACGACGCCTAAAACCCACTTGATATTTTGATCTCGTCAAACAAATTTATAATATATATTGACCGCAATTATTTAAGAATTTGCTTTTTTCTTTCAATTTAGGCATCGAAATTTAGCTCTGCATTTAAATGTCCCGGAACAAAAGGGTTAAATTCATGCCAAGTTCATTTCAGAATTGCCCCAATGGGATGTTGGCCCTACGTTGGGAAACACTGTGATAACCAAAAGACAATTAATCACTGGTGTTGCAAATCAAATGTTGATATTGTTGATTTATGTACGAATTAATTGTATTTTTACAAGTAATATATATATATATATATATATATATATATATATATATATATATATATATATATATATATATATATATATATATATATATTATGTCTTGAGTAACGGTGATTCTGAATATCGTTTGAAAAGTGATCAATGTGAAAAAACTATTAAAACTATTTCGTTTTCAGACATCATCAGCGCTAGATTTCGTATCACGTAGAAAAAAGAAACAAGCTTTGGGGTTATTGAGAATGTTTTTTTCAATTCAGTTCATTACAATATTTTTACAGTAATATTGTATTCTTTATGCAACGATGAATCCGAAAACGCGTACAAACATCACCATTTGAAAAGCAATTAATGTGACGGAACAATTTCGTTCTCAGAGATCATCAGCACTTTTGAAAAATGTATTTAGCCATTCATCAGTTTCATTTCGTAACTAAGTTCATCCATTAGGCACTAATTGAAATACCAGAACTAAGAAAGCCAAATGAGAATTACTTACCTTGAATTTATTTGAAGGATCTTTGAGGAAAACTTCCGCCATAGCCACCTGAGGACTGTTCCAATCTAGGGTCAGATATAAATCCTTATGCATTTGTGCGTGCCAGTTAGTGTTATCAATCACCTGGGCTACAATAACAATGCCACAACATTAATTTAACTATATGTTCAAAATTACCCTAAACATGTGTTCATTATCTAAATTCCCCCCATTTTGATTTGTTAACCCTTTTTGAAATATTTATTTATGAAACATAGTGGCAAATAAGCATTTTTTATTTTGTTCGCAAATTATGTTTTTAAAAAAAAATTGAGCCTATTAAATATAAATTTGCTAAGAGTCTGGCGAAATTGATTTTAAACTTTTGCAAATTAGGATGCGATACTCAGGTTACTCTTATGTAAAAAGCATATAGTGGTTATTTACATATGCTGCGAACAATATAGATATTACATATAACTAAGCAGTCCATTTTCGTGCGTTTTCATTTTACTAGTTTACTTACTATATTAACTAGAATGAAAATACATGAAAATGGACTGCTTAGTTATGTTCCCATTTATGCAAGTGGCACTCTTAAGAAGAAATATGCCCACTGCACGAAGATGGATACATTTCAATGTTGTTGAGAAAAAAGAATGAGTTATTATCAAAGAAAAGAATAAAAAACGTAGAAGTTTGCTTTAAAGTACTCGAAATTAGTTTCAGTACGAGATCACTTATTACTGGCTTTTCTTTATAATTAAAATAAAATAAGCAAAATTGTAAAAATATAAAAATAAATTCTATATGTTTTCAAAATGATGTTAGGGTTCCGATCTTTAAAAAAAATTACGAAACTCCATTTGAATACCTTCAAAGTGCCGAATTTCATCAGAATAAAACAAGTAGCCTAAGTTTATCATCGTATTTTTTAAAAAATGTGGCAAGAAAACTCTTAATTTTAGCTCTTATCCTTAAAAATTCTCGATAAGGATTATTTTAAAAAACTCAGTTCGAAGGATGCAAAATATTTCGTTTGTATTCTTAAAGATAATTATATGGACTAACAAATCAATCTATGATATAATAATTCCAAACAGAAGATTGTGTTTTACGATATGTTATCGGTGACCTATTTTTTGCAACTGAACACCTGCTCTGAAGATAATTAAACTACCTCGTCTTATTGCACATTGATCACGTGACAAGATCGAAATATTTTACCTGTTATTCTCTTATCCTAGCCAGATATCCAAATTTTTAAACAATGTTTACATTTTCTACGAAAAATGACAGTGAAACATAAATCTTATTCCATTTCTTAGTCAAGTAATTGTGATACATTACTTAATGTATGTCATTGCTGACCGAAATCGATAAACAAACCCAACTGCCTCGCAATTTTGACAAGATCGATCTGTGAGCACTCTGTCTTATCTCCATTCCTAGAAGGACGCTAGACTCAACAAAATTATGTGTATGTTTCCAAAAGCTTCAGTGGCTCAGTAATTGTGCGCCGTTTCCATTTAAGATCGAGAAAGTGAAACATCATTTGTCGGGGGCAGTGTGATTGCCATATTCTCCTTCTTGGGGTTTCTAAGGCTCCGTGGGTCAAGGACGTCAATCTGTGACGTCCAACATCCTGCCGCCTGGTGGGGACTAGGTGTGGAGAGGAAGAGGCTATCCCAAATGTGAAACTGTTCCCGAACCGTGGTTCAAATGACGAGATGCTTGGGGATGGTACAGTGTTCCAAATTAGTTAGTCTTAAGGCTCCCCTACATCGCTATGCATGTATGCTTTCTCAGTAATATAGTTTTGGACTGAGACAAGTATTTAACCATCATATTTGAGTGAGACATTTTCCTAAATGAGGATACAATAGTAATTTATATTTGATAAATATATATTTATTACTTTAAAAACTTCAGTTACTCTTCTATTTGTATAGGATATCAGAAAACAATAATGAATATTAAAAAATTTTGAGGTAGGAAATTAATTAAATCTTATAATTGTGTGTGTTTCTCCACTCTCATAACCATTATACGAATCGTTAGCTGCTAGGATAGACAAAAACTTTACTTGCATTTGAATAAAGATCTCAGAAGATGGTTTCCCAAATTCTCAAGATTGCAGCTGTGCTCGTAGATATTTAGGACAGTCAGATATACTTGTTCGTTCTATGAAAGAAAAAAGTCATTGTATAAAAGGTAAAATAAAAAAATTCATTAATATTATTTCAGTTGTATTGAATGGCAACAAAAACGAAGCTTATTTGACCTGGTTGGCATGGCGCACGCATTCCATGATTCTGTCACGAAAGATGTTCCTCGATAAGCTGTTGTCCCTCAGTTTCGGGAACTTCTCCGAAATTTTCCGGGAAAGCTCTGGTTTCAGGTAATTTTCACAAAACTCTGCATCAGCAACACCTTGGGGTCTGAAAATAACACTTATTACTGTCCAATCCCGGAAATGATATTTTTACAGTTTCACTAAAGCAAATCTTAAATTCATATTCTTAAATTACAGTCAAGTACTTTTAAATATTAAAAAAATGTGTTAAAAAAATTTATTTTCACATATGAACACTTTTTATAAGGTTACACCATTCATTGCTTGCAGCGCATTTTGTGTCCGGTAAAAATCTCTCTATTCTGAAACTGGATACAAATTTTCGTACAAAACAAATTACAAAAATAAATTATAACACAACAGTTTTTCAATAAAAAAATTTGGAAAGAAATGTAAAAAATTTTAATTTACTTAAATGAAATTCTCATTCTGATTGGCCGCAGCATTCTTGTCCCATCTAAAACTGAACACTGAATGAAATGTATCAGAATGCCAGCCCTTGGCTAGTTTAAGTAAAAACTACGTTTCCTCTCAAAGTTTTGATGAGAACGTTTGTCATTAAAAAAAATTCAACCCTGATTTGAGCTTCCAATTAGTTGCTTATGCCACGAAGTAAATATTGATTCAAATTAATATTGCGCTCCGGAGTTCTTACTTAAGATAAAAACGTTTGTTGCTACACATTTTTTTAAAAAAAATTGGCATTACTTGAAAACTTTTTGTGCAAATATGTCATTTCATTCCTTGAAAGCTTTTTGTCCAAATACGTCACTTCATTCCTTAAACCATTTTTTGTCCAAATACGTCACTTCCTACTTAAAAAAAAACATTTGCTTATTTACTTTTTTAAAAAATATTTGCAGTCCTTGAATGCTTTTTGTCCAAATACGTCACTGCGTAGTTTAGGTACTTTATTGTATAGCTTCATGTTTCCCCGCTTAAACTGATTCAATCCGATAAGTGATGGCGTTGCCTTTATTTTAATACGCTTATTTTAATAAATGCTTTTATTTTATTCCACAACTGCATCTCGAAAGTAAAACGCAAACTGATGAAAAAAATCATCTTTTCAGAAATATATAAGATTATTTTTGAGAAAATACTGTCAAACTGATTCATTTTATGTACTCTCTATATGTTTTTGTACGTTAGGTAAGGACCTCGTTACACATAAAAAGAATCATCTCGAGTAGAGCTAGAACACAGTTTCCCAACACAATTATAAATTATTTTTTATGCCGTGCATAAGAAAAAGCTTCGCGTAGAGAACTATCGCTTTCGCCTCTTGCAGTGTTGAAAGGTGGAAGTCCGAATCGCCTGCGATTAGATGACGACAACAAGGAAAACGCAGATGACGCTCATTCACACGAACTGGTACGGACTGTCAACTTATTCAAGAAAATAGAAGTGTTATATTTTAAAACTAGTTTGTTAACTAATTGTTCATTTTTTAAATATAAATTATAGTTCGAAGAAATTATTTAATATGCACTATATTTTAAAACCACATGCAAAATAAAATTCATGTTTTAAAACAATCATGATTTTTATTTCATTGATAAAAAAAATCATACAGGCAAAATACATTACATCTTTCTTTTCTGCTTCAATATTCCAATTTTTCAATATAGCGAAGAATTACTGTGTTGTTTTTCTTCATTCTTGTTGACTATTTATATACCTGTTTTTTTTTTTCCATTGATCGCTGCAACACATCATTTTCTATCGTTTGACATGTAAAATTTCGTTTTCATTCTGTTTTCCATCACTTAATCTTGCGATAGCTCTTATATATCAATCAAATATTTTTGCAATAAAGTTTGAAGCAGCAGTGAGTTTCTTTATCGAGTTTCATGGATGAGTTATGCATTTTCACTTAAGCCGTCAGAAATATGAATGGTGTTTTCAATTAAAGTGGTCATAAAGCCTGCATATTACAACCACCTAGATATCGTTTCTTCTGCAATAATTTATTGACAAGTTTATCGTCTTGTGAATTACATTAAGCCAGCCCCTGGGAAGAGTGCAGCATGGTATTTGCACTTGAAATTATTGATTATTCTCTGATGCGTGAAATTAGTGGGAGGAATCCAACGTGAATTGATTTGAATATTCTGGGATTTTAACATGGGCAGTGCAATTAGTTAATTACAATTCGAATGATTTATGATTCTTCTATGGGAACCTTGTTCCAAGCTTCCAAAATTAAAAAATTAAAAGAAAAAAAGAGTGTAAAAAATGAAAGACGAAAATGAATTCACATAAAGGACATTTTTCAAAACTTTTTTTCGCAAATAGCTCATTGCCTCCGTAGAAGTGTTTTAGGGACCAGTCACTAATTCGCAAAATCGTGAGAGTTCTTAATTTAAACATTCGTAAAAAAATTTTACTGTGTACAATGGTACTGTCAGAAGGCGGCAAAATTATGGCTTCATCACAGACATCGACTGCTAAATCTCTGCTCAACCAACAAGCAGTTTCTTTTAGGAATATATGGTTCTTTTTGGCTGATCCTCTTTAAACATTTGACATTTGTCAGATCAACTCCATTAAATTGTTGACAGTTAAATTTTCTGGCCCCATGGTGACATTGGGTTTAATTTTTTGCCTATCTCATTATCTAAAATGGTAGTTATGTTTCACTGCAGTATTTTAATTACGCTGTTTGTAACTAATTAATATTGATTTCAACTACCTATAAAATTACTTTTACTGTGATGTTACTCACTTAAGCTATAGAACATAACGCTGACGTGCACTCGCTTTAAAAAAGATGGGTGTAGTGAAACATTTTTTTACAAGGCCCTTTTAAAAAAAATTTTCTACACGTTGAAACTAAAGTTTAATGAAAGTAAAGAAAGGTTTTTTAGAAGAGACAGAATTTCTCTATTTTATTAAAATGTTGTTTAAAAATACTAGGAAAATGATAATTTCGACTTTTATTGATTTTGAAAAGTAGCATTTTTTGGCCTTTACAGGGTAAGCGTTTACGAGCCATCAATAAAAAATAAATTGGAGCGCATATCGAAGGCAATTTTAATATTTATTAATTATATATAATTAGGGAAATTTTTAATCAGTAAATGTGTAACTTATTTTCAGTTAATCTATGACTCCTTTTGCAGTACAAAACAATGTTTTGAATCAAATTTAATAAATATCGTTGTTTGTTCTCAAAAGCCAATCTTAACAAGATCTTCTCAAGTTTCTTCCAATCGTAACAAAACTTTTAATTAAATTTAAACCATGAGACAGTCAAATTAAAGATTAACTTAATTTTTTCGAAATAGTTTCTCGAAATCATTGAACCTTACTTATAAAGGGATCTTGTATTGTTGGAATAGGAAATTTGAACCTTGAAGAGAATAAACTGTAGGCTACCAGCACCTGTTCTGATACATTTCTATATACTCTATTCAGATGCTTCATAATACATTCTGTGATTCTTCTATACATTATCATGATGCTTCTGTATACATTTGTGAGTTTATATTTTGGGCAGCTGTCTAAAATAGTTTTAACTCCATTAGAAATTCCTTTCAAAACATAACAAAGTTTACTTTAAACTCCAACTAATGTTTTCACATATGCCATGTCGTTAGTAGCTGAAACCCATAAGGTGCTCAAAGCTGAAGCATCAGAAGCTATCACATCGTATTGTCTTCCATCCGTGTGGCAAAGGCGCTCATGCTTGAGGATTGAATCCCATTTTGTATAGATTTTTACAAAAATGGTCAAGGTACGATTAATAACATTTAAAAAAAAACGATTGATCTAGAAATATTTTAGGTTTCTCACTTGTAATTTGTGTCAAGAACTTTTTCATAACAAGACGAACGCTATACATTTTATACACGACAAATATTTTATCTTGGAGCAAAATCCAACGTAAAATTATCTTGAATTTCACTCCAGATTTTTTACGTATTAATGTTTATAATTTTATCTGGTGAAATGTATTCACTTGTTTGGAAATTCCAATAAAAATTATAGTTTTTATGCTTATGACCCTAAAATATGACTATACCATGAAAAAATTTATTTAATTTGAATATCAAAGAATATTTTCTTTACAAATGTGTAATGTGGATCAACTGCAATGAAAACGACCTAAGAGTTTCTCCCAATCCAAACCATCTTATCTAAGGATACAATTTGACAACACCTTAGTAAAAGGAAGGCATTTGACCGAAAGACTACCACCAAGCCATGAGGATCTTTTCTTTGATTCTCAAACGAGATTCAGCTTACCTTTGTGTCACTTCTGTGTAGGCAAATCCCAAGATGTCGGCCAGTCCACCACTCCCCTTCATGACAACGAGGGGCAGGTGCCTCTTCAGGTGGTCGAGAGCCAGACGCGCGCAGTCCGTGCCGCCCTGGAAGAGCACAGCCACCACCGGGATCTCGAGTGTGCCCAGGGAACAGCGGTTAATACCTGAAAAAGGAATATAAAATACAAATCTTCTGTCAGACACAGATAGAGAATTTTTCCAAAAAGAAAGCGTCGAATTTTCATTTCTTAAGGAAAGTAGGAAATACTTTCTTAAGGATTGTAGGAGTTGCCTTGTGATGTGCACAGCTACGAGGACATAACTGGTTCTATCCTATATTTTAGGCTTTACCGTGATCTATTAGTAGAATGCCACTCTTCAGACGCTGTTGAACAATGAGAGAGGGCATTCTCACACGTATTTTGGGGTACATGCTTGAGAGTTTTTTGAATTTCCTTATACTCTTAGAAGGCGTTAGAAAGTCTTTCTGTGGAAATTCCGATCGGAAAGTCATTTGTGGAGAGGGGACATTAAAATGCCTTATAGCAAGCTTAGGCCTTAGGTAGTCGAATATATTAACTGACGGCCTATAATCTATATGTTTAAAATCTTTCCTCGGTATGAAAAACCTCGATGAGGTATGGGAAACTCTTTCAGAGGTCACTCAGGTTATCTCCGGTGTGAATTTCGTAGTTTTATCGCGATTCAAAGCAATCAAAGAATTAAGTTTTTTTTGACCAACAGATTTCCGCTGTCATGAACTTTTGCTAAAAATTTAACTTTGTGGAAGATTTTAAATTTATCGTAAATTCTTTTTAACTTCACGATACTATTAATGTCTTAGAAAGAAGCAATTTTATATACTTAACTCTCCCTGTAAAGAAAAAATCATTTAGGTATAATATACAAAGAAAATGATTATCCAAAAATCTTGCCTATTGTCAGTCTCCAAAGTGATATTTTGCCGACATGCTTCAAGCTGTTTAATCCCTTGGCGATGAAACTTGTGTGTTTTGTATGCAAAGAAGATTCAAATTCTACTTTGTTGGTCAGAATCTCTGGAACTGAATTTTTCAAATCAATATCATACAGCAATGGTACACAACCTTTGGCTTATCATAAGCACATCTTGAACTCAAAAAGTGAAAGCGAGCCATATACAAGATCCTTTTTTGGCAACCAATAGATGGTGCTGTTTTTTATTTAATTTTCTTTTGATGTATGCATATACAGATGAAAATTCTTATACTTTTAATTACGTAAAAAAATACTGTATTTAATTTTCACTTTCACAAAAGTAAGTAGATCCAAAGCAGCAAAACAGTCTCAGAAAAGCTTCTTTCATTAGGGGATAAAAGTTACTTTCATGAGTTCTAAACTGCACACATGACGATAGTCTTAGAATGCACTGAATTATTTTATAACGTCTAGCAAGGTAGCTCTTATGACTATTAATGCTTACCATATTTTAACAATTAAAAATATAAACGAATCATTATTTTTAAAAGATTTTTTTTTGTTCATATTGCCTGCCTAATCGGGCTGGCGAGCACGTGGTTAGGCAGAGCTGCCATACAGTATGTTCTACCATCTTCAAGTACTTAACGTATTTATTCACTTAAAACATCAACAAATTAACTTTTTTTTTTTTTTTTTGGAAGTCATAAAGCAAATAACACTGGTTGATTTTTTTAGACACTTCCTTTTGTCTTCCTATCGATTCGATTGATGAAAGTGTGCGTACGACCTGATTTCATAGCGATTCGTGTACCTAATTTCTAACCCCCAAGTTTTTAAACCACGTAATAGTTTATTGCAATCAATTTCTTAGGAGCCGGTGATTCCAAACTTAATGTTTGTCATGGAACAATTACCAAGCGTAGATTCTTTATATTATTATTTTATACATTACTACATTACATTATATTACTTTGATTTTTTCTTAATAAAATTCCTTCTTTAATATACTTTCCCATTTTATGAAACTTAAACACTCTTGAAAAATATTAAATTAAATATAAGTTACAGTAAAAACAACGGCATTCAAAGAGATGAGAATATCTTAAAGATAATGCAAACATTAATATGTGAGTAAAATGCAATGTGAGAAGCGTTAAAATATCCTTATTTCTTAGTTAAAAAAAGTTTCGTATTCTATGAGTATGAATCCTGTTAAATGTGAAAATGAAAGCAATCTTCTTATAAATACATTTTCTGTTGACGTTAAACCTTATTTAATTACTTTGTAGTTGACGTTATTGTTATGATTTATCTTCCAAATGTGTGACAAAGTCAGACAAGGTCCATCAGAGCGTTGACCCTAAAGTCATAAGGAGGAAATGAGATGCAGCTTCTGCTGATCTGGGGATCCAAGCTTCATAAAGATAGGAGTCTGCCTTGGCTCGGGTTGGTGATCTTTTTCGTCAGGCACCTACCCTTTGGCCTATCCGACTTAGGAGACCCTACCAGCAACAAGCTACTGTCGGCATAGCCCTCCTTTTTAATTACTTTCTCAATGGAAAGTAAGCCTAGTAGGTCACATTTTTGTGATATGCTTACGACTGCATACTTCGACCATCAGCAGCAGCGAAGCATAACCAAATACTTTTTAACTCTTAACTATTGTCAAGTGGCAACTTCTGATATGACACTCGCTTCCCGCTATAGCATCAGAGTACTGTGTAGACGTGCCTAAGTCATTTCACCGTCATTAACTAAATCAGATACTGAACTTGTGCTTTGCACTTCCCACATGAAAACTTTCCACCATTAACTTACCCATGCCCCGGAAAAATTCAATTTACTTGTTTAACAAAATAATATTCTAGCACTTAAAGAAATATAAACCACGGCTAGCTGATACTTTTTCATCTAAATGATCGATTTCCTGGTTTTTTAATTCAACAAGTCATAACTTCATTTCCATTTCGGAAGTGGAAATTTGTTGAGGTGCGTAACCTCTTTATCTCATCAGTTTGTAAAAAAAATTAACCCTCGTGTGTAAACAGCGATCACAAGGCGACGAATCAAACCATTTCAAATTCTGCACTATTACAACATGTGAGCGATAATTACGTTCTCAACACTTATATAAGCACGGTTAAGTTATGGAATCACTGATCCCGATAAAGAGAAGATTTTATGAAATTTCACCGCCCAATGAAGACTATTTAGAAAAAGTCTTCTCAAAAACGTTCGGATGAAGTATTATGATACTTAAGCGTAACAAATAGATTCTGAAGAATAACTCTTATTAGCACATACTACAATGAATTAGTTTGTCCGTTACAAAATTATTCTTACATAAAATAATTCAAATATTCTAGTTGAAGGAAACAAACTCAATAAAATTACTTTAAAAATTATTTCTTTTTAAAAAACTAAACTTAGTGACCCCCCAACAGCCCATACGGGTCAAGGCTTATAGTACCCATTTCTGTTTTCTTGATGAAGGGTCTTGGAGTACCTAGCTTTTTTCCTGGTTAGGTGGTCAGCTTAAATTTAAACTCCCTGTATCAAGTTCCAAATCATGCTTGGCATTCAGGTTTATCGACCCAACAAAGAACAAAATTCTGAGATTTCCTTATAAAACAAGATTGCTTTATTTTACTTTTAGTCGCATTTTACAATAGCAATAAAGTTTAGATTTGTATTCATTTTAGGCAAACTGATCGTCATTTATTTCCCTAATTTGTAATGGTTGAAGTTTTGACAGACAAATGATTACGCTATGATTCCGGCATAATAGCTCGTGAGTTGGATTCTCACTCTTGTATGGACGTTCAGAATCTTCTTTAAACTATAGCACCCTTCTGAGCAAAATATTGCCTTGAGTGACGCGAGGCTTTAATCTCTTTTTATTTCACTGAAAAGATTACAAAGCATTTAGGACTTGGCTTAAGTTCCCGATGATAACTCATTTTTTATTTTTGTTTTTTCCTACCCTTTTAAGAAAAAAATATTTCTAAATATATTAATGGTACGATCTCGTTTTATTACACGACTTATTCATACATTCGGACATTTATATGACATTTTCTAATTTCTAGTCACTTTTTTTTCTAATTTCTAATCAACTTCTCAAGCAATATTTTTGTTGAATGAAAAAATGCATAATTGTTACAAATTTCTTTTACTAGAAGCATTTATTTTATACTCAAACACTAACAAATAACTGATTGTAAGCTTTTATGTATTGTGCCTCTCTAAACTATAGAGTGAATTTCTATATCATAATTTCGCTCAGATCATTACAGAAGCTTCACCACCCGAGCAATCAATACCTCAGTTTCGCAAAACTTAACTTGTATTAATAAGTTCTATAATTTTTTAGGGGGAGGTATTTCATGAAAAAACGTCCTCGCTTATGTTTTTAATGTCTCCTGATAAAAAAAGGTAAGCAGAAAGCACTGCTTGACTCTACTAGTAAGCCATGGGCCTCGCTGCGTAAAGGTACACAGTCCATCCCTGATTTCCCTATAAGCTCAGCTGTGGCTCTCTTCCACCTGACTACGGGCCGTGACTGCTCAATTGTTTAGATTTGGACTTTCCGACTCTCCCTTATGTACTCCGTGCAGACAACATCGAATTTTTGATGCTACTCGTCTCGACTCTTGCTCTGCACTGCATGTTTTAAACTGCAGAGTTCAAAAATATTGGATGGCTAGAGATATAATGGCATCTATAGTAAAATTTCTGAGCATTTGTAAAAAATTAAGGTTTCTAAAGTTTTGATTTTAGTAGTTATCAGCAGATATTGTTAAATTAAGTTAGTGCAAAGCTGATAATCATTCAACAGAAGACCACATAATGCTGTGACAGCTTGTACTCGTTAATCTCTCCAAGAAACTTGCTGCTTTCCGTATCTGTGTTTTGCAATTATGGACAGGAAGATGCCAGTTCAAGTATGACAGTAGCGAAAATGCTTAATGACTTCCTGCAAAGGAAGATTGGAACTAATCTAATCCTCTTAGAGGCACTTTCTGCAACGAGTAATTTAAATAATCTGCAGAGATCTAATCGAATTGAAATGTAGAATACAATAGAATCTCATTCATCCGGACGAATAAGGGATCCAGGTCATCCAAATTAATGAAATCACTGATAAGACAAAATAACCTATAAATTGAGCCAAGGTACCTAAACTACTGTACACAATAAAAATTCTATCTTGAATTCAAGAGAATAAAATATAAAATTGCATACGAGAAAATAAGTGTATTACTATGCATACTTATTTTGCTAATTCAATAAACGTCAGATGAAAAATTAGTTTGAACATATTGGTCCAGGCTCTCTTACCTAACCACTGCTTGGAAGAAACCACTCGTCTTTTGTAGTCTTGATTTTGTGATAATTTCTTGAACAATTCCTTGTCGGAGATGCCTTAAAAATACATTATTTTGCTAACCTGTCTTTTATGTATACAGTATGCACATACGTATGTAAGTACATACTGTATAAACAAAAGGTATGCACATCTAACTGGCCTGCAGGATTAAGTGAAGTCTGTTTTAATAGGGCCCGGATCAATGAGCGTTTACTACAGTTTCATTTTAACAATTATTTCAATTTAACGCATTTCGTTTTATATGTTAATGCCTTAAACCTCTTTCACACTAGACGACTTTTATCGTATGATAAAAAGTCGTTCGATATTTTATTGTAAGAAGTTTTTAAAAAACCACACAATAGACTGCTCTTTTTCACACTGAGAAACGATATTTTAGCGGGGACCAGTCTATTGTGTGGTTTTTTAATAACTTCTCATAGTAAAACATCGAACAATTTTTTTATCGTATGATAAAAGTCATCTAGTATGAAAGAGGCCTTAAAAATGATAAAATTTATTATATTTAAAATAATTAGTTCAATAAACTGAGATAGAAAAACACACACACACATTAATTTAACTCCTTTTTAGATTTAGAATAATAATTTTAAACGAAAAAATATTTTCATACGTTTTTCACGTAAGATAAATATAGTAAATATAAGAAGTTGCAAAAGATGTTTTCATTGTGAAATATATAAAAGATATTTTCACAGTTAAACGACAAAAATCTTCACTTTCTTTTTGCAGTTGCCAAATTCCTGTGCAGATGGTTGCAACAGATAAATTATTGCAAACCCTACTCAGATCTGCAAATAGTCGATGAATGTGTGCTGTGATATAGAACAACTGGGAAACCGATAAAATATTTCGATATGTTCTTATGAACTAGTAAGTTTAATAATTAGACCCACTGGCACAATTTTTTCACATAAATAAATGATAAAAACAAAATAACTTTTAAAACATTTTATTTTTATAATATACTTATGTACATTCAACTAACCTAAAATATTACATCGAGGATAAAACCACCGAACTTAACTAGAGCTTCAAGAAAATTCCAATATGGATAATAAATTAACTTATTAAATTATAATATAATAGCAAAAAGAGAACAATGAATCGAAATGTAAACAGAGTAGGTAGCGAAAAATAAGTCATCAAATTAAAGGAAATGAAAACTAACTAAAATAAATGATATTGCTGCTGGTCTCAGTTGCTGACTCAAGTATCAATCTTACGCATTAAACCAGTTATAGCTAAATAAAGCAGGCATAAAAGCAAATCAATTTCGATTCTAAGTAATAATCTTAGTCGTAAATGGAATTTCACACAAATAAGTTTGCATGAAGATTGGGGTATTCTATCGCACTCGTTATCCAAAACTGATATATATATATATATATATATATATATATATAAATATATATATATATATATATATATATATATATATATATATGTATATATATATATATATATACCGAATTTAATTGTGTTTTAAGTTCTAGATACGAAGATGGTTCAATTCTACTGCAGTAAGATTGTTATTGCAATTTCAATAAATTGCTTGGTTATCCACAGATTACCTGAAAGCGCATCTTCTCCTTGGGTGTAATGCTTATCAAAGGGCATAGAAAGTTCATTTAAATGCTCCAAAATGACGCTGGTAACGCTCATCTGATCTATGTCATTAGCATTAATGTAATCAAAGAATAGAGCAAACATATCAAGAGTGTTCTTTTTCACACGTTTGCATCAGAGATTCAATTTCTTCTTGAAATCATCAATCTTATTGTAAAAGTTGAGAAAGGTATTGTTTTTACCGTGAAGAATTAAATTTAGGTCGTTAATCAGTGAAAATATGTTTGATAGGTATAAAAGCAAGGATGCTCATTCTTAGTTCTGAAAATATCTGCTCAATAATGGTCTCTTCTGATTTAAAATAACAATTATGCCTCATTTCTCAACTCATACAACCGGTTAAGGATTTATCCTCTCTATATCCAGCGTATTTTTAGTGTGCAACAATAATTGTATAAAAAGGGCGTTACTTCTGATAAAATTCTGATTTCTGGCGATTGATAAAATTTACAATTCTTACCGATTTTAGAGGAATAGCATTCAGTTGTGGAGACAGTGTCTTTGCTGAAAAATATTCACGGTGAATAATGCATTGAGTGATTACTAATTCTTTTGATGCTACGTTGCTATTCTCTTGGCAACACTCGTATGTCTTCCAATCATAGCACAGCAGAGCCATCAATAACTTAACCTCAGACGCTTTAAGCACTACGACTGATATTCAACGCCCAATTAATAAGCGATACTCAACGCGATCAGGGCATACTAAATGTTCTAAATGTTCTAATGTAATACTCAACGCGATCAGGGCATACTAAATGTTCTAAATGTTCTAATGTAATGTACTAAATGTTCAACATGGCAATTTATGAAAGGCGCTTAAGTTCATAGTTGCCAGTTTGTCATATTTTTCATCATCGAGCATATTATTTTCTAAACTAGTAAATTATTGCTATTTTAATGTAGGTACTGATTTAATATAGGTTATCCACCAATGACAAATTGGATTATGGACAGATAGCTGATTGATTGAGAACCGATTGTTGAAAAACACTGAAGTATATGAATTTCATTACCAAACATTTCGTAAAGTAAAATTTGATATAAATAGTATTACATGATACATGTCAGTTTAAAGAACTGAAAACCTTCTTATCTCATTATCATACCATGATTTTTTTACTTACATATAAGATGATGATACACAAAGAGTGTCTGTCAAATCATCATTATAAAACATTGCAAAAATTTTAAACAGATTCATATGGGAAAGATTGATATCAATTTCATTCTCTCTAAAAATGCTGAAATAACTTTATACTGGCCATTAATAAGAAATCATTTTGAATGAAAAATAATACATTTAAATATGAAATAGTGTAATATACCATCCATTCACCAGGAAAAAATGAGGTGACTCTTTTTTAATATCATTTCTGATACGAAGGACAGATTGAATATTCGGACACAGTTAGCAAATATTGATTTTTAAGTCAATCCATATTTGATTCTGTAAGAAAGATATAAGAAATTCTTTTGTAAATAGAGACAAGAATACTACATTCAAAAGAATGGACCAACTTACGATAGTTGGAGGCAGACTTCTTCGGCTGCTCAAGGGCCGTGGCCAAGTACTGCTGAAGCCTCAAGAGAAAGTAGTTGATCCCTGTTTTGCTGATAGTGCCGTCCTTTACAATAAGGAAGTGCGTGTGGTCTGCATTCAGATCGAACTTTTGGTCTTCCACTCGATTGCCTTCATTTTCGATCTCTAGGCGCCAATTCTAAGAACAATAGAACTGCAGTGAGTGACGGCATGAAAACGTACAAGGATTAATTAAAAAGAGTTCACTAGAAAATGGTTATCGAAAATTAATAATTTGGAAGGATTCATTTTATTTTCTCATCCACTGATAGGAAACTTGTGGGTATACCTAAAAATGTTGGAAGGTAAATTTACAGATGTATCAAAGAGATATTAATGGCAAGATGCATAGTAAATGCAAAAATGGATTTGGCGATTATGGAAATGTGATTGGTAAGTACGCCTTAATTTTTCATGATTATTCTTCCGATTTTTAATAAATTTTTCATTATATTGATTAGTTTTTTGTGTCCATATAAGAACTAAGCAATATATGTTATATTCTTTACCAAGCTGAATACAATTGCCGAGAATAAATGTTATCTCAAAAATTCATATGAATTGACTTACTTTTCCATCGAAAGCGTCTCCGTGATTCAAAAGATCTTCCCTGGCGACACCGATAAGAACGATCTTCGAATTGGGATCTTTTCTGGCAATGTAATTCTTATGGAAATGACCCTTGGAATTTCTCCGGTTGATTTCTTCTTGTACAGCATCGCCAATTATTTTGCTGATACCAACGTTGATCCCATTCGTCAATATCCACATTTCAGTGGTGTTGGTAGCCTTCAGAATGATGAAAATTAGCATCCAAAAATTTTAGCTATTTTTATAAACAGTTGAATGCGATATTTTAAATAATTTTATTATAGTGATTTAATATATTTTAAAAATTTTCCAATACTATTAAATAAAAAATAATAAAACTTGTTAATATTTGATACGAAAAAATAATTTCAAATTGTATTGGAAATGACAATTTATCTTTGAAATATATTCATAAATTATATGTTAAAGATTGGCCACTTTAATTGTAAGCCTAAGCATTAAACAAAATTGTTTTTCATCAAAATGCAATTAAAAATATAACTGTGTACGTAAATGGTTCAAGATGACTGTAAAAATCTCATTTAGAGTTGAAAATGTTGAGTAATCATACTGAAAACGTGATCCGTTCGATCAATTAAAAAAAGTTAGGGAGAAGGAACCCAACTCTATACAATACATCATCAGATGATCATTTGTCTACGCAGCACCAGCACTCATCAAAAACATGGAATCGCTTAACATGTTTCGCTCTTAAAAATTTCATTCAATATATACAAAAATAATTGCAGAGTTTGAATGAAGCCGGAATAACTCTGTCAAAGTAGAACGCATGGAATATTTTCAACAATAGCATTTATGATAATGTCTCAAATATTAATTTAGAATTTAATAGTAGGTAGTAAATTTTCGTAACAATTAATATCTATATATGAGTTCTATTAAATTTCACTATCAGTCTCATTACATTATTCTATTCTGCAATTGGTTATAAGTGGTTCGAAATAATTAAAGTTGAGCATCGTTTCAATTCCTTCTATTGATTACATTTGCATGTAAGTTCCTTATTTAATAAGATTTGGGATCATAGTAGGACATTTCCTAGTTCAATTTAATTATTGATAACCTACCGAGAGAAATACGAGCAAGAAATGAAAACATTAAAATCATTTGTGTGAAGAGCTGTTTAGAAAGTTCTTCGTTAATGAATTTCACAACAGATAACAAAAGCAGGTTTGAATGCATTAGGAAATCCATTTAAGTATTTTTTAATTAAAATATGTAACTAATTTTAAGATTAATTCTAAACAACGAGTAGAAAACCTTTTAACTCCTATCTGTGTCATCATTTGATTCGTACGACCTTTCGAATGAATTCAAGTCTTTGCAAAAATATTCCATATTATTTGATAGAAATTTTAAGTTCGAATATGCAGAGACTTTTGAGTAATTACTTTATGGGAGGAAAACAAAGTCTTAAAGTTCAGTGTTGCAGATTGTTTCATATGAAAATCATACATATATTCGCCTTTGAATTTATGATATTCAGAAGTACCAATTTGCTTGCTGGTACAGGTATCTGTTGAAGCTTTTATTAATTATTTTGAAATAATTTAAGAAAATCTTGAGAATTATTAAAGTAATTAAAAAATATTTCAGAATAGATTGTTTGTTGAAACATTTTGAAAAATCTTGAATAAACCGCTTTCTTTCGCATGAGTTCTATTGTAATTAACAGTACCTTATGTTACAGTTTTGAATTTGCCTATTTTGTAAATATTCCGCATAAGGAATAGTTCTAGAACCTTAACTTGTCAATTCATTCTCAAAGACTATCATGTGACTTCTGATCCAGGTTTTTGACAACTTTTGTGTAATATGGGTGAGTCTATGTAATGGTAGTGTAGTCTGAATTCTTCATACAGAGTTGCCAGTGGATCTGACCATGGGTATTGTTTCTTGGATTTTAAAATTTTCCTGAAGGTTTTGTTTTGTTTTTTTATTATATATGCAGACATAGCTTGGAAAACAAAAAAGATATTGTAATTTTAATTTATAGTAATGTTTATCTAAAAGAAAATAGTGGTTATGTATATCAACAGAAAAAAGATTTTTCCAATTATCCCTTTTGATAAAGTAAATACAATTCAGATATACATTGAAATATTATAAAAAAATTTATATTATATATATAATATAATATTTTAGAAAAGTTATTCTCAGTATTGGATTATTCTGAGTTCTTAAGAATTTCATTGTGTTTTAAGTTTTTGTTGATAATATGCCATAGTTCTTTTCATGAGAATTCTGGATCTGAACGTGTTATAATGTGATATGGCTTAGTTTACATTTGAACTTTAACTCATTGATGAATTTTTAACTCTTCAATGCAATAAAATTTTAAATAGTTAAGAACAAAAAATGTGTAGAGAAAACCAAAGTAAACAGCAAAACTTATATTCGATTCAGGGCTTAGTGACTGAGAAGAAAAACAATTAGCGCAGTGGTTTAAATTTTCACTCATTGCTTCGAAGTTAAATGGCGAAACAAATCACTTACGCTGATGAGTCCCTTCTGGAAGTTTTTAATCTGGCGAGTGTTGGTCCAGTTAGTAAGGGGGGCGGCGTTGGACATGACCACCAGGACGATCCTCGGTGTCTCGAGCTTCCATTCGTGGGTGAGGACGTGACCCGTGTCCTCCATGCTGGCGTCATGGCTCACTTTCAGAAACGGACGGCCCTGTGGAGGGGTGAAATAGTGAAACGTTAAAAGAGTGCATTTGTCACGCATTTCCTCTCTGATTTTTCGATCAATAAATATTTATTCTCTAAAAGGATTTTAAAATTCTGCTTCATCTTACAAAAAAAGTCGAAATAATGTGTTCCGTAACCTTAAGAAACTTTATTCTAAAAATAATTCCGAAAATCTCCGAGTTAAGCAATTATAAAATTACTCATTCATTTATATTATACGTGATAATTTAAAAGTTGTTGATTACAGAACATTATGAACTGCGCTTCAGATAATTTTGTTTGGAAAGCATTGAAAAGGTGAGAATGCCTGTGTAAACCATGAAAATAAAAACGTAAGAGAACATTTTGATAACAGTAGAATATCTTCATTCAAAGATAGAATTCAATTACACATTTTAGTTTTACTAATATTAAAAAAGATTCACATATTTGTTAGCAGTTATTTTGACTAAATCACTTCTTTTGAAAGAAAAGTTTTGATCATTTTTAAAATTAAAAATGTCAAATAATTTAAAGCCTATACTTAATAACACCTATAATTTTATTTGCTTTTAACATTAACTTAATCCTCTCATTACACGTGTGTGTGTGTGTGTGTGTGTGTGTGTGTGTGTGTGTGTGTGTGTGTGTGTGTGTGTGTGTGTGTGTGTGTGTGTGTGTGTGTGTGTGTGTGTGTTGTGTGTGTGTGTGTGTGTTGTGTGTGTGTGTGTGTGTGTGTGTGTGTGTGTGTGTGTGTGTGTGTGTGTGTGTGTGTGTGTGTGTGTGTGTGTGTGTGTGTGTGTGTGTGTGTGTGTGTGTGTGTGTGTGTGTGTGTGTGTGTGTGTGTGCATACGGAAAATACTTGCATAAATGTCTATATATATATTTCTCCATTAGGTGAAATATTTATAGGAGAATTATAGAGAGAATCTTTTTTAAGAGATGACCAAAACCTAAGTTACTGTTTTCTTTTTCTAATCAACTTTGCTTGCTTAATTTAATGTTTTTAAAAGTATTTAATTATTTGTATCGCACTTTATAATTTAATAATAAAAATATAATTTTAAAAAGCGTGATTAAATTGATCATCATCTTTTACTTAGAAACGAAGACAGGAGAATTACATTCTTATATTAATTAATTAAATATATTTTGAAAAGCTGATGAATTTCATTTTTTAAACAAATAACAAACCGTGAAGACATATGGCGTAGAAACTTGTGTTTTGATAAAAAAATATATATATAAATAAATTACTAATTTTTAATTGAAAATGCTTTGAGAAATGTTTTTTTTATTACAGTTAAATAATAACTGTTGGAGAATTAGAACTAATGATGAATAGGAAGAATTTTATCATTCATAAAAATATAGTAAGATTCATCACAAAGCAAAGAAACTGACAACCCAGTAATCCTGATAATCGGAGATCACCTGATGACCGAGTGGTTATGATCTTGCATTGGAAGCCCATGTGCAATTAGCTAAAAGGTATATAGACTAAGGAAAAGATGGTTTGATCATGTCTTCAACGACCTTAAAACTTTAAAGATTTCCATCTGGAGAATTAAAGTCAGGAATAGAAATTCTTAGAACATTGTGCAACAGGCTAAGGCCCAACCTGGACTGTAGTACCAATAATAAAAAAACAGAGCCTTAAATTTAAAATTATAAAAGTAAAAACTTGGTCAAATTATTTATTCAACTACTCAAATTTCTTATACATGGCATTTCGAAAACAACTCAGAATATTTCTTGGAAAAAAGAGCCCACAGCTTTTACTGAAGTACTTTTAACATTTGATGTTTCAACTTGTTTCAATTTCTTAAATTATTTAAGAATTATGACTTGATTTAAAACATAAAAATTTACCAGTTTAGAAAATAAAAACAGCTAGAATGTTTTGCTCAAGTAAGCAATATTTAGATTTAATTTAGTGCATCCAGTACAGAAGTTCTTAAAGCATTGATTCCTTAAAATTAAAATATAGAACAAATGATTCATTCTTGGTCTGTCGTGCAAAGAAAGTGAGTCACAAATCCGTCACATTTTTTGACATAAATACGATTGCACCAAGCAATAAAGAATCTTTGACATTCGTTAAATCTGCTATAAATAACCTTTCAATTAAATTATTGTTTCCCAGATAAAAACCTCTGCAACCCAATTCATTTAACTGACAATTGTAAGTGAAATAACCATTCTTTCATTTAAACATTAAGGAAAGTAATATTTTATCTTTAAGATATGTATATAGCTTCATTTCAAAACTTAATAAAAACGGGAGAATGAAAATGTTTACTTGGCTCTAATTTTAGGATTAACATTCTTGGCAATAATTTGGATTCAAATGGAATCCAGCTGCAACAACTACTTTTATTTGTCTTTAGAGTAAAGAGTACACTCAAACCAGTTTTTCAGCAATTTTTTTTTTTTTTTTTTTTTGTGTGTGTATCTATATATGAATATTTCAATCACATTGAAGCATTACCGATGAAGTGACAATAAAACTTTGCCATGAATCAGAATGCCATTTTTTTACAAATGACATTAATTATAAATAAGCGAAATTCCAAAAGGAGCTTAGACCTTGTATCTCTATTTACCGAAATATAAATATAAGCGTCTAGTGAAACAACAGTCGTCACAGAAACTAATAACCATCTGTGTGTCAACTGAGAAAGTCAACTCTAAATGAGTGCGAGGTAGTACGAGGGTTACTCTGAAATTTTTGAGATACGCACATATGAGAATTTAAAAAATAAAAATAACGGTTTAATTTTAAAATACAAAGTATTTTAACACAGAACACGATTTTTTACTGACTTATTTCAACTTGTTTAGCGTAGAATAAATTTTAAACAGAAGAGAAAATGGAGTTGACGCGAGAACATTTTCCCGCTATGATTTTCTATTTTAAAGCAGGATTAAATCAAGAAGAATGCGTTCAACGGTTGCAATTAGTATTTGGTGATGAATCTCCAGCTCGTGCTATTGTATTCAGATGGTTTAGAGAATTTAGAAGAGGTCGCAACTTTCTTCAGGCTGAAGAACACACAGGAAGCCCGCCGTCGGCCGTAATCCCGGATAAAGTGTCTGCCATACGAAAAATGTTAATGGATGATAATCGCTGTACCTACCAAATGATACAGAAGGAACTTAACATGGAATCCTCACCCATCCACAAAATCATTCATGAAGAATTACATATGAAAAAAGTAGTTTGCCGTTGGGTTCCCCATAATCTAACTGATCACCAAAAAGAGTAGCGTGTTAGAATCAGTAAAGAAACTCTTAAATTGCTAAATAATGGTGGCCACCGCATCATTTCTAAAATTGTAACAGGTGATGAAACGTACATACCGTTTTCTGACGTTCCAACACGTCAAGAAAGCAAAGTATGGGTCTCTGAAGATGACCCCATGCCGACAATTGTTGAAAAACAACGCGAACTGAAAAAAAGATGTATACCGTTGTCTACAGAAGCACGGGATTGGTCAAAGCCATGAAGTTGGAAAGACAGAAGACAGTAACAGCAAACTGATATACCACTAAATGTCTTCTAGAAATTCTACAAGAACTGAATGTTAGGAAACAAATGCTTCACAATGACATTGCATCTTCACGTGCAGCCAGATTAACAATTGAGTTTCTTAAGCAAAACCAAATTAAAGTGATCGAACATCCACCGTATTCACCTGATCTAGCTTTGTGAGGCCTTTATTTATTCTTTAATCTGAAAAAGAACTTACTTTGACGTCGTTTTCATTCAGAAGAAGAGGTTGATGTGGCTATAAATGCATTTTTTTCATCTATTCCAAGAAATGAATGGCTTGAGGCTTTTAATCTGCGGAAAATTCGTCTACAAAAGTGCATTGATGCTGGAGGAGACTATTTTGAACACACCTAAAATTTTGTAAACTTTAAAAACTTGAAAAGTATAACCTTAAAAACCTAGCTGTATCTCAAAAATTTCAGAGTGACCCTCGTATCTTAAAACGACGAAAGTGATTTTGATCCAATTTAAAAAGAATCTTCGCTTATTTTCAAACTACAATGGATAAGGATTTTCATTTTGAAAAGTTTCGTGAGTTTAAAATTAGTCGGTATGTAAACAAAATGTTTACATGAGTATTTTCTGAATCAGAGTCCATTAGGTAATCCGTGATTCCAAGTAACTTTTCAGTCAATGTAGCTATTTAGCTGCCGAGTCTCGTGTCTTGATTTTGTTTAAAATAGTTATTTCGTTAGGTCTTGAGTTATTCTCTGACAGTGTGAGACATTTTTATGCTGTCTTTTTTCAATCAATCAATCAACAATGGCACTACAACCCTGTGTGGGTCCTGGCCTTCTCAATGAGCTTATTCCATCTTGGCCTGTACTCAGCAGCACTTTTCCAATTAGATGTTCCAATAGTGTTAAAGTCCCTATCAAGACAATCAATCCATCTGGTCTTTTTTCACTGCATAAAAATATTTTTAACTGTGGCACGAAAACTATTTTTATATAACTACTCTTGAAGTTTAGTGTGATTTTTTATGCGTTTTCTTATCCGGTCCTTATTCACAACACACAAAAACAGGTTTGCGAGTATTTGTCAAGTAAGCTTTAAATGAATATTTTCGAACAACTCAAACCAGAGCGAAACACCACAACAGAATAAAAAAACATTAGAATGATAATTTCGTGCTGGAAGTTTTTTTTAGATTACCACACGATAATAACGTCATCTATTCCAAGATTTAAAGAAACTTCCATGGATACCTGCCTAATAATTTCAACTGAATATTCTTCTGAACACTTCTTGCCCTATAAACGGATGAGTGGTTTGATCTAGATTTTCACGGGCGAGTAAGCGCTCGTCCATGTGTACAATTCGGTCAAACAGTAATAATTAAAAAAGAGGGTTGAATGTAATGTTTGGAGACCATGGATTTCTCCAACTTTCATGTTGCTATACATTTAAAATTAGTTCTCTTATCACGAAATAAAGCATTTTTTAACGAATATTATTTATTTCAGATATTTTTTGTTGTACAATACCCTTAAATTATTTTATCAAAAACAAATATAAATATTTCATAAATTTATAATACAAAATTTCGTCTATTAAGAATATTTTAAGAATTTTCTAAAAGTTTAGTAAAATGTTCTTATATACAGTTTGCTTAACATTTTTTCATAATATTCTCATTCTGTTTATAAATATTTAGGAAGCTCTTTAAGAATAAGATTGAGTTACATACTTTTACGAACCTTACTTTTTTACCCAATTAATGAACTTGTAATCACTTCAGATATATTACTTTTTTATATAAAAAAATTAAGAATTTTGAGTGAAAATGTGCTCTTACATCCATATCTGATATATATATATATATATATATATATATATATATATATATATATATATATATATATATATATATATATATATATATATATATATATAATATTACATATTACAAAATTGTTCATACCCAACTTTATCAAGAATTAATATCATATGAAGAATAAATTGATTTCAATAACAAATGGACAGCATTGGAGCAACTGTAAATGGAGTACAAAGCAAATATATATATTTATGTAATTTTTGAGTAAAGAAGTTCCAACGAGAACTGATTTTATTGTAGAAAACCAAAACATTTTCTGTTAAATTGAACTAAAACTGGTTTTTCAAAAAACCCTTTTGCTTCTAAATATTCACGCACAACGTTAAAATGTCATTATACATTAATTTCAACTACACTAGGAGGTTGTTCTCGTGTAATTGCGTTTTTACTCTGAAAAAAATCGCTCAAACAATCTCCAAAATCCTGAATTTTTCGAATCTTTTGATACATTGTTGCATGTTATAGTTTAAATGTTTTTATGAGTTTGCTTGAGTGCTTTAATGAAATCATAACGTTTATCTATATTAATACAAAATACAGAAGTGTACGTTGAACTTCGAATCAGCCTTAAACAGCTTACTCGGATTTACTTACTTCGTTGAAGCTATGAATGCAGCACACTTGAGCTAGACGTATAAATAATGAAAATAAAAGTTGATTAGCATTTAGTCATAGACTAATATCAAAGCCAATTGGTATCAAAACTAGTTCAACAAGCATCCTCTCCACCGGTGAGTACTCTTCCTTTCAGTTTAACAAATCATGGACTTGAGTACCATCAGCTGTTGAACCTAATTTACCACAAAAATCCATTCTTGAGCACAAATGTTTACAATGGTTTGAAATCCATTTTAAACTATAAGTCCCTGTCTAACTAACTCTCCAGCCCAATAAACAACCGCTGAGTGATAAACAAATCAAGAATCTCCATATAGAAGATGCTTCTCAAGCAAAATACCGTGAGATCAGTCCCAGAACCTTACTAGTATAATGCTGTTCAGAGTCACGAAATGCTAAAGGTTATTGAAATATTTTTATAAAGTTGATAGCGAAGTTAAGTTCCGTAACTTGATAACGAAATTTATAACTATTCAACTAATCTTTGAATATTGTCGATGCTGTTATTGTTGTCTTGTCCAGTAAAGTAGTGCAATGGAATCAAAGCGATTCAAAAGTGTTCAAGGCAGCTCTTGTTACATATCAACTCTTATAACTTCTGAGGAATATAAGAGTTGATATGAAGGACCGAGATGGATCCTGAAGTGCTTTGCCAATACGGCAGGCTATTGTCAAATATATATATATATATATATATATATATATATAAATATATATATATATATATATATATATATATATATATATATAAATATATATATATATATATAGTCGAGAGAGAGATCAGTGTCTTTGCAACGATAGATGCAGTAACTTCGATGCCACCGGGAGATATTTTCATTCCTTTGAGGTTGTCAACGCTGTAATGTATGAAAAAGGTTTAAAATAGATCTATGATCATTGTAGTTGGCTAATACGTATTTAGTTTAGCGATTCTGTCTATTCTACTAAAATGAAAATTTCCACATCACACCAAGAAGAGGTACTTTTCTCATAAATATGCCGAACATTGACTACCAGTCACGAGAAGTGAATTGATAGTTATTGCCTTCCCTTGGAACTAGATTGTATCCCTGGTGCCAACATATTTACTCGAACGAAATGTGATTAAAAGATAATTATATGTGATTCCATGCCAATATCAACAGAATCCATGCAGTATAACCCCATGTCAGCATCGGCAGATATATCATGTATGAAAATAATTAATGAAATAGTTTCTCGCGCCACACACACACACAGCACGTAATCACCTCTTTGCTCATAACCAAGTCACATATTGCTCATAATTGGCAATTAATTTATCAAACTATTAAAAGAACTCGTAAACAATATTTTAAGTAATTTGAAAGAAGGGAAATTATTTTAGGTGTTTTTAAGCATAATGATAAGGCTCATGCAACAGTTAAAGCTGTATTGACTTACTTCAGCCTTCTATCCCTCTTTTAGATATGAGAAGTGTCTCTTTAGAAGCTTGTTTCTAATCTCTTTCAGGATGGAACATGCAGGCTTCTGACAAGTTGTGTGCCATTTTTCCACATGTCACTTCATGATCAGTATTACTGCTACAATGTGCGGGTGTTAAATTAACTGGCCTTCGCATCGGACACATACATTTTACATATAATCATCTTTCCATGAATGAATCAAATCCATGGTGAGGAGTCACTTACTGTTTTTCATGTTTCAATTTCACGTTCATGTTTTAACTTTTATCGTTTTACATTTTTTTAAGACTGATATTTTAACAATATTTGATTTGGAGAAGGAACAGCCCCAAAGAAACCATTTTTGCCTACTTAAAGACAGTGAATTTTGTACAATTTATTTAAATAGTGAAATATTTATTGGATAATATTAACAATTATTTAAATAATAGAAAAATGTGTTTTATACAAAATTTTAATTTTTTATAATTATGTTTTTCCTTAATCTTTATTTCTTCAAATTAAATTTGGATTTAAATTAATTTTGTATAAATATTTTTGTTTTTTTATGGTTTTAATGTTGCTTAGTTTTTTTAAGAATTAATAAATTAAACAGATTAATATACTTTCTTAAAATTTAAGTTTCAGAGTACTTATCCTTTTTGGATTTTGCTCCAGAAAACTCAATTAACCAACTTAGAAATTTTAATCTGCTAAGATATACTCTTTGGTAACACCATTATTAAATGTGTAACGCGAGTTTATCACCTATCATTTTAGCAATCAAATATTTATCATTGCACAGAACACAAAAATAAATTTACTGGGGCATTTTATAAGCAAAAACACATACTAACTTTCTTAACAATCTTGTTATTCTACCTTTTTTAAGAAAAAATCCAAGAGAAACATTTTCTCTCTTCTGTTTTTAAAAATTAGTTTCGCTGCCACCACAGCACCATCTCGTAGTCTTTGGAATCATTGCAACACCGTAAATAATATCAAGCCAAATAATCTAAAATAGATTTCAGCAAGATGATTTCTACACATGTACTCAATTTTGCACATGGAAGAAAGTGACTTATTTAACCCTGGAATAGAATACCAAATGATTGGAACCAAGAGCTATTTACAGGTGAGTCCCTATTCAGTTTTGAATATAATACCAGGTGAATATCCATGTAAAAAGAAAAAGAAAAGATGAGGTAATATTAGATCAAATCAATAAGAATTGATGAAACCAACTTGCTAATCCTTAGGAATTGTAGTTTAAAAGTCCAAAGATATGTAGACGTGGTATGTGTGGCCTCGTATCGTATTGGAAAGCTGCAATCGGAGGGGATTTTTTTAATATATTATACAGACTTTACAAAACTCGTTTTGGTGAGAACTAGTCTGCAGCAAAAATTTATGGCACATTGAGTGCCCAGTATTTCCTAATGACCTAACTTCTATCCAAACATGTTGAACACACACCGCAGCAATGGGTTACGTCCAGACTATTTTTATTGCTTGGGATTTTGAGATTGGGCTACCTCAAAGTTGGAATTGAAGTTCTTTTCGATAGCCTTCCTTAACATATGGTATGCATATGCCTTCCATGAAGCTTATGCATACCATATGTTAAGGAAGACCATATTAAAATTCTTGCACATTTTTTAAATAAGACATTCTGTCATTTAAATACATTGTTTTGAAATTTAAATGCTTTTATATTCTTTATTTCATTTTAAAGAATTAATATTCTCGTGAAAAAATTTCGTTTTTCTGTACAATTTTACATATGGGTTCTATCCATTTTATCCCATACATTTCCACCGCTCTCCTTTTATTTTTAAGCCATGCATTTAGCGGCCTCGTATATTTTCTGCACAGATAAATTGTTGCAGTGTTCAATAAAATTATTTAATCACAGAATTTTGAAATATTTGTAAGTTTTTTTTTTTTTTTTACATTATTTTCATTGAAAAGTTATATTTTTAGATCTCTGTTAAAAAAATACTTATATCTTTCATCTTTATGTAACAAAAACATTTTATAACAAATTTTCCTACCAGATCATACTGAACGCTTTCATTGTAAAACTTTAACTAAAGGCAACTCAATTTTTTAATATATTAAGTCAAGCATCTGGTGTATTTAAGTTAAAAACCGTTATCTATAATATGTTATTTATGACCAAAATATAACTAATCACACACTTGTTGGATCACTATAACGTAGTAGAATAAAAATCAATGACACATCGCTAAAATGGTTATATTAGTCTATAAATTATTTCTAAGCATCTCTGATACCTCCTGGGTTTTCATGTAGCTATTTGTATATGGCACAAACATAGCAGGAACGAACATCCAAACTCTTGCTTAAATAGCTCCAAGTGATTTATTTTGAGCATTTGTTGAAATAATAATTTCAGAAAAAAGGGAAATCTCACTAGAAGAGAAACTTTACTTATCAATGCATTCATGCGTCATCTTACTTCTTGGTCGTAGGAAAAGTTCCTCCAGAAGCATATTTCTCCTCTGTTGTGTGATGGCGCTCGGTCTTCGGACAAGTTGGATAGAGAGTGGACGTTGCTGTTGCTCCTTGAGATGTTCTTGTCTCTAACCGCATCCCCATTCTGCTTCGTGGGGGAAACCTGACACTTCGCCTGTCCCGTCAGTCCCTTGATGAAGCTGGAAATCACCGATTGCTGAAAGAAAGTTGAACAATTACATGCTTGCAATTTTTTCATATAGGAGGAATATTCTAAAAAATTGTTGTCCGGATTAGAGAGAAATCTCTGTTTAAAAACTTTAATTGCGGCCGCGGGTGACACTGCGATCCAGCATACGAGAGAGAAGGATAATATACAAGAAGAATGTAAACAATATATTACTTTACGCTCCTGTCTATGTTTGTTCCTGGTATTGTTTCATGTGATGTCAATAAATGTTTATCTTTATGTATGGTAAATTTACACACCACATTCAACCCTAACCTGCGATAAAAATGATGACGAATACGAATGTTAGAGTGGTGCAAGAAGTGGAATTAATTTTGGTGTGATTACTCTACCAGTGTCACCAATGAAATCTACGCATCACAGGATTACGCTACACCCGGAGATAAATTTACGTACAATAGGTAATATATATAACCATCCACAAGGCAAAAAGTATTTAATTCTATATTTAAAGTGCATGAATGTTGGCAGAAATGAAATGAATAGTTATATGGCTGGGCGCAAATGCGCGAGACGTTTACGTCTTGCGTAAAATACCTCCGACGGAAATGAAGTCATTTATGTCGTAGTTACGTCAGAAAATGGGTGGAGCGCATGATGATTTTGGATTTTAAGCAGGTTTGAAATATCTAGTAGCGTTGCGCGCGACAGCTTTAATTGGAGTTTCCAAACGAAAGTTTTAAGCCTTATACTTCATGCTAGAAATTTGAAATGGAAATAAATTACTAACTTTCAACTGAAGAGGAAGAATTTATTATAAATCTTTTTATAAAGGTAATTTTAGCTTTTTAAAAAACATGTGGTTACTTGTAATTTAAACTTATGCGCTCTTCAATTGTTCTCTAATTTCATTTCATTTATATGGACCACCAATGTTTTTGGAACTCTAAAGACAGTTCTTATTTCGATAAGTGCAAAAGAAGTCAAATAACTAAAAAAATTTCACATGTGTTTGCTGAAACTTTTCAAAAGACTCTGACAGGATAAATAAAACTTGTATTAACTCATAAATAAAACCAAATTTTTATATAATTAAATATTTGCTTTAAATACACATTCCTGTTGCATTGAAATTATTAACAATTTTAATTGTTTAATTGCAAATATTTGATATCATAAAAAGTTGAAATATTATGTATTCTATTTACTATTAATATAATATTTTCATTAATTGAAGAGAAAATGTATCATTATTCTTTTTTATATTGTTGAGGTTGATGATGCAATGGCTTAAATAATATATGTTCAGAGAAATTAAATACCGGGTGAGCCAAAAGTTCGTTACAATTTAAAAAATTCATAAAAAAAGAAGAAAGTGTGATAAAGAAGTGCGGTTTGCAAGAAAGGGCTCACAAGGTAGTCGGATTTTTTTTAGCAGCAAAAAAAGTTTTAGTTAAAAAGTCACCTATAGATGGCGCTGACATCAAAAGATTCAGCAGAATTATGCAAATTAATCTTGCGATAAAAGGCCGTGATACTCGAGAATTTCTCATTTGCTTTCAGAATGTTATCATTACCCGATCAAGCGTTGTTGGTGAAGTTGTTCTATTTAAACGGAGTGTCAGCAACTATTGCGTTGCGAAAATTTCGCACGACGAAAGGACTGAAGACGAAGAAAGGCCCCATATCGTGTCCTGGAATAGTCAAGCTTGTCAAGAGGATCGAGGAAACTGGCTCTTTGGAGGATCGGCCACGCAGTGGAAGACCCTCGTTGGCGGAGAGCCGAATTACTGCGGTGGAAACCACAATGAATGATTTAGCGGCGGAATCGTCCATTGGGAGTAGTAGTGCTCGCGAAGCTGGAAGAATATTGGATGTGCCTCAATCATCGATTCGACGTATCCTCCACGGGATATTGCATCTCTAGCCCTACAAACTGCAGTCACTGCAGGAATTACAACCGGGAGACACAGCTATGTGGGAATCATTTGCCGAGTGGGCTGTGGCAAGAATCGAAAACGACCCTCAGTGGTTGTTCAACGTTTTCTGGACGGATGAGGCGCACTTCACATTACACGGGGATGTCAACACCCATAACACTCGTATATGGGCAACATCTAATCCTCGTGAATACACCACGAAATCTCTGCATCCAGCCAAGTTGACAGTCTGATTTGGCTTCACCTCATCTTTTACTCGTATTGTCGGACCTTTTTTCTTTGGAGAACCGTGTCCCAGATTGGGCTGGAAAACGTGCACAGTAACCGCTAAGTGTTACCTCACTCTTTTGCGTGACAAAGTCGTGCCCGCATTAAATCAAATAGATGTGTTATCTGTAATAAACTTTATGTAGGATGGCGCACCACCACATTATGTCAATCCAGTAAAACGAATTCCTTTTGAGTACTTTTGGTGAAGAGAGACTGATCAGTCGAGGTTGCAAGATCGCATGGCCTCCAAGATCACCCGACCTCACTCCGGTCGATTTCTAGTTGTGGGGCTATTTGAAATCACGTGTGTACCGTTCATCTCCTTCAACATTGGCCGAACTCAAAGATTCCATCTGTCGTGAGGTTTTTGCAATTCATTCCGACATATTGCATTCAGCTGTAACGGGCCTTGCGAGTCGACTTAGTTGTGTCGTACAATGCATTGGAGGTCATATTGAACAACTGTTATTATCAGAATAAATGAATGGAGCGTACCGTTGTCCTTTACATTGTGTTTCGGACAGTCAGCGCCATCTATAGGCGACTTTTTTTAACTAAAACTTTTTTTGTTGAAAAAAAAATTCCGACTATTTTGTGAGCCCTTTCTTGCAAACCGCACTTTTTTTTTTTTATCTTACTTTCTTCTTTTTTTATGAATTTTTAAAATTGTAACGAACTTTTCGCTCACCCTGTATTTGAAAGCAATGAAAAATAACTAAACAAGATTTGGGAGCCCATCAGAAATGGAACCAGAATACAAGCAAATTCTCATTGGTTTAAAATATCTGTGACGTCAGGCAACACGTGTTATCAACGTCAAAGTCATATCGTTGAGCTACATCCGACTGCCAAGACAGCATCGTGTATCCGATCCTTGTGCTCGTTTGCTCCCAGCATTTAACTGAAAAAGAACTTAAAATTATTTTAATTAAGCCAAAAAAAAAAAAAGAATGGAAAATCGTTTGAGCTGCCACCACTTAATTTCTGTAAAAGTTGCTGTTAACAATAATTTTTTTTTTTTTTTTTTTTTTTTTTTTTTTTAATGTTTAGGAACAACTAGAATTATTAAAAGTTAAGTACAAAAGCCTTAAAATTTTAGATAAGAAAATTCGTGACATTGTTGGAGAAGATCAAATAGTTTAAATATAAAGATAAAATTATTAAATGGCAAAACAGAGGTGATAAGTTCTTAAAAGGCCAAATTCTTACAAGCATTTCTATTAGTTTTAATTGTTCTTCGACACTAAGTGCAAATAATAGTATGCTTAATGTTTCTTCGCAATATTATGTAAGTCTGCCTAAAATATCTATTTCGAAACTTTTATGAATGGCAAACATTTTTCAATTATCTATTGCTGAAATGATAGACACACGACCAAAGATAGCTGTTGCTTTCATCATATCGCACTGATCATCTGCACTGAATGGAAGTGGGTGTTGAAATTCAGGAAAGAAAGGGATATACCATCATTTAAATATCACTAGTGGGAGAGTTGTTCTTAAATAACTCCAATTTTCTGAAACAAGCAGCCAGGAAAATAATATACTTGAAAAGAAATAGTCAATGGTATTTTGATAATAAATCGTCAATGGTATTTTGATAATAAATGTATTTTTAGGTAAATTAAAGAATCTTTTGTAAATGCAAATTAAAATTAGAGTGTAAAGTGTTTCTATATTTCACGTTCTTTTTATTATTAATAGACACAAACAGAAGACTTATTCAATACTTGATCTGCCAATCCCAGAAGCATTTGGGAGATATTGGAACTTTTTGCGTTTCATAGCCTCCTTCAGAAAGTTCGTAGAATATTTGGTAATGTCGGATTGGAACAATTTACCCTGCGACAATGAAATTTCCTGGCCTCCAAAAATATCTGTCAGGAATGGAACTTTTCGAAAATTTTCTACAACCACTGAGAGATATGAAACGGACGGCAAAATCTTCCAATGAGCTGAAGCAATGCACATGTTTAAGGAAAATTATCCCCCTTCTATGTGGATTCCTCATTGTGATATGTTCGGAATCGCGAATAAAACATTCTTACATAAAAATAGGATTTAAAATACAATATTTTAAATGTCGCAAATATAGATATCATTTCCAAATAAAATACTGCTCATTTTAAACATTTCAAAACTGTTTGCTCCAATACTGTACGTATATATTAACACTAAAGTTATATTTAATTAAACATAAAAATTGTTGCCAATTTGACTAAATTAATGAAATCTAAAGTACTTTGAAAGCAAAATATCTCCCTATAATTTTATTTTAAAAAATCAAAATTATAAATGAAAATTCAAAATTTTGATTACAAACTCAAGTTATTATTTTCCAATTTTTACTGTAATTTACTATTATAAATTAATTTATTACAAATTAAGAAATAATTTAAAAGAAATTAAGAATTAGTTTAAATGACGTTATATCTGTCACTAATTATGTATTAACAGTCTTAAATGCTGCTTAAAAATGCCGTATGAACATTTCTTTTCCATTGACTTTTCTTTGAATAAATTGCATTAACAACCACCTGCCGAGAAACTGTTTATGGAAACACATTTCCTCATTTAAATGTGTTGATAAATGCAGCACCGCAAATTCAGGATATTGACATTTGCAATTTTTTTTTTTTTTTTTTTTTTTTTTTAATAAGCAATTTAAAACTCAAAAGTAAAAACTGTAATCGATTATTTCTGAGAAACATCCATGAAAGGAAAGTTCTTTTGCGTGCAACTGAAATTCAATTTCCTTGGGCCAAGCTCGCTTTGAAGTGGTAATCACGCCACGTTTTCCTTGGCGATGGCGATTTGTTTGCAACTGGGACACACAAATATTGCTGCCCCGGTGTGCTTTACCCTTTTTACGCAGCAGCATTTTTACAAATAAAGTCAATATATTTGGGTTTACATAAATAAGGAATATTCGAAATGGATCCTTTTTATTTATTTTATTTTCCTTTTCATGAAATGATTAGAACTTCTTTTTTAAAAAATGGAAAAGAAAACATGTAATCTGTAAATCAAAAAAAAAAAATTTTAATGAATGAAGTTATGGCTAAAGTGTGATAAAAAATATACACTTCCTAATTAACTATACAATATTAGCTACATAATTAATTAAGCTATATAAATACAGGTTGGGGCAAAAATACTTAAAAGATTATAAAATTTATTAATCCCGAAAAAATAACCAAACTAAATTTGGTTTATAGGTTTAGCATTGATTAGTCACGAAACTTTCTTTTAAGATAATAAAATAATTTTAAAAAAATTATCAAAAGATGGCGTGGTAAGAACTGCATAACTGTGAATATGTAAAGAAATCGGTGGTTATAAATATCTTGATCCAGAACCAGTTCTTTGCATCCTATATCAGTGAACAAGCATAATGATTGGGGAAGATAAAGCTGTGTTGGTGAAGCTCCTGATACGAGAACCCAGGCTGTTGTCATTTTTTCCGACTTCAGAAAGATTTTACTCGAAAGAGGCCTTTAACAGTGGCAGTCATGGCCATGAAGCTTGTTCAAGGAATTAGAGGATCATGGCAGTTATGGCCATGAAGCTAGTTCAAGGAATTGGAGGATCATGGCAGTCATGGCCATGAAGCTGGTTCAGGAAATTGGAGGATCATGGCAGTCAAGATCTAACAAGTCTAAGACAGACACAATTCTAAGGCAGACACTCGTCACATTCAAAATAGAAATGTTAGCACCAGAATCCACTGCTGGGGCTAGCAGCTGGCAGACGCTTGGATTTGTCACACAATCTTTCATTTGATAACATTATTTTTATTTGCCTGTCGTTTCTTTCACTAATATAAAAAAGCGCCACCTATCCTCTGTTTCTTTATTATTTTCTCTAATCTTAAAAAAAAATACAATAGATTATAGATGTTACATTGATAACCCGTTTTTTTATTTTCGTTACTTTTTCGGATTTTATGAATTTTTAATGTTTTTTACATATATTGCCCACTTTGTATAAATTATCTAGTTAACAAAATAATCTGCTGTATAATTTATTGAAGACAAATTTTTATATGAATTATAAAGAAATATTTGGCAATAAATACACTCAGTCAATATGTAAGTTTTCTTTTTTAAACTTCTATATTATTATCTGAATTTTCTTTTACAGAATTGCACTATCTTTATTTATAATACGTTTTCTATAATACTTAGCTAAAATATTAAACACTTCATACTTGAAATGCAGTATAAATTTCCATTTTCCTCTCAATCCATAATTTTTAAAATAAATTAGATAATTTTATTAAATAAATCAACAAAAAAATCACACAGAAAACAACTTATAAAACTTACAGCAGATTAACATAACATTTCTCAAAGATTTTCTTCAAGTATATCCCAAATTACTGAGATTTTTCAGCCTGCATAAACTGTACTTTGATTTCTAAAAATATATTTATAATGTAACATTTAAACCTTCTAAAATATATTTATAATGAGCTACCTGAAAGAAATGAAAAATGCTGTATGATGACAGACGCGAAATCCATGCCACAGAGTCTGCATGCACATGGAATTTGCTTTATAGGGATGCTGCTTCCTGCTAGCATCCAATTTTGGCAACGAGGGCTAACTCAGCAAATCAAAACGTGGAAAAACATTTCTCTCCCATTCTGAAGGTGACCTTAACGAAGACTGATTTGTTCAGGGCATATTCCGCTCTCATTATCCCTCGCGTATAAAAAGGATTATCGAGCAACAAACAGACATTCGTTCGTGATTTTTACTTCCATCTGAAACAAGTAGTCAGCAACAATCGTTGCATCTGAAAATTAGACTTGTTTCCAATCAAATTTAGCCAATAAATCTCAACCCAATAGACCTGTTTTCTTAACTAAATTGTATATATTCATGCAAAAGATAAAGAACTAACTGCTTATTAAAATATTGAAGATGAACACGTCTTAAATCGTTAACTTCCCTGGTGAAAAGAAACTGTCATCATTGTTGAAAAACAATACAAGGATGCAGTTTCAAGAGTCAAATTATCACAAAACTCCATAGATTAGAATAACTTTAGTTGTTAAATACGTTATATTTAAAGTGTTAATAAAAGTATGTGTTTTTAAACTGGTAACTGAATTCTACGTTTTTCTAGTATGCAATAGGAATAGGCGCCCGAGGACAGTTGAATTAGCACTTTGCTGCTCAGAATGAGTTTATGATCGCGCTCTTATCCAAATTTGTGTAACGTAATTGTACCTAAAGTGAGTTTTAAATAAAAGTAAATGATAAGATTGGTATGAAAATAAATGATTGATTAATATCATTTTTTTAAACACGAGAATTAACTTGATTAAAATAATGTAAGGAGAATTTTTAAAGAAATTTTCCTCCGATGGTGGATTTCTGCTTCAAAATTAAAAGGAGAATGCATCCCAATTTACTTGCAAAGTGTCCTTATAAATAGTATTATTTGCTACTGTCTATAGCTATAATATAAACTATTTTAAACAAGATTAATGAGATGAAAAAATGTAATAAACTTGGTACTAAATTAACATTATTTATACAAAAACTGCTGTTTTATCTTTCCCAATAAATCCTAGCATACTTTTGAATCATAGTTATGCAATATATTTTACTTTTCATTTTGATTTACAGTAATGTATTCTTCATCCGTCCTTGAATTATGCTAATAATATAAGATGAATAACCTATATAAAAATATGCTTGTTTTTTCTTCAAATATTCAGAAATAACTAAATTACTACCAAAAGTCATGTTTCCTTTCCTTTTTAGAGTAATTTACTTATTGTTTTAATATCGTGAATATGCAGTTTGATTTAATTATGACATTAAAACCTTAACTTTAAATTTCATAGAACTATTAAATGAATAAATAGAAAATAACGGAGCAAGCAATTTTTAAATCTCATTTTTATATAGTTATTTACTTTTTCTATAAATGTTATACAAAATAAAAATTAAGAATACCAGAATTCCTCTAACTTTATTTAACGAAACAATTTTTGAATTTAATTAAATATTACATTAATAAATCTAAAATTATTTTCTGCAAATAAAAATTATTTTAGATCCGTTAATTTTAACGTAATATATTAAAATATTAGTTTATTAATTCTTGTGTGCCTCTAACAAAACCTAATAATATTTTTCTATGATGTTCTAAAATTAATATAAAATTTCTTTTAAAAAATCAACAAAACATTAATGCGAAGAGAACGTATGATAGCCAAAATCAATATTAAAATCAACTTGTATAAAAAATATTGTTTCCTTTTTTTCTTATTAAATCTTAATGCACTATAGCATCATATTTTTTTATATACATTTTGCTCTTCATTCCTATTTATAAAACTATATTTATAATAGTAATGAATGTTCTTAAATTTCATCCAATAGTATCACGATAGGTAATCAATATAAAAATATGCCTGTATATTTTTTAAAAAAAAAATTATAAAGTATTTTTAACTTAATTTTTGCATTATTTGTAGTGTAATTAACTTCTTGTTTTAAAATTGAAGAAATTCAATTTGATATAATTGTGAATATTAAATTTTCCATTACTGTGTTTTAGCAACAAATAACAGGATAAAGAATTTTAAAATCTCCTGTTTCATAAGTTTCAATTTTTTCTAATAAGAAATAAATATCAACTATAGTAAAATTCTGTCTTTAAATAATGAGCTAGTTTGTGTTAAGTTAATTACTTTAACAAATCTAAGATTTACTGCAAATCAAATTAGTTTTAGGTTTGGTTCATTTTAATGTGATATTTTAATTGGTTTGCGAAAGAAATAGACGTTTGATGGCTTCACGTACGTAAATCTTATTACTTCTTAACTTTTTAATTACTTCTTAATCTTAATCTTAAGAAGGAAAATATATCATCGACGGACAAAATATAATCATCGACAAAATATATCATCGACGGACAAACATTCAACAGGTCTCCTTAAACGACTCATAATTCACTCTTTCCTGCCATCCTAAAACTATTATTTTTCTTCTGAACATTGCTACCAAGACCTATTGAACGTGTTATTGCCGCCTTCAGTGAAAATGTCGACTAGTCGGTTAAGCCGGAATTCGAACTCACAGACTTCTGATAGTGCGAACGACGTCATGACAAACTCAACCAGCTTCCGCAAATATGGGTGCTAGAAAGAAGCTCAGATGTTGGCTTCATCACCTGATCGTGATTCAAAGTGAAGAGGCAAACGATTTTTTATTGCAGCTTCGATTGGCAAAACTCAAAAACATCATAATAACCCAGCATAATGAAAACTCTTAAAAAAAGATTTAGAGGTCCTTCTATTACTTTATTATATTATGAAAATGACTTAGTTATAAAAAGTATTAAATTCAGAATCCAATAATTTCCGGATTAGGTTCTGCCGTACAATCCATAATAAAACACTTCATCTTCAAAAAATTTCTATAAATTTAATCATCTTTCAAAATATTATTAAACTAAAAAATGATCAATTCGTTAGAATGAATTACTTAAAAAAAAATATTATTTGTTATATTTAAAATATAAAACCATTTAAAACATTCATTGATTATCTAAAATTACTATGCTTTTTTTTTTTTTTTTTTTTTTTGAGTGGCTACATTGGGTCCCTTTCTTTTCAACAGGGCCAGGAAGTCTTTCTGGAGTGTGACTGGTGCAAGGCTGGGCAGGACTCCCCGAGACATATTCACTGTTTTCACTGACTGCATTTTACTGTGAACGAGGTTTTCGAGAATAATATTTTATTTTTGAACTTTTTAATGATATTTGGTTTTATGGAGATGGCTTAGCTTGGCTCCACCATTTGGGATTAGAAACACCATCTATGCTTCTTAAAGTTTTAGTAGAATTAAACAGTTGAAAAAATAATATTTATACAAGAACTATTTACTAAACTAATGTTATAACACTAATTTTCTAGTTAAGGAATCTTAATTGTTAAATTGTGGTTAGTGCATTTTCATGCCTGCAAAATACAAAAATGGCAAATATTTTACATAGATTTTATTCATGGCGATTCTAAATTATTTTTATGAATTAAAAGGGATGATAGCACACATGCAAGCATGCATAAAAAAAGAAAAATAAGAACAATATGAGGAGAACGATTCTCAAAATCTGCCCAGCCAATGAGTGAAAAACCCAGAGCAAGTATTCAAAATGTAGAACCACTCGAGTCGTTTAACAGCAGGGAATGGGTAACAGATGTCCAGATTAAAATAACCTGTGGTCAAGGCACGGTCAGGATCATGGTGCGGCATATGTGCTCATTCAGGAACTTACTGACCTTGATGGGAAAATATCATATGCCTCCATCGTACTGAAAACCCGTGTCTCTCTGCGAGGAGAGAGGTGCAATAAAAGGGGAAGCACTTGTTCCGAAACGATATGGTTTGTTGCATCGGTCTTGCATGATATCAGGTCTCCCACGTAATCTGAGTGATTAGCAAAGAAACAGGACAGGGCATTCACGGAAAATTTCTTCCGGTGTTAATGGGAGGTGATCTATCACACAAAACTTATTGATTGCGCTTGTGGAAAATTCTTTCTCTGTTGAATGTTACCTCGTGCAGAAGATCGTAATTCTCCATCCTCAGCATCGACTGCACTCGGTCTGTGTGCAAAGGTTTCTCGTGTAAAATACGCTTTGAGAAGTATCTATGTCCTTTTTAATAAAATTATAAAGCTGCCTTTGGGGATAGTGAGAACTGTGGTCATTATCTGGATAGGTGCCATCACCTCTCCTAATTTGTAAAAACCATTTAGAACCACCATCTGTGTTTGCAACAAATTTGTCTCTATGCAACTGACAGTGCACATTTACTGTGCAAAAATCCCCTAAATAAATAAATTAAAGATTGCAGTGCAAAATGATGTAATAATGAATGTGACTACAATAATTTTTGTGACTCTAAAAAGGCAGATTAAATAAGTAAAAATTACTAATTTCTTAAGCATCTCTAATGAATTATTGGCATTTTAATACCTGTTCTGTCAGAAAATGTTCTCTAACCACGCTCTCAAATCCTTTTCCCGGTACCTGAAATGGTGATTCAATCAATACACCCAAAATCAATAACGGACCAAATGAGATAATTTTTGAAAACTGGATTGAGGAGGGAAAAAATTCAGAGTTTATCATAAACTTAAAAAAAGCTGAATATGAACTGAGTAAAGATAATTTTTTAGCAATTTTCAATTTATAACTAAAATTTCTTGTCTTGAAAAAAAGTCCCAGCAAGGTAAATTAACCCTTAGACAAAGCAGGGTTGTGTAACGAATGTAAGATGTTTGAGTTCTATTTGTAAAGAGGTAGATGGCAACATGAAAAAACAAACATTAATGAAAATTTATTTTCGTGAGAAATATTAATAAAATATATAGAGAGAGACTATTAAAACTATGAAATGCATTTTAATGTAAGTTTTTTTTAATTCATAAAAAAATAATTTGTTCAAAACTCTCAAGAAAGGAATGAAATTATAATTATATATAAAACGTAATTTATGACAAAAATGTATATTAAGTATTATGTCGACTATTTTAATCAACTTAAAACTGTAATTGCGTTCTTAATTGTAATTCAATTAATAAACTTTTATTACAGCTTTATTTAATAATATTTTGTAAAGTATTATGCATTGATAAAAATTTTCTAAATTTAGCTAGTAAGGGTACACTCATAAGAAAATCCACTCTACTAAATGAATTGGAATAAAGTTCCTTTTATTGTCATTATAACATAATACATCCTTTACAAATTGTCTCTTAAATTATGACATTCATTCGTTTTTAGAATAATAATATGAAACCTGCAAACGTCTTTAAAAATTTATAAATTCGCTACTAATGCCTTTGAGGCCATCTTGCTGAGAACATTCAAAATACAGAATCTCTCCACTGCTGTGGCTTTGCATGAAGAAGAGGATCGATATATAACCTCATGTGTGGATCTCGTCACTTCCCTACGCTTTAAAATTATGAGATCATTGGTATTGTTTTAGTGCTTAAAACGTTGAAAAAATGGGTTGCCTGAACTACTTAATGTAAACAATGTTTCAGTATCACCTACTCTCTTATAAGGGGCTTTAAAAGCACCTTATAAGAGTTGGGCAAAATCACGTCATATGATCTTTTACAGAGCGCTATTTGGAACTTCAATAGCTTTTCCCACGTGTTTCGCCTTTGGTTTTTCCTCATTGCCTCTAATGCTGATTAAATAAAAACTTTTTTTTTAATTTGTAGTGCTTTTTTCACCTCTTTTCGCTTAACTGAAAGCTTTTTGTTGTTTAAAAAATGTTTCAAATTAATTTGCATAAAAAGAAATTAAAATATGGGAATTCTGAGGAAATTCAGAAATGGTTTCTTCAATTATCACTCCAAAATTAATTAATTGGGGTCTGTATTTTATTGATCCTCGTTTGTAGATAACCTGGTTCAACAACTTCATTTTAAATAAAAACTCATTCGCTATTCATAATGACTTCTTATTCAGCAAAGGTAGGTCTTCTTATTCAGGAATGATTCTAGGAAATGTTGACTATGTTCAATAGCTGAATACAGCTTTACAAAAAAGTCAACCAACATCTCAGTGACTCTATAAATGATGAAACAAGTATATGAAACCAGTACATCTCTGCTCAAATTGAAAATGATCTTCCAAGACCATGATGTGCATCTCCAATGGATTCTTTCCCATGTAAGTATTACTGGCAATGAAACCACAGAAAGACTAGCCAAAGAGGCCAGTGAAGAAGATACGCCCACTGGTTCATCATTTACATATCAGGAACTTTACTGTAATGAAAAATTCAGACAAAATTCATTCTGGCAAATTCCACCCACTCACCAATGATACTCTGGAACATACACTACTGGCCATTAAAGTTGCTACACCAAGAAGGCGACATGCTACAGACGTGAAATTTATACGAAAGGAAGAAGGTGGTGTGATATGCAAATGATTAGCTTTTCAGCGCATTCAGACAAAGCAGGCGCCACCTACATTGTGTTTAAATGAGGAAATTGTTCAGCAGGTTCCTCATACACAAATCGCATTTGAACGTTGTTGCCTGGTGAAAAGTTGTTGTGATGCCTCGTGTAAGAAGGAGAAATGCGTACCAGCACGTTTCTGACTTTGATAAAGGTCGAATTGTAGCGTACCGGGATTGCGGCTTATCTTATCGCAGTATTGCTGCTCGCGTCGGTCGAGATACAATGACTGTTAGCAGAATATGGAATCGATGGGTTCAGGACGGTAATATGGAACGCCATGCGGGATCTAAGCGGCCACGTATAACTAGCAGCCGAGAAGACAGGCATATTATCCGCATGGCCGTAATGGATCGTGCAACCACGTCACGAGCCGTGAGTCAAATAACGGGCTCCTTTGGAAGACAACAAGTGTCTGCACGAACAGGTCGACGACGTTTGCAGCAGCATGGACTCTCAGCTCGGAGACCATGGCTGCGGCTTCCCTTGACGCTGCGTCATAGACAAGATCACCTTCAATGGTGTGATCAACGACGAACCACCTGTGCGCATGAATGGCGAGATGTCATCTTTTCAGATGAATCCAGGTTTTGTGTACAGCATCATGATGGTCGCATCCGTGTTTGGCGGCATCGTGGTGAACGCACACTGGCAGCGTGCATTCGTCATCGTCATACTGGCCCATCACCTGGCGTGATGGTATGGGGTGCCATTGGATACACGTCTCGGTCACCTCTTGCTTGCATTGACGGTGCTTTGAACAGTGCACGTTACATTTCTGGTGTGCTACGACCCGTGGCTCTACCCTTTATTCGAGCCCTGCGAAACCCTACGTTTCATCAGGATAATGCCCGAACGCATATTGCTGGTATTGTATGAACCTTCCTTGATACGGAACATGTTCGGCTGTAGCCCTGGCCAGCACGTTCTCCAGACCTTTTACCAATAGAAAACGTCTGGTCAATGGTTGCCGAGCGACTGGCTCGTCACCAAACGCCAGTCACTACGGTTGATGAACTGTGGCATCGTGTTGAAGCTGCATGGACATCTGTACCTGTACATGCAATCCAATCTCTGTTTGACTCAATGCTCAGGCGTTTAATTGCTGTTATTACTGCCACAGAGGTGGTTGTTCTAGGTACTGATTTCTCAGGATCTATCCAGCCAAATTTTTTGAAAATTTAATCACTTGTTATTTCTAGTATAATATATTTGTCCAATAAATATCATTTTGTTATCTGCATTTCTTCCTGGTGTAGTAATTTTAATGGCCAGTAGTGTATCTTAGAACACTTCTGGAAATAATATGTGACCAAAAATCTCAGACTGACTTGTCCAGATTCCCAAGTGGACATTTGTAATGTTTATCGTTTGAACGTGGAACAAAAAATTATCCCACTTGTAAAAAATGCTGTGACAATCCAGCCTCCATGAAACATATTCTGGATAATGTTTGTCTTTCCAGGGAGATTTTATCTGTTGATCCCCTCCTATTCCTCGACTTTCTGACTGTGAACAATTTATTGGAGTTGATATCACAAATGTCAAATCTTTAAAACGGATCTTGTTTTCTGCTATTATTGTCAGTTCTTACTGAAATGCTTGAAGCAGATCAAAATTCAGATAAAAAAAAGCAAAAAATTTAAATAAAAAAACAATTAAATAGAAATATTTATAAAAGTATTAATTAAGCATCGTAAAATTATAGGAAATTTAAGGAGAAATATATTTTTCAGTGTTATTTTTTGTTAATTTAAAATGTGTTGTGTGAGCGGGATATTATTAAATAAACTTTAACATGACATTTTTTACAACAATAATCGAAATAAACATTGAAAATTGATGCTTGATCATGATATTCAACTCATTTTATCAATAAAATACAACTTATGCATAAATAAAATATGAAATTATATTGGTATTAAAGTAAAAATGTTCAATACATTACTTTTCTTCCTTTAGATGACTGTGGGTGAACTTTTGAAGACATGAGGGCCCTTTGGTAAGCACTGTAGTCATAGGAATTAAATGGTAAACAAAGCGGCTGGTCTTCCTCTAGTTCTCTCCAGCATTTTGCAAAGCATGATTTGTCTGAAATAAGCAAAAGTGTACACCAAATTATGTCAATTTTAATTGTTTCAAACAATTTATAATAGCATTTTCTAATACAGGATGACAACTTTATCCTGTTGACAAAACAATATTGTATTAAACTAAAAACGTGGAATTTATGTTCAAAAAACTAACTTTACTTAAGTGATTTGTTACTTAGATTCAACATATTTAAGTAATTTTAAAATTGCCTCTTTGGGCATCGATACAGAGCCATAAACGTGGCGTAAAATTTTCTCCAATGGGCCATAGTTCACCAGGCATTAATTTAGCCCATTCCTTCTTAAGAATAGCCATTAGGCATTGCAAACTTTGATGTGGCTCAAGGCATACTCTTGATTGCATAATAGACCAAACACGTATAGTCCATTAGGTTTAAGTCATGGGAATAAGGGAGCCACATTCCCACAATCTGAATTTTCTTTCATCCAGCGTCAAAAAAAGCAATTATTTCCCGTCTTTGGTTTGGCATATTATTTCAAACAAGGAAATAAATAAACTACCTATTTGTTTTACTAAAGTTAAGATCGCTTAAACAAATGAAATTTTATAAAATTTGATGGACATGATTTAAACCAATCAAAAGCAGTACAATTTTGTCAACAGTATAAAGTTGTTACCCTGTAATAATAGTAAAAGATAAAACATATTTTTAACACACATTTTTTTTAAAACACATAACATATTTTATCACACTATTTGAGGCACCAAAGTTAAACTAATTCGCACAAACATGTGAGTCTCGCTTCCGATCTTGCGATTACTTACTAGATTCAAAATTATATGTTGAAAATTATTCATTCATCATTAAGTAAAATTCAGTTCAGTTCTCCCTGCTTTAAACTTTTGGTTTTGAGCTAGTGTGCTACTTGTAAGTGACGTGAAATATATATGCCAATAAAAACATAGCAAGGAAATCGTATTCATTTAAAAACGAAAGTGCCAAAATCTTTCTCGATCTTCCGAAGAATATTAGAGTCGTATTTTTGTTGTGGAGTAGTGGGTGATAACTCAGATATTGACCGTGGGTTGGTTGTCAGTGTCATAGACAGCTATAAGCCTCTACGAAAAGTTACTCAGAAGGCTGCAAAGTGGAAAGATGTCTTATAACAGCTTTTTGACCGGCTCACTATGGACAACGAAGGTATCAGAATCGATACCAGTTACTGTTTAAAAAAGGGACAAAAGGGACTTTTCTTGCCTTCTGCGTGTACTTTTGTCGGTATGAATACGTGGGTGGGATAGCTGAATAAGTATGGAAAAATCCTTGCTGAAGGCAATATAAGCGGTGAATAACTTGCAACGACTGTGCACTGCGCAAAATGTTGGCCTTTGTGATTGGTGGAAAGAACGTTTGAAAGTCTCCTTTGTTTCAACGAATTTCGTGGAAGTAAAGCTTGCATTCCTTTTCAAGAAATTAGGTTTCCCATCCTCAAATCAATTCATTTATTAAAGATGCATGATAGTAAATGTTTGAAGTGTATTAATACAAATATGGTATTATTAGTAAGGACTAGTATAACCTGTAAAATTTATATTATGTAGTTCCAGATACAAAAGTTTTTTTTAATTATAAAGCCATACACTACATTTTTAACCTGTTTAGTAATAAAGTGTTGTTGGAAATTTATAAACAAAAAAATAGAATTGCTCTAATGGTCTCAAAAATATCTAGCATACATTAAACGGAAAATTACTCCCTAATATGACACATTACTTAACCAATTAATTATTTAGAATTCTTCTCAAACTAATTGGATGATTTTGCCCCAATATTGTAACTCATGACCATTCTCGTAAGTTATAACATTCTTTAGGTGAATAAAGTACATTAATGTTGGCAAATGGTGACTAACAGCTGGCAATTTAGAGTCAAACTGATAAGATGACGAGATCGTTCCTTTAGCTTGCGTTTGGAAATTTCGCCCTTGTCGGATCATTTGAGCTCAACCTCAATTCTTGATAACGGAATCTGAGCTCGTATTTCTATCATACGGTGTACTTATGGACCAATGGATGGAATCATTCTTGGTTCATTGTATGTATTAAATAAAACTTATATATCACATGGATTGCTCTAACGTGGTGTTCCACTGTCTAATCTACGCATGAGTCGTTGATTTCTATAAATAGGTTGAGTATCATCATTGGTAGGTAGATGGGATGCTTAGAAAACTTTCTAGATTCTGAGAATAGAGAAATGTTGAGTTTTCGCAGCCACTTTTTGAAAACGAATATATCATTCACATTATCCTAACCGATCTCTAAAACAGTTTATTTGCTTTGTGTTACCATCATCACGTCAAAAAAAATTTTCTCATGAAACATTTAAGACAAATTACTTTTTAAAAAATGCCATGATTGAAATATTCTGTAAAATTTGTCACTTATATAGATGTAGACTTAAGAAGATTTATAAATATAGTCATAAATTTAGAAACCGATGTAGTTAATATCGATAGATTTCATTAAGAATGATCTTCTGGAGACAACTTCCCGTAATCAATTTGTCCCAATGTTCCATGAGCTAAATTAATAAAATAACCAATTATTTAACAAATTGAAATTAATTTATTGAAGCACTGAATTTTGAAAGACACACATTAAGAAAAGTAAAAATATAATTTACTAAAAATATAAAAATTTCATTGGGTAAAGTATAAATTTTCAAGTTTTGTAGTTTTTTTACACTTTGCTGTCAAAACTGATACCAAGAAAACGACACACTACTTAAATAAAAATAAAAAAATATTTAGATTCAAAGAGATTTATTGAAACTTATCTCTCCCTGCTGATGAACTTCAAAACCTGTAGCTATAGCATGGGATAATATCTTCTTCCTTGAAGAGATTAGTGAATGAAATACATTTTGAATGAAATACACATTAGTTTTGTTAATGGTTTGGTGCTCAAAAAATGTTAGATAAACTATAATGTTGAAATGTTATATAAATGTAATTCATGATGAATCAATTTTAGTCATAATTAATTTCTTGAATGTATTCAATTAATTTATGAATTCATAAAATTTGAATCATTTCCAAATTCAATGCACCTCAGTAACACTTTAAGATTAATGAATAGCGACAGAATCCCTGTGATTGGGCTAAGATGAAAAAGTCTTGGGCTGCCTGACAGGAGGACAGCGCTCTTCAGAACAAAGTGATGCTATTGGAGAAGCTTTTCATGCCGTCGAGAAAGTGCTTCCTTCCCTTGCAACTCGGTTAAGTATCGAAACATAGTACACGGCTGCTTCCGTAACATTAGGGCAGCAAACCGCGGCTCTTTTTTTCTCAGTTAAGGCAATATTACTAATTATCTTCTTCGTTAGAAACCTGTAAAAATGTTTGAAACGTAAAACTACAAAGGGAAACATTTATAGAAAACAAAAATAGCGCAAAAAAATAGAGTCTAGACAAATGGTGCAAAACTTTTTTGAAATCATTCCTTTAAAAAGTTCGATATTTTTGCCGGTGATATTGTTTGGGATTATTGCCATTCAAAAGACAAACACGTCCACTTGATATAGCAAATGTTATCATTGAGTGCTTCGAAAAGAATCAAATTCCATTAGAAAAAATTGTCTCTATTTCAACAGACGGAGCGAAGAGTATGACAAGTACAAGAAAAGGGTTTGTTGCTATTTTGAAAGAAAAAAACTAATCATGAGATTGTTACTTATCATCGTATTATTTATCAAGAAGCTCTCTGTGCATAGATACCCTTTAATATTGTGCAATTTCACCCTTTAATATTGATATTGGCAGAAGAAATTTGTAAAGTAATGGAATAGGTGATTAAAATTAATAACTCTATTGTAGCTAAACCTCTTTTCCTTTGTCAATTTTGAAATTTTCTAATCAAGGTAGAAAGTGAATATGCAGGTTATCGAGAGGAAACGCTTCTCTGTTAACTGAAATAAAGGATTATCTTCTTGAGATAATGTTAAAAGAAGTAATTTCATTCGCAGACAAATTGTCACTTTTTCCTGAAGATTTTGAAAGAGAAACCTCAATTCACTTTCTATGCCTATTAAAATACGGTTGAGAAAGTAAGTTAAATATTGACATTTGCTTTTTCAAAACAACACTAGTAAATATGAAGGTAGCTTTTCTCTTCAGATTTAAAGACTTCAGAGATAGCAAAGCGACGCTATCTTTTGCAATAAAAATTGTGACTGTCATGGTAACAGAAATTAATTTTTCACCCTTTAATATTGATATTGGCAATTTTGAAATTCAGTTCCTCGATTTAAAATGTAACGAATTATGGAGCTCAAAATTCGAGCGTCTTTGTGCTGATTTAAAACTATTGAAGAGAAATAAATATGAACTAAGTTTATAACGCAGGAAAGAGAGAGAAAGAGGTCTACTTGAAAAGATCTAGAGAGGTAAGATATGTTGATTTTTAACATTTGTAGAATAGTATTCCTGAATCCTGTGATCCACTGAAAAAACTGGCCATTGCTGTTTTTTTTCTTATTTGGACCTAAATATTCATGTGAACAATCATTTTCAAGTATGAATAAAATCGTGAATAAATTGAGAAATCGGCTTATCGATGAGAACTTGGAATCGTACCTCAAATTAAAAACTACATCATACAAACATGCTGACTTAACCTTAGCTTCCAAGAAAATGCAAGGCCAATGTTCATATCAATGGAATATTTGTAGTTATTTTTAAGAATACCTCTTATATTATTTTACTAGAGATATTTTTAAATAAATATTATTATCTTTATGTAAGAATGTGATACCAAGTTTTATTTAATTTATTGTTAGTAAAACTAAGATTTATTTCGCACATGAAAGCTTTAGAGCGTACTTTTTTATCCTAATTATATCAGTAATAGTGTCTCCTGCAAAAGCAAAGCGTATGTTAAAAAATGGCTCTTTAAAAATAAATTATCTAGATTTGGCTCTTCTGGGTGACAAGGTTGACGACCACTGGTCTAAGAGAATCATTTCCATTTGCTTCAAGAAACATTCACTCCAGTCAAACGGGGCAAAGGAACATTTTGGTGTCATCCGCAACCACTTTCTTGCTGTCTTATTTTGAATTGAAACCAAGAGATATATCTGAAAATTCCCTTCAATTTGGAAGATTAAAATTTTATGATATATCATTAGTGAATATTTCTTTAAAAAAATCGCTTTTAAATAGATGGGAAAAAACCGGCTCAACTTTTCTACAATCTCATCAGTAGGGATAGTGAACATGAAGACGTTTTGAATTCTAATACGACACTGTGCCAAATTAGTAAGGTATATTTCAGTATATTGATATATTTCTTCAGTTACAAAAAACAATCAACTATTTATATTAGAATATCATCTAATTCTTGCGGAAAGAGTAAGAAATTCATATTACCATATTCTTCGAATTCAGTGTTTGATAGAGGATGAAAATCTCGTCAGCTTCCAATGTTACATAAGAAAATGAACGAATGTACAGTTCGGAAAACAGAATAAATCAGAAACCTAGTCATACGCCGCAAGACATTCGCAAGATAGCTGTGATTTAGCTTCTTTCACTCTACAATCGCGATTTGAAAGTGGGAGCGTACTGCTCAAACACGCCCTCACGAGGAAACGAGATATAAAAATGCTTGTACTGGATATATTAGTTCAGTTGAGTGTGATTTATATTGCTCTAGAACCGGGAACAGCATCGCCTAAGTCGTTTTATAAAAATTTTTAATTTTCTATACTAAACAAAAAATATTTATGTAAAATATTATCTTTTAAAGGCAGTATACTTCTTCGAGAAACATCTAAAATTTGAAAACGCCATTATATTAAAATATTAATTCTAGGTTTCAATTTTAACACTCTAGCATTATTTTTAAGAATACCTTTTATATTCTTTTACTAGAGATATTTTTAAATAAATATTATTATCTTTATGTAAGAATTAATAATATTAGTATCTTTATGTAAATATATATATATATATATATATATATATATATATATATATATATATATTACTTTAAGAAAAATAATTAAATTAAGCACAAATGAGAGTTTTAAAATTTTAATGTAATGATCCATATGATCATTCCTTTTAATCCATTAGGATATATTGAGGAGAAATATCATACATTTAATATAAATATGAACGTAAAACACTTACTCAAGTTGACAATATGGAAATCAGTATAAAAGAGACTTAATTACACTTTCAATTGCTTAAATGTTTCATGTATTAATAGTTAAAACCATAAAATTAAAAAAAAAAACTATTTCATTTTTTATCTTTAAAAATAACAGTCTTTCATACGTCTTATGAGAAGATTAAAAGCAGACTCGCTTTACCCACTGCGTCCCGCATGCCCCATTGTGCCCCGCATGTGGTGACTGAACACGAATCCTCGCCTCCTTTTACTCGTTCCCATGGTTACAAGCGCCAAACAATTTTCCTCACTATGACCAATTGAGTCAATTTATCTCCTTGTTGAAAGGTGGGTTCCATTGGTTGAATACTTTTCTCATTCTCTCACTCCTTCTATTTCGAAATTTCGGCTTCATACTTTTTATTTAAATCAATTCATGAAAATTGATTAGGAAGAAATTTTTTCACTGTTTTCGTGTAGTATTTTACTATGGAACTATCCACTGACTTTTAAATTTTTTCCTGAATTTTTTGTGTGGGCTCCCAAAATTGGGGTAGCGTTGGCAGCGGAATAGTTATCTCTCAGCTTATACTCACCATTCGCTTCAACAGTTCGTGGGCTCAGTACCCGCATCGGGTGCAGATATTTATGCAAGTACTATAAAATGTTGATCTTGATCCAGTTATAGTTCTTAGTATGCTCATTGTAGAACCTTTTTGTGACCCTTTCTCTCTCCAGAGAGGAGCGGAGCAAATTATTGAGTTTTCGGTTTTTTCCGTTAAATTTTGGAAGAGAAACAAATTAAAGGTACAGTCAAACCTGTTTTTGTACGATTTTTTATGTGATGTATTTCAATCCAAGGAACATATTTGACGAAATTATCACTAAAATATGAAACAGATTGATCAGTCATTTTGTTTTTTAAATTTTTCATATGTATTTCATCACAACATATAAGTAAGTATTGAGTCAACCAATTACATTAAATATGTATTGTTACCTAGTACAAACTAGATTTATACATCCTGTACTTTCAAGTTCCTAGTTTAGTACTGATATTCGTAATTTTATTTTTGTCATTATACCGATTTATCCTTCATTTAGTTTACTTGAAGCACAGTCGTAAAGTTCGCTTTTCTGCTTTGCCTAATCGAAATTTCGCCATCTTGAATGCCCCTCGTAATTCCGTTTCGAATGTCGCAATGAATGTCGGAATTCCGTTTCAAAAAGCAATACTCATTTATTTAGTAAGCTTTTAAGTTATTTGCCTCTTGAGATACTTTTTGTGGTCTTTATCCACACACTGCATAAAAAAATATTTCTTAATTGTGTTACATAGTTATGTTGCAATTGTATTCGAGAAGATTTATGCGTTTTTTGTTTTTTTTTTTCGTTAAATATCTACCGCACAAAAATAGGTGTGAGTGTAGTTTATTGAGCGATTTTGCATTGTAAATTCTATTGAAAATTATCTAATTAATAGCATGTATAGTTGCATAATCTTATACACGGGCGACCGATGGTTGAGTGGTTAGCGTTCCTGACTCCTAGGCTGTTGGTCCAGGGTTCAAATCTCGATTCGGGCATGGATGTTTCTTTCTCTGTCCTTTCTTCTGAAGTGATGCATGAATGTTATCTACCCTATAAATGGGTTTGTAGTGCTATGAGGTGGGTAGTGATACTCATTTCCGTGACTTGGTTCACGGGTGCCCACTGGGTAACGACAAATGAATAGTAGGCTTGTTGTGGCGAAGGGTGAGTCATCCAGTGCCCACAGTTGTTTAAAAACATAAATAAATATAATCTTATACACACACATTCTAAAATTTGGTATTAATTCCCAAGCGTCAAATATTCTCACATGTGGAATTCCTTAAATCCATGATAATGTAAAATTCATAAGAAAACATAAAAGGTTAATCACTGAATATTTTTGTAAAAGCATTATTAATAAAAAAAAGTAAGAGTTCTAAATAATATTAGAGTGATAATAAAAGAATTATAAAAGGTTAGAAGATTATTATCATTAAGAAGTATAAAATCTTTTTACTAACTCACATGATTTGGTTTTATGAATATGACTTTTTGATTTATGAAGATTCATGACAAAATCAGTTTCTTGGTTCTTAATATTCGTGATAGAACCATGAATAACGAAAATCTTTTTACTAACTAACATGATTTGGTTTTATGAATATGACTTTTTCATTTATAAAGATTCATAACAAAATCAGTTTCTTGGTTCTTAATTCGTTGATAAATATTTATGGTTCTATCAAGAATATTTATCAACGAAAATTTTCATAGAATCCTTTCAGAAATGTTAAAAAGAACTATTTTTGTTTGATTTCTTTTTTAAATCAATACTATTGTCTGGATCTCGAGAAGAATAGAAATGCTATAAATTTAAGACTTCAGTTAGAAAACATTTGTTTACATTGTGGCAAAAATAATCTTATAAGGTCGGTTTTGTTCTAAAACTCGACATACAAGCGTACTTCCATATTGTTAAAGAGGAAAATGAAACAGAAAATTTCGATTACAATATTCACTAAGAAGAATATATAAATTCTAATAGCTTGAAAAAAAAATAATAACATTTTCAATATTCATATTAATTATGTTAAAAATTATGACAATATATTGGATGTTGTTAAATTAAATTTAAAAAATATTTTATTTTGATATGATTCAGATAGTCGCGTAGATAATAAAAACGAATTTATGAAACTCAAAATTAAATGCTCCAATTCTAAAAACAAATGTGCAATTTTTCGTAATTACACTGGAGAGAGTTTGACATTTGTTGAATACATTATTGTAGAAATTGGTTACAATGAACATTATAGTACAGAGGAATTATTTTCAGTTAATTTACATCCAAAGAACTAATTTTCGTAAGAAACTGGATAAGAAATCTTAAATTTAATTTCAATGATTTTGATTTCAAAACTTTCTTTGATATAATAATTCTGTTTCTAATAAAATTAATATTCACATGCATTCGAATCAAAACTAAAATCTTATATGTGCTCTCTTAAGTCATATGTCCAAAATTGATTTTTTAATCTATTTACAGATTGATCGGGAAAAGAAGGTGTTAAGATCATTCCGAATCGAGTTGTTTTCCTATTGGAAGCATCCGAATTTATGCTAATTGTAAAGTAATTGTAAATAAAGAACTTCATGACAGCAGTAATCGCAATTAATTGCTCCAAACGATTTTCGTGTATTGGTTTACTTAGGATTTTGGTGCTGTTATCGCTTATTTCTCAAAATAATTATTCAAGATAAAAAAACACATCACAAATGCAGATCGCTTTTGATTAAATTAATAGTTAGAGCTCGCAAAATATAATTTGCATATCAATATATAAAGAAAAATATTTTAAAAACAAAAGTGAGCTGTTTCAAACATTTCTTTCTTTTAAGTTCAGAATGATTTAGTGTAAAAGCAATTGTAAATGTTCCACACGATCTAAAATATTGCTTAACTTAATAGCTCTAAAATATTGCTTTTTAGGATTAAGTATAAACAAATTCCCTTCTTTCTATTTGGAAAGTATTTTCAGAATGGATCCTAATGACCATATCAAACAGAAAATGCATTATTAGTAAAGAAAGACTCTTATTTCTTTGTTGAATGTATATCAGCTTTCTTATATTTAAATTTTACTTCTAGCTTTGCAAAATGTATTTCAATGCTGTACCTTTAATATTTAAAAGATGCCCAAAATATTTAACAACTGAAATATGCCATCTAGAGGATCTTTCAATTAAACAGCAAAGACGTGAAAGATACTCAACTGTATGAAGCAATTGCTCAAAGTAAAAAGAGTGATTTATGAAATACAAACAAAAATATTATTTTGCAAATTTAGATGAAATGTTTGATTGTTTCACGAACCTCTCGTTTCCAGGATCATTCAGTAATACCAACATATCTTCTTTTTTTATGACAGATTTATTATACATTAAAAAACATAACATTAATAATAGACACAAACATAAATTTAGATGGTTCATTTTACATTATTCGAAATACATGCATTTTCCATTGCCTGGAAGCGGTACCTCCGCTACCACTCGTCTTTTTTCACACACCCATACCGTTCCTCTCGCTCGGAAAAACTCTCCTATGTTTCTTGAATCACTTATTACATCTGCACTTAAAGAAATCGAAAGTTCTCGTCTGTTTAAGTGTTTGATCTTCACAAAATAGTAAAAAGCTTGAAAAATATAGTCATTCCGGATTTTTGAAGTGTAGTCAATAGAAAAAGCAATTTTATGTTTTTTAAATATTGGCCGTAATCCACATCTAAATGATTCTGTTGTTATTGATGATAATCTGATTGTAAATGGTTTCATTGAAAATGGGGCTTTAAAAAAGTATTAACAATTTCAAATTAATAATGTTATTGATATTAATAATATGTTACAAAATTCTAAGACAATTAAATTAAATAAAAATTATCAGAATTATGAATAAGATTCTACTTTGATGGTGCAAAAATTTTTGGGGAGGAGTTAACGTTATAGACTAGTCTAGCTATGCTGACCAATGGGGACATGCAACAATAGCAACATGAAACACATTTGTATGATTTAATTGATAATATTTTATTCAATTTGTCACAATATACTGTCAATAAACTGTAGAGAGACATTTTATGTTTTGTAAAGGAACAAATTTCTTTGTTTTAAGCTTTTATTACTCGTCATCGAAATAGTCCAAACTTTTTAATTTTATGTACTTTATTACACTCTATTTCCAATCATGGATACAGATTTTTATACAATTGTTCTTGCTTAACTTCACCGCATTCAAATACAACAAAGTGACTATGTTCAAATTATAATTTAAGTCCCCAAATTGAGCTAACAAATAAAAATGTGCTTTAATATTAAACATAGTTTATTCTTGGAAAAGATGATAAAAGAGTTGTGTTGTTAATGGATGATACCCATATAAAATCGTAAACTACAAAGCAGGTAATTCATTAGGTGCATCTCATAATAATTGCGATTTGGCAACAACATATGTATTTATGGTGCAAAGTATTAATTCCAGGTATAAGGATGTGGTGCATATTTTTTCCGTCGAAAAATAACAGGTCAAATTTTAGTTTCTATTCTACACATGCTGTTGAAGAAGCAAAATCATTCATTGCCAAATCAAGTGTAAATATATTTATTAAAAATTATTGTAAAAAAATCAATGACTTTCTACTGAATAATATTCAATCTAAAAAAGAAAAATTCAAACTTTACATAATTCTTAAGAAAACTATTTTTGACTGTAATCTGAACCAGAGAAATTGTATCTAATATCTTTATTTTCTTTAAAAATTAAAATAATTGTGTGTGGAAATAAGTTTAATTATATTCAAATATAGCTTATTTTTAACCATTATTATAAATTCACCACAAAATAAATTGAATAAAAATGCAGTAATTATGCATATAGCGTAACTATGTTCTTATACATGTTAATAATGTATTTATGTTTTACTATGCAATATTATGAGTGAAATTATTTACATATAATTTTCTTAGTAAATGTAAGTTTAACATTTCAAAATGACAAATTTTCATTTTTTTTAAAGGAGATGTTTATGTTGATGTTTGCTTTTCAAACAAAATTTATGTTTTAGATGAAATATTCTAAAAAATTGCGATTTTAATAAAAAAAATATTTTCGATTTTGATAATTATCTTTTCCACTTCAACTATACAAAATAGTTATCACCCATTAAATACATGGAATTTTGTTCTAACTCTATCATACATTGGGAATATATTTTTTAATACATTAATTATATGGATATTGCATTTAAAAGATTCTAAAGAAATATTGTTAATTCATGATTAATTATGTAACAATAATTATTTAAGAATAAAACATAACACCAAAATGTTTTGCTTGGATTAAAAAAAAGCCCAGTAATTAATATTATTATTATATTTGTGTGTGTGTGTACTTTGCAGAAAAATAATAATTTTTATGTAGATTTCATACATTAATAATCACCACAGATAAATATATTTCCTTTAAAAATACACAAATGAAAAACTTATATAAAATCCAATATATAATAAAATTTCAGCGACTTAATCATAATATAAGTGGAAAATTTGTTATTCACAATTGTAAGCTATAATTGAATAATGCAAAATATATATTTTTTTACATAAAGCTGCTGCTAACTTTTTATATTCTTGGTGGAACATAATATCAAAATCAGTTTAAAAGCATTAAATTGATTTTATGAGTGGTATTTAAACAACATAAAACCAGTTTCTTCGGAATGTTTTGTTCGTGAACGAACGTTTGATTTCAGTTACCGTCTGGTGACGTCACAAACGAGGAGTCTGGCTTTCTCCGCGATAGAGGGCAGGAGTTTAATGGGTTTTCTCCCTTGCACAACGCGAACACGTGTCTAAGAGGCCAATTTATGCGACGGATGTGATACCTTAGAAAACGAAAATTAAAGTATTTTGTTCCCACTCATAATACTGTATAAAAAACAATTATTCATGGAACATAAAATATTGATCTGTGGATTATAGAGAAATCGATATTAAATATAAAAGTTATAAATGAAAACAATTATGCAAAATAATAAAGTGAAAGAATCAGAGCATTCAACAAAATGTGACAAACAGTAAGCAGGTAGCGAGAAAGTGACACACCTAAAAATACGCCAAGCTTGTCACGCCAACCAGAGGGGAGTTTTTCGGAGCACTGCCGACATGGACTCCAACCGAATCCGGACCTGGCAATACTTGAGGGTGATATATTTAATCAAGTTTGGTTCAAAGAGTCTTTAAAACGTGCAAGAGTTTTACTTAAATTTTTTTTTTTTTTTTTTTTTTTTTTTTTTTTTTTTGATTAAAATAGTCTGAGTCTCATGAGAAGAGGAGAAATCCTAAAAAAATTCTCCATTCCATCCAATAAGATTATATGAAAGGAAGATGCCAGCTCGGTCGTCGAACTCATCACTTGACCATGGTACAAAATGACGAGACGATTGGCTGTGTTTGTGTCTTTTAAGCAGGAAAGGTATGATTGACAGGCGTCAAAATTACCTCTGAAAATTACTGACAATTTTTTTCAGAGGTCTGAGGGCTAAAACAGAGGATTCTTTCCCATTTTAAAAATATGCCTCCTATTTATAAAATAGTAATCAACAAATTTTTTTGTAATAATAGTAATTTGCAACATAAAAAATATCAATAATGCTCATTGAAGTATATTTTTCCATACAAATATATGTCATTCAGCGACGAGCCATCTACGTAGTTAAAATTGCAACATCCCCTCTTTTCTAGATAAATTCCAAAACGTTCGTCAGTAATAGAATCCAAAATAATACAAATTTAATTCTCAGGTGTGGAAAACAATAAGCTGAATACTTAATATACAGTTGATAACGTTACACCAACACACTACCTTTATAATAACGTTTCTAAAAGTAATTTCAGCATCATAAAAGTTAAACATATATATATATAAGGCAAAAATATATTAAAGTAATGAATACAAGAAATACTGAAAATATACAATATAATAAAATATGAACTACAATGCATTACAGGAAATCTAACCAACGGAAAAGCAGCTAAAGAAAGATTTCCCCATATAAATAATATAAAACATGAAAAATATTGAGACCAGACACATACAATTGGAAAATTACTAAAATATACAATGCAAATGATAAGAAGAAAGCATAGGGATCCCATCTTCATGAGGAGGGAGATGGCCAGCAATGCAAAATTAACACTCTTTTCTGACATGCACGGAGGACAAATGTTTAAAAATCTTCGAGCAATTCCCTCGAAAAGTGGTATTAAATTTTTTTTTCGTTTTAAAAAATTAATTATATATTAATAATAGTTTAATAATTAGACTAAATATATAAATATATATGCTGAAACATATTCACAATAGATGAAGCATATATATAGTAGATAAAATACATAATACCAAAATCATAACAGCAAAATCAATGCATACCTGACAATCTCCCTCCTGATGAAGACATAGTCCCAATCTTCTTATCATTTGCATCATATACATTAGAACTGAATATGTCTGGTTTCAATATTTTTCATGTCTTATCTTGAATATATATATATATATATATATATATATATATATATATATATATATATATATATATATATATATATATATATCACTTATAAGGAAAATGTTGGCTTAAATTTCATCATCGTCTCTTAATTCCAGGTCATAAAAGACGATATAATTCGACATCTGTTAATTAACTCTTAACCATCTTTTCAAAAATAATTTACATTCTGTAACATTTGCATTTAAGTTTTGTTCTTTATCTTTCAAAAACGTTTTCAAATGATATCATAACAGAAAACATTTAAGAAATTTTTACTTAAAAAAGTAGCTTCTTTATTTTATTAAATTTAAAATAAATATTCTGTGAGCTTAAAAATTTTATTGTTTTATTTTGGCAAATGAGTTTCCTTTCCTATTTAATTTCTCTCTGATTAAAATCTCTTTGATCACTTTGATTAAAATAAACCAAAAAATATTGAAATTAAATTAACATTCTTAAACCCGCCACGTGAAAAATTAAAAATGGTCGTTATTTGCTAAATTATTTTACATGTTATTGCAGAAATCGTCTACTTTGAAAATTTTTTCTCCAAATGACTCAGCTGATTGGCAGACATAACAATTTATTTAAAGCTATAAATTTAAAATTATTTAAAAATAACTTTTTTTTTAATATACGTACTAACTTTTACAGCAGCAACACGAGTAACGCGTATGAGGTGGAAATGAAATGTTTCTTGACAACATTTGAAGAATGATTAGTGTTATAATGAAACGCGTTATTTGGATAAATATTTGTAAATACAATTCTTAAATGGATGGTATATACTGGTAGATGAGGTTTTTAGAGTCTTTGATTTATCATGCTAACCGATTATCATATTGTCATTAATATATAAGAAACATAAAATAGGATAAATTTGGCTTCATTCGAATAAACCGGCCTGAATTAAATGGTGATAGTAGAAAGATTGGCCTGTCTAAGATTAATATGTACAAACTAATATGAAAATTATAATTGCATAGCTTTAAACAGAAGAGCATAATATAAAACTTTGCCAAAGGCTCTTGCTGCGTCCAAGACAATCTCGCACCTGTGGATTTGCTTTTTTCAAACCTTTCACGAACGAATCTTGTAATTCAAAGCAATTGATGTTTACCACTGTGACCTTTTCTGAAACCAAACTGCTCAAAAATAATGATATTACTGCAATTTTTATATTTCTTCTACCAATTCAAAAGATCTTTAAAAGACAGGGAAGCTGTGGAATCAGTCGATAATTAGCAGCTTCATTCGGATTTTGATTAGGTTCCAGAATTGAAATAATTATAGGGGCTTTCCAGATATCTTAAAAAATAACATTGCTATGAAAATAAGAATACATAGGTAATGAAGAAAGTGACTCTAAAGAAGACGTTTTCAAGCATGTTATTAGAAACGTTATCAATGTCGGTTGCTTTATCAAATTTAAGTTTTTGAATAAAATCATAAATTTCACAGGCACTCCTAGGTCTTAAATTTTTAATAATTGGTCTTTCAAGGTAGTTGTTCACTGCAATGGAAAAGGATTTGGAAAATTTATTGCGTGGTATAGCATGTGGTTTGAACTGCTCCTCGGGGGAGCGAGAGATGACATACGATTTCCTTTTTTCGGGAGAAAAACTGCGCCTCCTGGAGCGTCGAGAAACGGGTTTGTATGGTTTCCGTTAGGAGACGAACGATTTCCATAGTACCATATATTTCTCTGAAAGATTTATCTCTGTGAGAATTATTTTGAATAAGAATTTTAATAATCATTACTATGAAGCTCTTGAGTCTCAATGTTCCATTACTACGATTTATAATTAGGATTTCTATTTATTTGTCTTTCGTTCCCGTAAAGTTCGTAATTAGCAATTTTCGGTGCTTTACAGCGCAAGTACGTCTATTAAACTAAATTCGTTTTATCCACCGTGTTTCAAAAGACATCCATAAATGATCCCGTAGAATATCCATTGACCGCTAGAAGAGGCGTCCACAGACAACTGGTGATGGCTAAGTTTTGGATATACCGTTAATCATATTAGTAGTGATGTCATGAATCTGACATGGGAGAATGCGCATGAGCTTCCAATTATAATTTTTTTATGCGTTGCCGTTTCTTATGCAATTACTGTTGCTTGAAAATCACTTATTAAACTCAGTTGGCTAAATAAAAAATTAACAGTACTTAATATTCAAAAATAACCATTTTCAATGAGCTTGATATATTTAATAATAAAAATTTATATACTTTTATATATGGGATAAATTTCATTAACATAACAAACAGACTAAGAATATATATAAAAGATGTCAATGAATTAAACATTTTTTCTTCTTTATCATTCACATGTGCTGTTATATTATTATATTAGACGTTAAAAATTTATAGGAATATCTTAAAATGTTTTTTTAAGAGTATATACTTTGAACTAAAATATGTTATTAATAATATATAATTGAAATTTACACAGTTTAAGTTAACACGGAAATGAGATTTGTTTTTCTCATATAAATATATATATGTATAACATTAAAATTTAGAGTTCTAAAACATATATATTAATAAATAGTTTTCGAAATGAAATTTAAATTTATTTTGTTCTACATGCATGAATATTTATTCTATTTGTTCACCGATTTGTTTGTTTGTTAATTCAGAGTTGAACAGGATACGGTTACATGCAATGAAATTAAACTTATATAAGAATGTTGGTCTTTGACTAGCTTAAAATATCAACTATGTATACTTTTGAAATTCTAATTCCAGTGATTGTAATTAACTGAAAACAATTCACACTATAAATTTAACTCCATAAAGATTATCTTACAGTAATTCATTTAAAAGATATAACAGCTCAGTGGGTAGGGCATCGGCCTTCCGTTCGGAAGGGTGTGGTTCGACTCCCAATATCGCCAAAGACCCATCGAGTACTTGCGATAAACGTGACCTTTAAATCTGTGAAATCAAAAGTCCTGTGGTCGGTCGTTGAGCAGTTACCATGGTTGCAATGGTATTGAGAAAATTCCCTCCCCCATCAGATCAATGTCAAAATTGAGGGAGGGGATATTCTGGTAGTGCCATCTATCGGAGAGTTTAAAGAGCTAAGACGTACTTTCACCTTCATAGTGCTCTGATTAAACGAAAAACGCTCCCTACTGACTTAAATTCGCATAGGCACAGCAAGCTTGGCTTGTAAGTAACTTGGTGTTATACATAACACAAAAACAGAGATTTAACATTCCGTTTCAAAATACTTTCATCTCTAGAAAGCAGGCGAGGTATCTTTTTTTTAAATTGTTATTTATGTTACCACTGGTTATAGAGGGAAATATTTGTGGTATCGGATCTTGCATCTTTCTACATTCCCAATCACAATTATACAGCTACAATTAATATGTATTATATTTTTACTCTTTTTAAAAATGTATTGTTTTTATTTCTAATATATATGCCTTGTTGCCTTTCAAAAAAAAAATATCTCATCCATCAGGAATGTAGAGAAAAAGTGTTTCAACTTCAATATTTATTAAATTTACAGTTTTCAAGCTTTGACTTCATTTGATTTTTTTCAGTTAATCTATATTTGAGAAATTTTGTAAGGCAAACCATCATTTTAAAGTGCTGTCACTTAAATTATTTTATAATGTGTACAGTTTTACGTGTTAAACTTATATTTGTAAATTTAAAATTGAAACTTGAGTAGTAAAGGATTTTTTTTTTTTTTTTAATTTGGACTTCAGTATGTACTATATTGTACAGAGCTTTGGGGTTCGTGTCGATTGAGAGTTGAATAAAACAGCCACTCAATGAACACAAGATATTTATTCGTAAAAATTCCACGAGATAAACCAGCTGTAACAATCACAATTTTGCAGCTACAATTCGTCAGATACAGTAAGTAACAGCTTCCAATCACAGGTCTCTAATACCTCAGACAGAGAACAGTTTCTCTAAACTAGCAATCACGACTAATCGTCTTCACTCACTGTCTTTACAAAACTGCTTCCTTCTATGTCAGGCTGCGGTATTTATACCTGACTTGGCGGGGAAATCTACCAATTTCACCAAGGTTCTAGAAACTTCTAGGCTATCTCGTGAAATCTTGGTCCTAGAGCTTAGGTGATGGACGTTTCCAAAAATATCTATTTCTCGCCAAGTCGCCAAGGATCTTGCTAACTGTCGCCAAGTCACCAAATTTTCTCGTCAAAACATCGCCAAGTCTCCAAATCATTAGAAAACCCGCTTTTAACACATCTAAATACCGCAATTTTTGCCCAAAATATTGAGTATAATTTCCTTTTTTTAGAGGATATAGCGCCCCCTGCCTACAGCATCGCCCATGACGTCATCAACAAGTAAGTCAATCCCTTTCCAACAACTGTAGAAGTGAGACGTATATCGATATGGCTCTCATGTTTAAACTATTCACTTTAACTGTATATGTTTAGGTGTAATTTTGTTTTATTTGTAGCATATGTATCTGTGTTTTGCTCAAATTGTACCCTAAATTGTTGTAAATTATTTTGAGCTGTTTAAGGAAGTTATTTCCTTGTTCCTATTATAAACCAGCTAAGTGCTGCAAATATAAAATAATGGCTGCCCAACGTGCGACCTAAGTTACTTTCTTTTGGCTGTTAAAAAAAATTCTACGCAGAATTAAATTTTGTTGTTGGAGGGGAACTCAAAAATTTTACAGGTTTCCTCCTGATGTGTTGTGGCTTATGGATTCATGACAAATATAATCTTATCCGAGATTGTGGTTCAATTGGAGTGTCTCCTTCAATTAGAGTATCCCGTTTTCGATTTGAGAATTCCCGATAAGTTTCTGTTACTGTATTATATTTCTAATATCCCCTAATTAATTGTGAAAGAATTAAAATTAAGGAAGTAATTAATGAGTTTTAATGTTTAAGCACTTATGAATATAATACTGTATAAAAAGTTTCTTTATAAGTTGTTGTGTTTCGATAAAAGTATTATTATTTTATGTTCTTGAATTTAGAACATTATTAATACTTATAGTTATTTGTTTGATTTAGTTGATATTTTTCATATCTTATTGAATATTTTATATTAGAGTATTCAATTAAAAGAAACATTTATTTTATTATATTTGAAGTATTATAGTATATGTGCGTGAATTATATGTAAAGAATATTATGAACCATAAGTAAAATATATCTGTTTATTCTGAATATTATATTTCTTATTTCTGAATATTTGAAAATATCTCCTTTACAGTGAGACAGTGTTTTAAAATTGAGTATCTAACAGAATTTAATTGTCTGATGGCTGTGCATTTCCATGCGATGATTCTTTTGATTTAAAACACGAAACAAGGCGCCGCAAACGACCGTTGTTATTACTTTCATAAACGCCTCTGTCTGGCCTTTCAATATCTATGAATGCTATGATTTCAGTATATATTAATGCTTATTTTTATTTTATTTCTTTCGTCATTCACTTTCTGCTTAGAATCTTTGTGTTTTATTCTTTAAGTTAGTGGTTTCATTGAATAAAGAAAGTAATTATATATTTTTTCCACGTATATGTAAAGGTTATATATTAAGATAACAAAATAATTATTAATATTTTGGTAAAAGGTATCAAAATTGATATTTTAGAAAATTGAAGAACTGTAAAGTTAAAGAAATAAAAAGTCAATAAAACATTTTTGTTATTTATATATAAAATATTCTTTGAATGCATATGATTAAGTTATCTTAATATATTTTGATTTATTGAATGGGGAATCAAAAGTATTGATAAATTATAATTTATAAACAAAGGTACATTTTGTGATTATTGGTAATTGTAAAGCGAAAGTAAAGAGTTATGAAACGAAAATAAAAGTTTCATGGTAGAATTTTGAAATGCTTTGTTTGATTAGAGGTATGTAATAAAAGTGAATTCTTATAAATTTAGTAAGATTAATATAATATAATTGATTTGATTCTTTTATGATGGTGAATATCATATGAATATTTAAAGTTAATTTACAATAATTAAAGAGTTCATTTTATTGGCAATTAATGCTTAAATAAATAAAAAATAGGTTACACTTCACTTATATTTAAAGTTAACAGGTTTATATATTCACATGATATTGTAATTAAGGCTGATGGTGTTTAAATTTCGTTTTAACTAAAATAAAGAACTACATATTAAAAAAAAATCAGTATTTTAAATCAGTTAAAAATAACTTCAGAACTATTAAAAATAAAACATTGAAAAAATGTCACTCCTTGGGAAAGGAAAGAAGGAGTATTTGTGTGTGTGTGAGAGAGAAGCCTCGCTACAGAAATGGGGCTTGGGATAGAAGATGATCTAGTTTTCAACTGAAGTAGGTAATTCAACTGAAAGATATTATAATCAAATCAAAAGATTATGATGAAGAATTGGTGAAAAAACTAATATAATAGAGGAACGGCTTGAAAAAGAAAAACAATCTGAATTCGAAAGAATTGCCCAGCATGAAGCTGCTAAGGAAGAAAAACTAGCAAAAGAAAAGGAAGAGGAACAACTACGCATTGAAAAAGAGAGAGCGTATGAATTGCAACGCTTGAAACTTCAAGTGGAAGCTCAGAAAGTACTTTCCTCCACTGCCACAGCTCCAGCCAGTGAAACAGAAAACAAGTTGGGATCTGAATCGAATTCTCCCAAAATTTAATCCCAATAAAAATGAAATAGGACTTTATCTGACAGTATTTGAACGTCAATTAAAATTAGTGAATATACCTGAAATGAATTGGATGCCGTCCTTGAAAGGTTCATTGCCAGGCGAAATAAATCAATTAGTTGCTAGAGAAAATGAAGAAGATTTTAAAGACTACTCAAAAAGGCGGAAGAGATGCTCTTGAAGTGTTATAGACTTACATCAGATAGGTTTCGGCAAATGTTCTCCCAACATAGAAAAGATGCAGAAGTAACATGGAAAGACTTCTATTTTGAAATTAAATTGTATTTCGAAGGATGGGTAAAAGAGTTTAATATCATCACTTTGGAGAAATTGCAAGACTTCAAGATTATAAATGACCAGTTAAAGAAAAGAAAACCTCCAGAGGTTAAAGAACATTTTTTTGATCAATGGTCAGAGCTGAATGATCCTTCAGAACTTGCAGAAATGCTCGACAATTATGAAAATGTAAGACTGAAAAAAAATTCACCTATCTTTGCTAAGAAGCCAAATTTCAAAGACTATGTTAAATCTGATTCAGAAAGAAACTTTAAACCTCCTAACTCAAGGGAAAATAACAAAATCAAATATTCCAACTATGAAAGTCTAAAATTTACTCTAAAGACAAGCCAGAAAGAAGATTTTCGGCTCATTGCTATGGATGTGGTAATCCTGATTTTATTCAGTCTAAGTGTTCAAAGTGCAACATATTAAAAGAAGAGGCTAAAACAATTGTTAATGGTGTAAAGTTGTATACTGCACAAGCTTCAGATTCATTGTCCAGCTCAATTTTTTAACTGTTTGAGAAGAAAAGGCAGCTTTTTGTGTCGACACAGGTGCATCAAATTTCTTTGCGAGAGAGAGATTTTTTACTTTATTGAAAGAGAAAGGTTTCAATTTTCAAAAGAGGAATATTACAATGGTACTTACCGATAGAAATGAAAGAAATATCCCAGCTTTGATAACAGTCGTAAATCTTTATGTAGAGGGAATAAAAGTTCGTGCGTTACCAAATTTATTGCATTACCAAACGCTAAAAAAAGTCAACAGAACATTGCTTGGCACTGACTTTCTCCAGGGTGCAGGTATTGTGCATGACATCCAGAATGGCACTTGACATTTTACTGAATATCCACACAGACATTACCTATTTTATCGTGAACCATCCGAAACCGTAAGGACTGCAAAAGTAATAATGTCGCAGAAATTAACTTCTCCTGATATGTCTGCTGAAATTTCAGAAACCTCTAATTCCGTGAAATTGAGGAATGATGAAGAAAAACACTTGACAAGAGAACAACGGCACAAATTAAATTCCTTGCTGGAAGAATTTGAAAATAACTTCAAACCAGGTGAAGAACCTACTCCTTTTACTAAGCATAAAATCCAGACTAGAGATAGTCTACCTGTTTCTAAACCTCCATATAGAATGACACCTGCAAAGAAAGAGCTAAAACTAACAGAAGGAATAATTGAATGTGAATCTCCTTATGCAAGTCAAGTGGTATTAGTACCTAAACCGAACGCTACCATCAGATTGTGTTTTGATTACCGCAAGTTAAACTCAACAACTATTCAGGATAACTATCCACTACCTAAAATGGATGATTTATTGACTGAGGCCAAGTCGAAAAAATACATGTCTACGATAGATTTAAGATCTGGTTATCATTAGGTCAAAATTCATGAATCAGACCAAGAGCAGACTGCCTTCATCTGTCCATTTGGAACTTTTAAATTTTTACGTATGCCTTTGGGTTGCGCAACGCACCCGCAACTTTTCAATGTCTCATTGATAAATTTAGATCTGGTCTCGAAGATGTTTTTGCATTGTCATACCTTGACGATAAAATAATATCCTATCGGAAACTCTCCTTTGATGAACATCTATCAGATTTGCGAAAAATGTCTTAAAGACTTTCTATATTTAAACTGAACTCTAACAGAAGAAAATGCCATTTTTCTTGTGACACAGTGAAGTATTTAGGTCATTGGATAACTGAAAAAGGTATCTTCTATTCAAACAATTTCAACCCCAAAATGTGCTAAAAAAAAGTTCAGTCCTTCCTACAAACTTGTTTCTGGTTCCGGAGATATGTCCCCCATTTTTTTGAAGTTGCTAGGCGCCTTAGTGATTTAACTGAAAAGAATAAACAATGGGCATGGGGTGATATAGAACAGAAAGCATTTGAAGAGTTAAAAAGATGACTGATCTCACCACCTGCATTATCTCAACTAGATGGATCTAAACTATTCCTCATAAGAACTGATGCTAGTAATTGCGATCTAAGAGCAGTCCTTATTCAAGAAGGAAGACCAGAAGAACATGTGATTTAGTATGCCAGTCAATTACTCAGTTCGGCAGAAAGAAATTATTCAACTACCGAAAGAGAAGCACTAGCGACGGTATGGGCTCTTCAGAAATTCCGTGGCCATGTGGAAAATCAAGAAATCATTATTGCATCAGATCACCAACCCTTGAAGTGGTTTATGAGTATTAAACCGCTATCCAGACGTTTAGCTCGATGGGCTCTTCAAATTCAATTATATCGCACGAAAATTCATTGCACTCCAAAAAGATCTAATGTAATTGCAGATCTTCTGTCCAGATCATTTGATACAGAGGACAAATTTGTTTGTAACTTGAACACTATTTCCATAGATTTACTATCCCGGAAATGTAAACACATTCGCGAAAAACAATTGAAAGATGAGGATATAAGAAAAATCATAGACGGCTTTGAAAGTGGACAGAAAGATGAAATTATGTAAATTGGACAAGTAGAGGTTATCTGATGAATCAAGAAATACTGTATCGATATTCGCCTGAAACAGAGTAAGAAGAAGCACAGCTAATTGTCCCTTGTCATGGGCGAGAACGTGTCCTACAGCAATATCATGATTCTCCCACTGGAAGACATTGTGGAGCTGAGAATACGTATCATAAAATTGCTTCTAGGTATTTCTTTCCTGGTATGAGAAAGTTTATCGCCGAATACGGGAAAGATTGTGCTGAATGTAACCATTACAAATCTAACAACCAGAAACCTGCTGGATTACTCAGAACGCCTATTTACTCACAAAGATTTGAGACCCTGGCAGTAGACTTGTTTGGTCCTCTCCCAGAGACCCCAACTGGAAAAAATCAATTTTTCTTGTTGAAGATACCAATAAAAGATGGCTTGAACTTTTTGCCCTAAAAAGATGCCACAGCTATCAATTGCTCTAAAATATTGATAGAAGAAATCTTCTTACTCTATGGCTTATCTAGAAGGTCAATCAGTGACAACGGTGTAAAATTCGTCAGTGTTGTAATGCAACAAACTTGTAAGATCTTGGGTATTAAGCAAGATCTTATACCTTTATACCATTATCAAGCAGATCATGCTGGACGAAAAAATCGAGACCTAAAAACCAAATTAGGATTTCTAGTTGGTGACTCACATTATACTAGGGAGGATAAACTTCACATGATACGTTTTGCTTTAACCACCGCAAAATGTAATTTTACAGGTCATACGGCAGCTTACTTTCAGTTTAGAAGAGAGCTTCGAACAGCATATGATGTCAATCATGATATTAGAGCTGTCATTGATAACGATAACTTCGTCGTAGAGATAACACCTTACTTGAAAGAATTTGCACGCCTTACACCTATAATTAGAGAATGTGTAGAGCAAAAACAAGACTGGTAGAAAGGAGTACTTCGACAAAAAGAATAGACCCGTTTATTATCAACCAGGCTATAAATCTTGGATCATTTTACACCCCTTAAGCAAGTTCAAAACCAAAGCAAGTAAAAAATTCATGCCCAAGTGTGAACGACCTTATATAATACTAACGAATAGATCACCAAATATATATGATGTTGCAGATCCTTCTGCCCCTGATCAAGTACTGGGCACTTATCATACCTGTATGCTGAAACCCTATCAACAATCATCTAGATATAAAGGTCCCGTTTTCGCCTTGAAAAAATAGAGGAAGACCACATTGAAAGCCTCAGAAGCTTCTTAATCTCAATCCGGGCTCTTTACCGGGACCTCGGCAGAGCAAGAGGGGGAGTCTACAGCGCCCCCTGTCTACAGCACCATTCCTGGCGTCGTCAACAAGGATTTAATCCTAAAAAACAAAACAGCGCAAAATAAATTAATCCAAATAATTAAGAAACTAGAAATAATTAAACCGGTGGCGACTTTACACACAACAACACGCGCACAAACAACAAGGCAGGCCTCACCTTATTGAGAAATACAGAGTCAACAACTACACAAATATATAACAATGGCAACCCTTACCAACTTGAGGAAAAGGCACTCCTCACCTTATTGAGGAGCTCATCCACCAATCAGTGGATCATGGGACATACACTGAACATGACAAGGCAAAGAAGCCCAATCGACCTGGAAAACATCAACACAAAGAACACGAAACCAGCAAGATTGAGGACTCTCAGCCAAACCGACAACGACAAACGAATAATACCTGGAGGCAAACGGAGACTGCGGTCGTGTCATCACAAACTTTAGTGTAGTGCCACCAAGGTATCTGTGAGTTTCCAGTAACATTCAAATCAAAAGCAAAAGTTGACATTGACCGGACACAAAAGTGGTTTCTCAGACTGTCAGTGATCAACCCACAGTGACAACAACCAGCAAGTGTGTGCACGCAATCCAATGTGATACAAGAACTTTTGTACCAGAAGAAAGCGGCAATGCTCGCTGGAACACAGGGTCCGCGAGAAAGACATCCGGCAATGTTGGTACGAACTTTACTATCACATTGCAAGGCAAACCAAACCGCGGCCGTCAATCCAAAATTTGAGTCAAAGGAAGAAGTCACCGACTTGAACTTTAATTCCGGTGACCAATCCAACATTGTAAAAAGATCATCGTCAACAGAGCGTGCTGCAGCTCTACTTGTAACAGCAGCAGAGTTGCAAGTCAGCTTGGGGTGGGTTCTAGAAGTTTTCATGATTTCCCTCTAGACTAACGTAAATACGGCCCACCTTCCCACAAAGTCTCCCATGAGGGCATCTACACCCCAGCCCGCGCATGTAAAGGTGACGTCCACTGCGTGAGCCTAAGCTCGCGTTCGGGCTCTCAGTTGTGAACTAAAAATATTTAAATAAACGTGGAATGGTGTATACACGTAGGGTTGACGGAGTGGCTTGTCTGGTTTGTTCCGGAATCGAGCTAAGAGACTTTAGATGACAGACCAGAACATTGGTCAGGCAGATTAGTAACACGTCTGCTTCAAATCCCGGCTACTGGAGCGGCTCTCTTTTCCAGGCCCGACAGGCGGGGACTCGTTGCCTCTCCGTGATGGGTACTACTACGCAGCGGACACCAACAGCCTTACACTCGCTTCGCGAGTAGGCTGTCCGCCTGCGGCGTCGAATTGTAGGAATGAGATGTATATTGATATGGCTCTCATGTTTAAACTATTCACTTTAACTCTAGATGTAATTTTGTTTTATTTGTAGGATATGTATCTGTGTTGTGCTCAAATTGTACCCTAAATTGTTATAAATTATTTTGAGCTATTTAATTAACTTATTTCTTTGTTCCTATTTAACCAGATAAGTGCTACAAGAGCGATTTTCTTATTTTATTTTAGTCACTTACTTCACATTAAAAATTCACATTTTTTATTTATAAGAGAAAATATTGTTTATTAAATAAAATGTGTTATAATAACTATAAAAAATGAATATCAATTCAAATAATATTTTAGAACATCCAAATTTCTACATTTTTTTTTAAATTTCTAAATGATAAATAACATTGTCTGAGTTCCTAATGATGTATTTGTCAGCCGAAGATTCATTAGATATCTTGTTTTTTTTTTTTATTTATTTTTATTTTTATTTTATTTTGAGTAGAAAAGATTTATTTGCATGATCAATGTTACAAGTTTTCATAGGTATGCAACTTGATTTAGAGATCTTGTAAAAATTTAGAATTCTAAGAAATATGGTGAATCTTGCTGCATTCACCAAGTATGTATCAGTTATAGATTAGATCACGAGCTTACCTTTTTGGAATCTCCCTAAATTATTGATTCGTAAATCAAGAGATATAACATCAACACATACTATTTGGTAAATAAATTGAAACTAAAAACATTTCAAATGCATAAAAAGGAAACTAACCAATATAATTCATATTTCAGAATTTTTATGAGAAAAAAGTTAACATATTTCTATTATTATATGTACAAGATTTATTATACAAAATAATGATAAAGCACCACAAATCTTGAGCAAAGTATAAAAAACTGGGAGAAAAGATAATGGAAAACGCGATTAAAAGAACACACTTTTTGATACGAACTAAACTATACTAACTTATTAATATGAAAGTATAAAAATACGAACATTTTCATTTATGGCAAATTCTTCAACAGGAGAAAATAATTATTAAATTTAAAATATATTTTAATTGTTAATAATATTAAATATAATAAATTGATATTTCAATTAAAAAGAAATAAAAAATTTTCTGAAAAATATTTTCGTAACTGCTATTTGGCACCCCTCTCAAAGCGGCATTCAGTTCACGATAGATCCCTTCCCTCCCCCCTTCACTTCGCCACATTATGTGGCATTTGAAGAACTTCTTGTTTAAACTGAAATTTCAATCCGAAATGATTACTTCCTTTTGGATTCTTAAACTTTTTATTCAATTTGATCTGCAGTATATACCCAAAAAAATCTGGTTACATACGTATTACCGTTATCACAAATAATTTTATATTTATAAAAATAACTAATTGATATTTTCACATAAAACATTTCACATAAAACATTAGTAAACATTAGTAAAAACATAAACAAAGTCATATTATTACTTTCTTTTGTTAAAATTTGGCTCAATTCCCATGGCACTTATTAGGTTAGGTGTAAAACTGGCTGTGATGATGCTAATTTGCAAATACCAAACATATATATTAATATTCTGCTTCTATATTTGTTGCATTTGCTTAATGTTTATCTTTTCAATTTATAACTAAGGAGGATTAATGTAAATTACACATATATTTTTCTTGTTCACTAACTATCTAAACTACGTAATTAATCAGATGTATCTATAAATTCATAGAACCAAATGTAAAATGATTTAAAATGAAGACAAAGCGGGTATGTTCGTCTTGACCTAATATATTCCTTTATCTAACATTAATGACTTGATTTTCTTTTGACAAAACACAGTATACATTACTTCCAGGTATTTTACGTGCACCACACATTACAAATGTTAGTAATTACAGGCATGTTTCTTGAGTGTTCTTCGAAGTTCACTGAATAGAATTTATTTCTGCCTGCACAGGTACTCCTTGAATCAAAATGCATTGTGTGTTCTCAATTAACTCAATACGAAACTAAGAGAATATTTAATATGAGCAATGTAAATTTATAAATTTTCAAATTATTCATCTTAATTACAGGAATTTCATTGGAAGATATTCTAATGAGTTGAATGCTTCACTATTAGTAACTATTCCACAGTTAAGTAATAGTATTTTATTTGTCAAAATTCGATAATTAATACCATAATTCAAATTCCATTGTAGTATTTTGTTTATTTTGTCAATAAAAAACTCAAAACAATCTATTTTAAAAGGAAAATGGCATTCTTTAAAAAAAAAAAAAATTCCTACGGAGCGGAACAACTTTTAGTCATTATTTGCCAAAAGAAACTTGTAGAATGAAATATATGATTCCGTAGTGTATATAATGTCAAAGATTTATATAATGATGATTTATATAATGACAGATATGGCAAAGGTGTCGTATAATCCATAATTCCAAATTCTGAATTTTTGGCGATAAAAAATGTTGCCAAGATGACGTGTTGTGATGCGCGGGATAACGTAAATACTAGGATTACCAAAATAGAATTTTCTGCATAATTCTTATAGGTCTCCTATGACGTTATAAAAACAAGGTTGCCAGATACATAAGAAAATCCGCCAAAAATTCTCCGAGAGTTTTACCGAAGTCGTGTTGTCAAGGTAAACTGTAACCGTACATGATATATTTTGCAAGAATTTTAATTTAATACAAACCTAAAGGGGTTATCTGAAAAGGGGTGAGGCTAATGACATTAACTAGTAGGGCGGGCGAGTGTTATAATGTAAGCAAATGTAGAAAACGCTGACAGAAATTTTATGAATCCAAAAGCAAATTAATACAATGATATTTAAAATCGCTTACTATAATGATACATCTATTCAATTTTTTTCTCTTTAATAAAAAAAATTAAATATTTTTGATTAATAAATTATTAATGATAGAATGATTGTAAAATTTTTCTTCCGTTTAAATTGCATAAAATTTGTATGGAATATATTCCTTAATCAAAATAGATCATTTATCTAACTACTTCTAACATAAAATTTCTAATCTTTTCTTCGATCAATTTACTTTATCTAAAATCATACTAATAATTTATTTTTAATTTGCCATTTATTTGTAGCTTCATATATTTCAATAATTTAAAATTTTTCAATTGATAAAAAGAATTTGAATTCAGTACTGAATTTCAATCCTTTAAAATGTGCGGAATTAACTATGTAATAAAATAAAGGAATTTTTTTTTAATTTTTTATTTATGTTTTTATTTTATTTATTTATTTTTTTATTTTATTTATTTATTTTTTTTTTAATTTTTATTTTATTTTTTTTTATTTATTTATTATTTTTTTTATGATAGTCACCTTTTATTGATTAGAAATAAGTACAATTTTTTTATTTTATTACTCCATCTATTACAAAAATGATAATATATTATCACACACAATACTCATTCTAGATAACAGTAGTTTCATCTTTACGCATAAGTTTTCGCAAGAGTAAGGCAGATTTTGAAACCCAAATTTGATCCAATATTTAAAAACTGTTGATGTTCTTAATCTGATACTAAAGAAAAAAAATGTTATTTTGAATAAATTTAATCAAATTTGATAGTCATAGTCAATATAATTTTACTTGTTTTTGGTATTTATATCTTTTCAGAGTATTATAATATTCTAATTTTCTTAAATATGTAAATTAAAATTTACTTTTGAATAAGCAATATTTTTGCTTTATTTAAAATTTTTCTTTCAAAAGAAAAAGATTTATTTTTGGAAATATACATTCAGAAAAAAATTCTCAGTGATATAAATTATTAAAAAGCTGCATGTTATAAATGTTTAATTTATTCAGCTGTTAACAAAAAATTAATTTTTCAATTATTTTCAAAGATTATATAAAATATGAGCCGAATCTTAATCACAAATACTGTAATTAAATAAATTTTTTTAGTAGATATATTGTTTAAAATTTAACAGGCATTCTATTTTTCCTAAAATTATAGCTGATTTTCGTATTATATTACAATAATGAATTTTCTCTTATTTTCGGGACTAAACATCTTAACTAATCATTCGTTAGTTTGAAAAATATTTTATAATTCAATAATTCTCATACATATACATCAAATCTCTGTAATATTTCTTTTTTTTTTTTTTCTTTATTTATATAACTTTAAAAATTACTCAAATAGATTATTCAACTAACTTAAAAATCAATTTTAAAGACTTATTAATGTTGTAATTTTAATTACTTATCGTAGAATAGAATGTCAATATTTATACAATTAAATGAATTTTTCAACAACCTAAATAAATTACGATTTATTAATTCATTGTAATTCTTTTTTTTAAAATTTAACGTGATATCCGTTTTTACCTATAATTAAAATTTTGAAAAAAAATTATTAATTAAAAATATTATCCCCAAAATGTACTGGCCAGGTTGCCTTTTCTTAATAAGAAACTAAGCATCCTTAGTTAAAATATTATCTCTCATATTATTTTTTAAATTGTTTATCAAAAATTAACTTCTTTAGCTAATAAGAAACATTTTTTACTATTAAAACTCGCTTATTGCAATTTTTGTGGTGAAATTATCTGCTTCCATAAATTCCAAATCCTTTTATTTTATTATCCTTATATTTTACTAACCTTTTATTTAAAAATTCATTTAGGAGATTTATTCACTTAAATCAGTCATTAGTAATTTAGAAAATACCTCCAAAAATAATAAAAACTGTACTAAAAATATGTAAAGGATTATGGAAAAAGAGGAAAGTTGATGAAGAGAAACTTTATTTTTTACACCTTGCAGTTATAAATTTAAACATCTTTATACATTTGAAATGTCTTCTATTTTAGTTTAAAGTTATATTGCAAATTATTTTTTGTTGATGTTATATGTCTTGATTTATAGGTCAATAATCCTGGGAGTTTCCCAAAAGTAAACTCATGAGATATAACTAACTGCCTTCTCCTGAGATATCCAGCAAGATTTATTGTTCTTTCTACGCGAGTCCTAATTTTTTGTCAAGTTGTCTAAGTCAAGTTACATGGCTATGAAAAATTCTAATATTCATTAATCAAATAAATCTTTTTTTATTCAAAATAAAGAATATGACATCTAATTAATATTGTTTCGGCTGATAAATATATCATTAGCACTTCTCTCTGGATGTGATAATTCACTATTTAAAAAAATCAAAATAAAATTTTTTATATAGACACTTTAGTATTTTGAAATATTGTTTAACATTCTATTAATTTTTTTTATAAGAAATTAGGTCATTTTATTTAACAAACAATATTTTGTTATTATTTTATATTTTCTTTTGTAAATAAAAAATGTTAACTTTTAATTGTATTTTGACAACAATGACATTATGAATAAAAGCTCCCAAAAGAGGAAAAACTTCATAAAATTGAAATATCATTTATGAAAACTTCTTATCATAAAATAAAATTATAAATAAAAAATTTTCATTAGATATTTTTAAATTTTGAATATTTAATAATCAATAAGAAACGCAAATAAACTGAGAAAATTTTCTTTTCGAATAAAATTAATGATTGTGTAAGTTATGTTTAATTTTACTCACTGCAATTTCGATTACAGTGCATAAAAATATAAGACTGGAATTATAAAATCCCTAATTATATCAGATAAATAAGCTATATCTTAGGATTTACCCTTTTAAGAAGCAACTAAATTATTAAGTTCCTAAACTAACATGAAGGTTATTTTCAGTAACATCCTAAAAAATGAATGAAATACGAATATTTATTTAAATATTGTTACATTGCTAGGGCTTCATCAAATCTGAAGCTGGATGAGAGTAAGTCAAAATGTTGGGAATTTTCATTTAAAAAAATAAATAAATAAAAGCTCATCAGTTTTTTTTTTTTTTTTTTTTAATCTAAAGTTTTATTTTAGTCACTTAGTCTAGTGTCTTGTTATATTCAGGAGAAAATTCCTATTGAAAATTAATTCTCATTAACCAAGTTCTATTTGAAATCATCGATTATAACCAGTGACCGCCAACAAAAGAAAAGGAGAATTTCTATTAAAAAATTCCAGGAAATGAACTGTTTTCCTGGAATCGAAATGTGATAGCACTATGGCAATTGAAAAGTAGTAACCACCTAATTAGAGGAAAATATATATATATAGTTTCCATTTGCTTTTTACTGTTTACATCCTTAATATGTCATTATTTCTTCCCAAATATCGTTAGTTTAATTCTCATAAATTTTGGTTTTTAAAAGAATTGTTTTAAATGAAAAAATTTAATTTTAATGTATAAAGTGTAATTTTTATTTTCTAATAAAGAAATTATATATTTTTATTAAACATAAGCTTTATAATTTATACCATGATATTTTTTAAAATTATTTTTAAAAAAATAATTATATTTTTATGTTTAATTAGTAAAAACGCTTCTCTATAATGTATAGTTCGTCTACAATATATAGTATTTACTATAATTAGCATCAAATTTTGCTAAATTCTGATGAGAAAATTATAACATTTAATACAATAACATACTGCAAACGAAGTCTGCATTAATTTTTCCTTGTCTTAGTTTCACAAAAAAAAAAAAAATATATATATATATATATATATATATATATATATATATATATATATATATATATATAGATATATATATTTTATATATATATATATATATATATATATATATATATATATATATATTCTACATTTTGCTGCGATTTTTCCAAAAATGTTTCAATTTTTGCAAAGAATATACTGTGAAAAATCCAATGATTTGATACTTTTTTTAAATCTACACTTAAAAAGCATGTGTTTTCACTAAAACAAATTGAGAAAAAACTTAAAATCTCTAAACAAAAAAATTATAAGTTGAAGGAAATAATTACAGCTTGACAAAATTATTAAAAAATTGAAACAAAAAATAAAATTAAATTAAAGAGAAAGAATTAAATTTTTTAATGATTTTTCTTTTTTAAATTTATTAAGTAATTTTATAAATTAATCTTTGTATCCCATACTTTTAAGCTAGTAAATTACGAAGCATATTAAAATAAAATTCAAACATGTGAACTCAGATAATTGATTTAATAATTTTTTTTACCAATTTCAGCGTCCCAGGCCCCCAAGTAGCATTGCTTAGTTAAAAACGATTAACTTAGTTTGAAAATTTTGACTTACAGAGGTCTAGACATATGGAACCAAAAAATTATCGAATTTTATTTTCTATCAAGTACGTATTCTCTCTCATTACATTTACTTATTTAACACATATTTTTAATTATTACAAAGTGGAACACAAACCCTTTTTATTTTGAGAAAAATCATTCTACAGAAATAGAATGAAATCGGGTATAATTATTATTAATCACTGTAAAAAATTTAAGAAAAACCTTTGAATGTATAAATTATTGAATTAAAAAGAAAATTGGGTAAAACAATATGAAAATAATTCAAAATAAAATTAATCACTTTTAAATAAAAAAAAATTATTTCAAAATCGTAAGAATGTTCTATTAAAAATTAAAAATAACTACAGTAAACTAAGCGATTGAGAAAACTTCTCAAAGAGTAAAATCATGAGCTGTGAATGTTCGAATTTTTTTTCTTATATGAATATCCGTATTCCTAGTTTGATATGTTTGTCGTTAAACAGTCTTTTTTTTTTTTTTTTTTTTTTTTTTTTGTACACGAGGTGTAATTAAATCGGGATCAACAATTCAAAGTTTAATTCCCAGTGAGAATTTGAATCAACAGAAAACTTAAATACAGAGTGTATCAGTTTCGTAAAAACAAAAAATATTACAAATTTGCATTTTTTGGCTGAGAATATTTATAATTTTTTTATAAAAAAATGTATAAGTTGACACTGCAATGCTTCAAAGAAATTAAATCTTGCACACCAATGAAGCTTTCAACTTGCATAATATCCTGCTTTTAAAAACACGTGATGAGTTTTGGGGAAATAACTTTATTTGTAGAAGATAAGTCATTCTATTGATCATATTATATTTAATGTTTTCTTTTAAAGGTACACGAAGAATTAATATTGAAATATCATAGCATTGGCATCCATGCATTAATAAAACTTTTTTTCTAACCAAAAAAACAAATGTTTTAAATCAGCAAATAAAGTATTTATTTAGGCTCTTGACATCATAGACACTTGGATGTAATATATGATAGGTAGGTGTCTATGCTTTTGTTATCTTTTGTTTATAGTCACTAACAATAAAAATTTTTGAAATTTTATATTTGCAAATGAACACCTATTAATGCCTGTGTGTGCTTTTAATATTTGAATGTGTTTATAAAGTACAGAAATTTTAAGAATTATTTTTCAAATCTTTTTCTATCATATAATAAGACATTATTATCATCACTGGAAATATTAAAAATGTACAGTGGAAAGGTACAGGAAAGCAAAAACCTTTGATAAAATTACACTGGAAGAGAAAAATGCTGCAATTGGTCCGACCTGGGAGTCCCCGGGGAGCTTCAAAAAATTGATTGAGATGACTAGCAGTACATTTAATAGCTTGTTTGTAATAGTTTATGTTAAGTTTTGAAATATGCTCAGTCAGTGAATTGATTTTTAGATTATTTCTGATATTTCTGTTGCGAATAAAATATAAGGTGCGTTACACATTTTAAGCATCTAAGTATTTTATTTTTCCTAATATTCAAGATATTTGCATTTGTTTTAGAGTATGTGCACCAAGCAGGAAACACATAGGTGATTACTGGTCTAATTATGGAGTCTTTTTAATTTAATTGAGAGTTTAGAATAACCTTCAATGATAGATTTAAATTTATTGAAGTGTACCATGCAGATGTAATTTTGGATTTAATATGTTCAGTCCAGGTGTGTGTGAATCTGGTATTAATGATAACTCCAAAGTAAGTAGTTTTTTTTACAGTTTCAATAGTATTACCAAAAATATGTAGGTTGTTTGTTATATTATATGCATACATATAATATATATTACATTTCTAAATTTACTTTTGGTGATTATTATAAGTTTGGATTTTGTAGCATTAATAGACTTTCTATGAGCACCAATATTCAATGTCAGAAATCTTATCTTGAATTTTAGAGATAGCTAAGTTTGGATTTTTAGAACTTATGACAATGAAAATGTCATCTGCATAAAATGCAGTAAGATTGTGAATATCATCATTTACAGGAAAATAATATGTATTGAAGAGATAAAGCATTAGACCAAGTATATTAGAACACGGAAAAATATTGTTGCTGTGATGTTTCCTCCAAACGTCTGATAAAGTCAGACAAGGTCCGCCAGATCGTTGACCCTAAGGAAATCAAGGACCAGAAGAGAGGGGGTGAGTATATATAATCTCTAGAAAGTCCCAAACAGTCCAGGGTGTGATCAGGAGAAGCCTGCTCAGTTTTACATTTAGAGCAGACTTCAAAGTTTTTCATGCCTTCGAAATACGTGAGACCTCTAATGAACGGAAAAATATTATTAAATACATTACATTTTATCATTTAACTGGCTTTGGCGACTGGCACAGACATTTAGTTATAATCAGCCACAAAACATGTCATGCAATTCTGTTTTAACTTCCGATGGTGCGGTCGCACAAGATGATAAGGAGGTTGCAGATTTGTTGGGAGAGCTCTATAAAAATATGGGAAACCTAGAGTTTAACCATAATGATGTTGCCATTAAAAATAATTCGAAAAGGTATATCTATAAGTACGCAATTCTAATTCTGGTAGATCAATATTTAATAGAGATTTTTCTCTGAAATAGCTGCATTTGGCTTTGAGAGCTATGGACTGCGTAAGACTCCTGGCCCAGATGGCATCCATGGCTTCATGATTGGCTATTTGAGACCTCATGGACTGCAGAGACTTTTAGATATTTTCAATCTTTCATGGAATCTTGTCCGTCTCCCTAGAGAATGAAAAAAAGCAACCATTGTTCCTATCTTAAAACTTTGTTCTTACCTTGTTTACCAATTGTTCTTACCTTGTTTGTGTGTAAACTTATGGAGAGGCTTACCAGTTTAAAACTACATCTAGATACCAGTAACTTGATTCCGAGAAAGCAGTATGGATACAGCAGTGGGCATACCATTATTGACCAGATTTTGTTTATTTATGAAAATATTCGGGATCCACAAAACATGAAGCCATATCACATATCAATCATACCACAGCTGCCCTATTGTATATGTCTAGGGCCTTTGACAAAGTATGGTGCCAACTCATGATTGTCAAACTGCACGACTTATTTGACTTTAAGGGCAAGGTACTCTCATGGATATCCGATTTTCTCTTGGATAGATCAATTAGCGTTAAGTACAATAACACTCTCTCGGATCCTTTTGGAATGAAACAAAGAGTTCCTCAGGGTTCAGTCTTGAATCCAGTATTGTTTTCCTTATATATCTCTGGCATCGAAAAAGAAATTATAAAATATTGTAAAGTGGGTATATTTGCGGATGATATCATCATCTACAACTCAAGCTCAGACATTGAAGACATCGAGCTTAAACTCAATAATGCTATGGACGGGGCTTACACCTTTGCTGAACAACACAAATTGATTTTTAATGCTTCAAAATCAATTTCTACCTTTTTTACAACCGATGACATCTTTTCAATTATCATCCTCGAATCTTAATGAATGGAACTCATTTAAACTATAATAAAAATGCCTATATCCTAGATCAGGAAATTACAAATAATAAATATATTGAAGGACAAGTGCTCAAGGCTAGAAAAAGACTGGATATTTTCAAATTTATATCAGGTCAAGATTGAGGTACAGAGGCTAGTACACTTCGCACTACATACATCTAACTTGTTAGACCAATACTCAACTATGGTTTCCCTATCTATTTCTGTGCTTCCAAGCCCTGTCTGGATAAGCTTAAGAGGGTGCAGCACAGCGCATCTGGAGTCATCACAGGGCTACATCATAGTTGTCCAAATGAAATTGTGAATTATGAAAGTAATTTGCCGCCTCTTTCTCAGAGAACAACTCTATGCCTTACAAAATATTATAACAAGCTTATTAGCTATAACGAGCATCATAGAACTTCTAGATACCTCCTAGATTGGACCAGCAACCAACGTCTAAAGAAACACAGCCCCTTTTCCTATGCAAGGGCACAAAATCTCCCTTCTTCGAATGTAGGTTACTCTTTGAAACCATTGGGAGCTGGATTAGAACTTATGGAATATACTTCCATGAGGAGCTCCTAATAACTGTGACAAAATGCTCAGAGATTCCGGCTCTCGTTAAACAACTGGCACTCGAAACAATCCATAATGTCCCTCCATGTTCATTGAAAATTTACACAAAGGGTAGTAAAGTTGTGGGGGGAGTCTCGGGCAGTGGGGTGTACATAAACTCAGTCTCCGGATACCTGGAATTTAAAATAAGAAACCCAGATAATTGTTCCGTGTTTAGATCAGAGCTAATTACCATTAGAAAAGGTTTACAGTATGCAGCAGAGCTGGAGGATCAATAAGAGGATATCAGGACATTAACTGACAATCGTGCTTCAATCCAGCATCTTTTAAATTGGAGCACTGTTGGAGATCAAACTAGCCTGGACTCACTTAATCTACTTGAGAGACTATCACTCGAACACATAGTGCATTTCCAATGGATCCTTTTACACGTGAGAGTAGAGGGGAATGAAAGAGCGGATTTTTTAGCCAGATCGGCGTCAGAGGAAGAAGTAAACCCAAGTGGAGAGCTCACATCTAGTGAGATTTCTTCCCTGGCAAAAACTGAATTGAATAAGCTAATGAAAATTCCTCCCAATCATCCATGGTACTTCACCCAAAAGACTGGGTGAGACCTTCAAACTTAGATCAAGATCTTATCAAACTGCTTTTTCCCGCTATCTGAGTGGGCACACGAGAAGAATCACCTTTCAGCAGGGGACAAGGACAATTCCAGACTGTCCTTGGTGTTCCATGAATATGGCTTCCCCTGGACATATCATCTTAGAATGCTTAAATTTAAAAAAAAGACGATGTCCTTCGGGATTCATCTGATTTTTTAGATATTTTTGGTTTTATGAGGGTTGTCTAACCTAGCTAGACAACTTGAAAAAAGTAACAACATTTTATCATGACGTCTATACTCTGCCTACATTACATCCAATCAAATTTTCTTCTGTCGTTAATGGCTCCTCCTATAACTCATCGTCACTCAGAATAATAATGACACCTAAGGGTATCACAAACGTCGTCTGATTACCTGGGTCACCATGTGTGACTGTAATCGCTTAGATTTGGCAAAGAAGCGACGGAACATGGCGTTTGGCGAAGCTACCACGAATACCCAGTATGCCTGGTGTGAGAAGAGTGCTTAAAAAACAGCTCTTTTTAAAGCTGATTGCGCATGCGCAGAAGAAAACTTATAATTTATGAGGCGATTAGTAGCCAAATGTAGAAAATTGTTTCACCAACCATATTAGGCGGGAATCATTCCGCGGGTGCGCGACGCTGTCGCTGCTTGTTGGCATGTTCTATTCTTATCACTAAGAGGTAGAGATGGCAAAACCAGTTATTTTCTGATAACTAGTTATCAACGTTACGTTCCATAAAAATAACGAGTTCTAAAAACCGTTATAAAATAACGGTTTTTTGTTGACTAATCACGTGATCAATCTGAAATTACTTATTGGTTCTCTAGCAACTGACAACAATTTGGAACAATTTAGTTATGAGGTTAGTCACATGACAAGTTTAGGAGTTTTTCATTGGTTTTCTTGTAACAGTATTATGTAGATGTTTGAAGGGTCACACACATGTGTTTAGTTTTACCTTGTTTCATTGGCTGTCTCACAACTGAGAATTGCATGAAGTATGAAAGTTTATTTTGAGCAATTACATTAGTTCTAGCTAACCAATTCCTTTCCAGCTCCAGTCGAGGGTGAGGGTCCCAGGACCCAGGTACCTCGTAAACCCAGCTGAAGTAGCATTTCTAGTATCGTTAAATAGCTCGGGAACTCGAAGTTGTTCCAAGCAAACACATCTGGTCGGTTTTCTTGGAAATTCAGAGACGAGAAAAAGAAGCTCTATTGGGGTTACGAAACTGGTTATTGAGGAAATGATCCTCAAAATTAGCAAGTGAAAAGAACTAAGCGAATTTTTTTATTGATATTTTTTAATAAAATAAATTATTTAAAAAGTCTTATAATCTACATTAAAAAAATTATAACATTACGTGAACAATTTAGCGATTTTTATTTTTTTCAAAGAGACAATTTTTAATTTTGTTTCTATTATTGCAATAAATTTATAAAGTAAATAAATTTTTCCTATTAAAGATATTTTATAATTTTAGAACTATTCTTTTATTTTTAATTAAAATTTATTTAATTAATTCTTTTATTTATTTTTTATTGCAACTGATTAAATTATATTATGAAGATTTTATGTACTTTTGAGGTTTTAATACTTTTTTATAGCAATTAACTATTTTGATAAAATGATAAGTTGAATGGAAGTGTGATAGTATAAAATGACTTATCTATGGGCTATATTTTTAATTATTTCATTTAAATAATCGAAAGTTATTTAAAATTTAAATTAATAAATATTAATTTTCAATATTTACTAGAAACTTACCTTTCTATCAAGTTATGATATTTCATTTACATATTCATGATTTTGTGTTCTTGAATTATCTAATTTTATACGTAATCTACTTTGAATACATTTAAAAAACAAAACTTTGCAATACGAAAGAGTAAAAATGTAAAAGCTAAAGGAGTTGAATAAAATGAGTTTAAGATACCTGTCATAAAAATGTATTTTGTGTAAAAACAGCGTTTGCAAAAAGATGCTAAATATACTATTATAACAAATAAGACATCAGATGCAATGAATATAATTACTGTTGCATATATTAATTTATATATATATTTTGACTGTTTTCACTTAAATAAATTTTTTACCATAAGCAAACGATATTTATTTTTATTCTGATAAATATTTTGATTTATATTGTTTAGTATTTCTTATATAATTTTATATTAAAAATCAAGCAATCTTTATAAAAGAATTTAAGATGAAGCAACTTTTGATACCAAAAATGTTTAAATAAATAAACTGCATTAGCATCTTTACTTTCAATATATGAAACATGTGGTAAAAGCAATTTTTTATAATTCATTAATGAATATTTTTTATAGAATTATATAATAGTTACACATTATATTTTGTGTCTTAAAAAATTATATACAGGTGAAATATTTGGCTGAAATTTTATTAATTAAGTAATTTATTTATGAAAACAATCAATTCATTTTAAACTTTAGAGTTTATTCTGAAAAAGAAAATTTTAAATAAATATTATAAGTTTTAATATAAAGCAATGTGTGCAACCATTAATTTGAAGTTAAAGAAATATTTATATATAATATAAGCAATCAAAGTTTATTTACATAAAATAATAAAAGTACAACTTATATCAAATGAAAATTTGAATTTAAAAATAACAGCCTTTCAAGGTGTTTTGGACTGAGACGAGTCCGTCTTTCATTGATGACATATCCAGCCTTTGAAAATAATCGTTCACAAGGGACGGAGGTCGCTAGCATATTGAATTTTGACTTGACAATTTTAGCCAACGTCGGGAATAGATGTGCATTTTCCTTCCACCATAAAAAGAGGATCTTTATGTCTTGAAAGAAAAACTGGCTTCTAAATATCGATTCATTTCTAACGTAGCAGTGCAGAATGCATTCCCTAAAAATAAAATTTGTCATTATCATTATTTAAGTGTAGTATACAAACTAAATTTATTTTTTTAAAGAAAATCTGAATATATTCTTTATTTTATTAACTTAATGTTCAGTTAAATCTTATTTTCTTTAATTTTAAAACTTCACTGTCTTATTTTCTTTGTACATATTAATAATTATACTTTCTTTTGATAATTACTTTATATTGCCATAAGTTTTCAATAAAACCTCTAAATTTCACTTTTATTAAAAATAAAGATAGAATTATGATATTTGGAATTAAGAGGTAATTATTAGGTTATTTTAAAAATTTATCTATGACTCTCATATATTGTGAAGGGGAAAATATAATTGCCTAAAGATATTATGAGACATATTAATAACCATTGTAAGAGGACTTTTCATAAATACTGTGTTTTAATACAAGGATTAAAATCTGGAATATTCTCAAGCACCGATCCCCCTCTCCTACTAATATGCATGCAGAAAACTATTATACAAATCAGTTTCCCATTTTTCAATATTTCTAGAATTGAACCCGAGATCTTTCTCCTCTAACAACATGGTATTACCATTAGATCATGTTGATCTCAAAGGGCCTCTGTCTTAAATCTCTTAAAAATTAACTGAAATTACTATAATCTAATAAATAGCTTTATGTGACTAAATTAATTCATCTTTCATTGTTAATTTTATAAGCGGCGTCTAAGTTAATTTCTAATGATTCAATAAAAATTCCAAAGCCCTTCCAAAAATTTTATAAAAATCTAAAACATAGAATTAACTACAATAACTACAAAGATTTATTGATAATATTAATTATGGAAATATTATTCAAATTCTTAAATAGGACAGAATTTTTTTAAATAACATAAAAGAGAAACATTCTCTTTGGGTATTCATCAGATATATAGTTTGCAGGTACGATGAAATGTGGATATATAATATTTTAAATAATGTAATATATACTGAAATATATAATAACACACTATTATTATTTTACTTAAAAAATTTTATCACATGAAATAAATTTCTAAAAAATATATCATAGAATATCCCCTAGAATATTTTGAACATATTAGAATATTGATATATATATTTTTAATATGAAATATAATTTTATTATGTTCACTTACCTTGAGGCTTCTGGGACGAAATTATATTGTCGAAATAATCCCAAGCAGACATCCCATTCTTAGTAATATTCGTCGGAGTGATTGATTGTGATTCCTCAGATCCATTTCTTTTCGGTTTTGATTATTTCCGACATTAATTCTATTAAATGTCTTTTTAGAGCATCTGCTTGGGAGTCGCTACTTATTCCTAGTTTCTTGTATCTGGGATCCAAATATGTACAAATACCAATTGTTCTACTATTTTCAATATTTCCTAACCTTTCTTTTAGTCCTTTTTCTAATGAATTTAATACTTCCTTGCTTTCCGAATAAATGAGTGTACTTTTTATTTTTGAGCAAACAGATACTAATCCATTTGAAATAAGTGGTATTTGGCTTGCAGTTACGTATTTCTCGCCACTTATTTGATTTGTAATTTCCTCAAAAGGTCTTAAAATTGTAATTAATTCTTCAGTAACCTTCCATTCTACCTCGGTCAAAGAAGGTAAATTTTTTCCACAAGAGCTAAAGTTGTTATTACGGCTTCTTTAAGCTCCAGGTACCTGCTCAGCATATAAAATGTCGAATTCCATCGTGTAGGAACATCCTGCATTAGTTTTTTGGGTTCGCAGACCCGGAATTTTTGATATTTTAAAAATTTTTCATTTGCGCTGGAACTTCTTTTGAAAAAGCGACAACAGTTTTTATTTTTTCCAATAAATTTGTCACAATTTTCAATGCTTCCTTAACAATTAGATTTATTGTATGTGCAAAACATCCAAAGTGCTTATAACTCAAATTTATGATAGCAGACTTCATATTCGGAGCATTATCTGTAATAACCACAAGTACTTTTTGGACAAATTGAACTTCTCAATTTGTTTTTAATCAAATTGGAAAGGTTTTGACTGGTGTGACTATCACCAATATTAACACATCCAATTAAAATCGTTTTTAAAGAAAAATCTTCATCAATGAAGTGAGAAGTTATCCCAAGGTAACTCTCACTATTTCTGGAAGTCCATGTATCAATGGTAAGGCATACACTGGAAACTGAGGAAAATTTTTGTCCGGCGATGTTATAGCATTGTTCATATAATGCCGGAATTAAGTTATTAGAAATAACTTTTCTGCTAGGCAAAGAATAACCGCTATTTAGTCCTTTTACAAATTCCTTGAAACCTTCATCTTCCACGAGAGAAAAAGGCTGCATGTCTTTTATAAAAAGATCTAATAAAAGACGATCTAAGTTCTTCTTATTTGCTGCTGTCATTTTTGGAGGCATAAATTCTGCTATTTTCATTTGCTGAGGTTGATTAAAAGAAGTTGAAGGAGATGCATTTGTTTCTTCAAGTTCAGAAATTAAATTCACAGATTGAAAAGGATTATTATTTGCTGTCTGTTCAGAATTCTTCTTTTTGGGCAGAAAGCACTTAAGCACGAAAGATCCACAGTGATATGCTTCTTTTCCAAATGTTTCTTTAGATTATTTGTCGTCGATTTGAAGCAAAGTTTTGCACCACATAAATTGCATTTGGCGGTCTTCAAATTTGCATCAATAATATTGAAATAATTCCAAATGGGACTTTTATGTACTCTACTCATTTTAAAAAATTAAAATTTAAGCCCGCCACACACGATACAATTTTTCTTTGGAAAACTGGTATTTTGAACAAGTTTTACCGTGTGTGGGGAAGTTGTACAGGCTCAAGAAATTTCAAACAGGCTCAGATTTTTCTTCCAACACAGGAAGTAAACAAGTGCTTCCCGTTGTCGCGTGTCTCTCCCACAGGGTTGCAAATTATTTCTTGGCGACACTTAGGAAAATTAATATTTGAAATTTTTCTTATTTACTGAAACTTATATTCACGTTTTACAACATGTCATGAACATTATGTCCCTTTTTTAAAAATGTTCATGAAGCAAATTTGCAGGAATTTATTGAAGTCTATAAAAATGAGCCTTGTTTGTGGCACTTATGAGTGTCGATTACACAAATAAAATAAAAAGAAAGTTAGCTTACGAAAAATTATTAGAAATATATAAAAAGATAGATGAAAAGGCTTCAATTAACGAAGTAAAGGAAAAAATTAATGCCCTCCTTAGAACCTATAAAAGAGAAAAATCAATGAATCGAAAAAGTGGTGTAAGCACGGATAATGCATATATGTGCCGACTTTATGGTATTTTAAATATTAATCATTTTTGGACGAAACAGCAATTCCAAGTGCTGAAGTATCTTCCATGAATTCGGACACAAGTTTTGTTGAGAATTAATTTATTTTGTAAAATTATTCTCTATCTGAATGAATATATTTAGTTACACATTTAACGTAAAATTTCACTACGAAATTTTATAATAAGCTTTATTAGAAAACAATCTATTTTTATTTCAGAATGCTTACAAATCTTCAAAATTTACATTTTAAAATTTTAATTTTCTATATTTTTAATATAAATTAAGTTTAAACAATAATATAAAGGTATTTGTTGAGATTCTTCTGTTGTGTTTTCTTTAAATATTCTTTATACTATTAAAGAATAATAAAATTAGGTAATTAAAAATAATTAATTGATTAATACTAACAAAAGGAAATTATTTATATTTACCTTTAAGCGAAATTGAAATGAAATGCACTTCCATGATTTATCATTTGGTAAATTTTAGTTTGTTCCCTTTTATTTAAAAATCATTTAAAAAATATTATATAAAATCTAAGAATACTTAGATAATAGATAACAAATTAATAATTGATTTTATATCTACTAATAAATAAAAATAGTTAATACTCGATAAATAAACTTTTTGATGTACTAATGTGGCTCTTTAATTAACACTACTTGTCATTTAAAGATGGCTGCATCTTTTCTTATAATTGAAGCTGTTAACTTATCCAATAACGTTGCATACAATTTTTCATTCAGCCTCATGTATAATTCCCCTCAGGGGGTTTACCTTCTTTAGGTAAACACGGGTGTCACAATCCCGAGGTACCCTAGTGATCTGTCCTCTTCTTTATTTTCTTCTCTCCTCTACTCTTCTGCTTTTTCTTCCTTTTCTCCCTCAGTGTGGTTGCCTCGTAAGAGGTTGAGGGCTCCCCTTGAGTAGCTTTCGCCGCTCTGTTGCTATTAGCTACTCTTGAGGACTAAATCACCCACGTGTTTGCCGTGCGTGGAGACCCGTGTCCCTGGAAAGGAGGGTCCTGGTAATTGAGGCCCCAGAGACCAACACATTACTTTGGCCTCTGCTTCAGGTAAACGGGAGGTGTGTTGTGGTCCTCAGCACATCAATCGGCTTTATGGATCAAGCGATCGGTACATCTACTGGGTGACTCGTTAAGGGTGGAGGCCACTTCAGGGATGTACTGTGAGCGTATAGGACCTGGCTAGCACTGGTGCAGCTGGTCTGCATCCCCTTGTTGGACTCGGTGGTGGGTGGTGCGGTCAGGTCCCGAAATTTTATTTAAAAAAAATAATGGAGAATAAAAATTTTTCTTTTCTCCCACGGGAGCAACAATTAGAAAATCTAAAACCTAAATTTTTCATAATTAAGAGAAAAGAGGGTAACTTTACTACTGCGTCCCCTTTTCTTATATCTAAAGGAATATCGAGTATTGTTGGGGAAGTAAAGAAAATTCAGAAGATGCGCTCAGGTGACCTGCTTGTTGAGGCAGCATCTGACTCACAAGCGGAAATTCTGGCTAGCATGAAATCTCTGGCAAACATTGAAGTGACAGTCTCCCCTCATAGCAGCCTTAACTTTTCTTGTGGTGTAATCTCAGCAAGGGATTTATTGTATTCACCGACGGAAGAGATTCTGGAAAATCTACAGAATCAGAAGGTCTGCGGCGTTCGACGCATTACAGTCAGACGGGATGGCAAAGTTATTGACACTAAGCACCTAGTTCTGACTTTTGCGACACCAGACCTTCCGCAGTATGTAAAAGCTGCGTATATGAATTTACCCGTCAGGGCATATATCCCAAATCCCTTGCGGTGTTTCCAGTGTCAACGCTTTGGACACTCGAGAAATGCTTGCAGAGGCAAAACCACTTGCGCCCGCTGCGCGGTGGTTGGCCACGACAGTTCGAACTGTACAGCTAAGGAGAGGTGTGTCAACTGTCATGGTGACCACCCCTCCTATTCTCGAAGTTGTTCTCAGTATATATTAGAGAAAGAGATTACCACGGTTAAGGTTAATCAAAAGTGCTCTTATCCTGAGGCGAGACGATTGGTCACTTCTCGCACTCCTCAACCAGGAGTCAGTTATGCCACTGCTGCCAGAAAAGTCACAAAATCGAGCAGCACTCAAACTGAATCAATTTCGATTTCCCCAATTAGATTACCCCAAACATCTGAAAAGCCAAAATTCAAAAAAACTCCTACATTTACTAGAAAAGCTCCTTTTGCTAAATCAAAAGCAGAGAAAGCTTTAAAACTAAAAAAAGCTAAAAAACCATCAATCTCCACCCAAAATACTTTCTCTTGCTTGGAGACTGATGCGGTTTCTTTGTTTCCCTCGGACGATGAAACATCGCTCGAGGATATGACAGAAGACCCGCCTTCCAGCTCCGGGAAAGGAGCTTTTCAATTGAAAAAATAGCTTCCTTTATTTCTTGGAACTGCCATGGTTTGCAATCACATCTTGATGACATCAAGTCTCTAATTACAGATTACAATCCCGCATGTTTTGCACTTCAGGAAACATTCCTGAAGTCTAGCAATAACTTCTCCATGCGAGGATTTAACTGCATTAGGAAAGACTGTGGTGATAATGGTGTAGTGTCTGGAGGTGTTTGTATATTAACATCTAATAATTTCCCCAGCACTATCTATCCATTAAATACTACTCTGCAGGCTGTTGCTGTAAGAATTCATACTTCATGCTTATTAACAGTCTGTAGTCTATATTTACCACCACACGATGTCATACGCCAAGAGGAACTCGATGCATTAGTTGATCAGCTGCCTTCACCATTTTTGTTACTCGGTGACTTTAACGGACATAATTCTTTGTGGGGAAGTGATGATATCAATTCTCGCGGTCGGCAGATAGAACAGTTTATTTCTGATAACTGTCTCTGCCTGCTTAATACCGACGAGAAAACATATTTCCATATACCCACAAGAACTTTTCATTCCCTCGATTTGGCCATCTGTTTTCCATCTCTTCTGCCATTGTTAAATCTAACAGTAGGAAATGATCTGCATAATAGCGATAATTTTCCTCTCGTCATCTCCCAGACTGGAGGTAGTAGTGTAGGACAACGCTTACCTACTTACGTGTACAGTCGGGCAGATTGGACGTTATTTACACAATTGGCAATTGTTGATTATGAAATGGTTTCAGTCGAGGATATTAATGAAGCCGTATCAAAAATCACCGAAACAATTAAGAATGCAGCTGATACTTCAATTCCTAAGAGTTCCCTTATACCACACAGGCGTAGCAAACCTTGGTGGAATAAAGAATGCCAAGAAACTTATAAAAAACAAAGGAAGTTATGGGGTTATTTAGGAGATACCCCACAACGGAGAATCTTATCGCCTTTAAGAGAGCTAAAGCCTTAGCTCGCAGAGCTCGTCGTCGAAGTCAGAAGGAGTCTTGGTCTCTTTACGTATCTTCAATTACATCTTCCACATCCAGTAAACAGTTGTGGAGAAAAGTGAAAGCAGCCAGTGGGATTTATAAGGATTTCTCAATTCCTATCTTAAAAACCGGAGCTGCTGTATACTCTTCTCCTCAAGTCATTGCTAATACCCTTGGTGAAACTTTTGCTAGTGTCTCAAGCAACGACTCTTATAGTTCTTCGTTCTTAAGGAAAAAGAGTCGTGCTGAGCGAACACCAATTCGTTTTAACCAGGGTGAAGCCTTGACTTACAATTGTGAATTTCGGATGTTGGAATTGAAGAGAGCATTAAAGCTGGCCCATGACACCAGTCCAGGACCAGACGGAATCAGCTATCAAATGCTTCGTCATTTATGTCCAGATTCCCTTTTGAACTTGCTGTTTTTGTTCAATAGGATTTGGACTGAAAACAAAATTCCATCACTTTGGAGCGAAGCAATAGTGATTCCGATCCTTAAGGCTGGTAAAGATCCTTCCGATCCTTCACATTATCGACCAATAGCTCTGACGAGTTGCTTGTGTAAGACTCTCGAACGTATGGTCAACGCCCGTCTCGTTTATGTCTTAGAAAAAAATAAATGTATACATATTAATCAGAGTGGCTTCCGAAAAGGGAGATCCACTCTTGATAATATCACATATTTGGAGACCCAAATCCGCAATGCTTTTGTGCGGAGGAACCATCTGGTCTCCATTTTCTTTGACATCGAGAAGGCATACGACCGTACCTGGCGATATGGAATTCTCCGTTCACTATATGATTTTGGCTTTCGGGGTAATCTACCGATATTCCTACAAAATTTTTTAAGCTCCCGTGTTTTTAAAGTCCGTATTGGAACTGTGTTGTCCAATACTTTTACTCAAGCCGAGGGCGTTCCCCAAGGCTCTATTTTAAGTGTCACTGTTTTTAGTCTTTTCATCAGTAACATTTTACATCAATTACCACCATCAATAAATGGTACACTCTATGTTGACGACCTGCAAATATCATGTCAGGGGACTAATATGCGATTAATTGAGAGACAACTGCAAACAGCAGTGAACAAGCTTGCAGCATGGTGTGCTGAGAATGGCCATACTCTATCTCCTAGCAAGAGTAAATGTGTCCACTTCTGTAGAAAGACTAGCCTGCATAATGATCCTATTATTTGCATCAACAGCACTCCAATACAAGTAGTCAATGAAATAAAATTCCTGGGTATTATCTTTGACCGAAAATTAACCTTTCTACCGCATGTTTTATATTTGCGGAAGAAGTGTGAGCGATCGCTTAATATCCTCAAGGTGTTGTCAAATACATCTTGGGGTGCAGATCGCACATCACTTCTTCGAGTTTATCAGTCATTGATTCTATCCCGTATTGACTACGGATGTGTTGTTTATGGATCGGCTAGATCTTCCGTTTTACGAAGACTGGACACAGTTCATCACTCTGCTTTGAGGATATGCTCTGGGGCATTCCGCACATCACCCGTCCAGAGTCTATACGTGATATGTAATCAACTACCGTTAGACCTGAGACGAATGCATCAGTCTCTCAATTATTACGCTAAAATCATGTCGACCCCTGATCATCCAGTACGTTCCATGGTTCCTAATGCCTTTCATAAAGACTATATGATGCTCGCCCAATGAGCATCCCACCTTTTCTCACACGAGCTAAATCAAATCTGTGGCTCTCAGACCTATGTGATGTTCAAATTGAAACAAATAATCATTTTCTTCATCCGCCTTGGTATGATCCAACAATTAACTTTAATAACTCTTTTGCTCAGTTTTCAAAATCAGACACAACACATATTGTTTTTCAAGCGCTTTTCTCCAACCATCGCTGTCAGTATCAATCATACATACCTGTATTCACAGATGGTTCAAAAACAGCAGGATATGTGGGCTGTGGAGTTTTTATTTACAATACTGCTTTCAGTTACAGTCTGCATTCGTCCTGCTCCATCTTTACTGCTGAAGCCACAGCTATCTATTATGCGCTTCAGCATGTGAATACAGATTGTCATCGTCAATTTTGTATATATACTGACAGCATGAGTGTATTGGAAGCATTGAGAAACAATAGTTTTACTCGCCATCCTGTTGTGTCAAAGATTTACAGAGCATTAGACTCCCTTGCTGGCAAGGGATATGATATTATATTTTGTTGGATACCAAGTCACGTAGGTCTTGATGGAAATGAGAGAGCGGATGCAGCTGCAAAGGCTGCATTAGATCCAGTTTTACTATCGGTTCCCCCTCAGGGGGTTTACCTTCTTTAGGTAAACACGGGTGTCACAATCCCGAGGTACCCTAGTGATCTGTCCTCTACTTTTTTTTCCCTCTCTCCACTACTCTTCTGCTTTTTTTCCTATTCTCCCTCGTTGTGGTTTCCTCGAAAGAGGTTGAGGGCTCCCCTTGAGTAGCTTTCGCCGCTCTGTTGCTATTAGCTACTCTTGAGGACTAAATCACCCACGTGTTTGCCGTGCGTGGAGACCCGTGTCCCTGGAAAGGAGGATCCTGGTAATTGAGGCCTCCTGAGACCAACACATTGCTTTGGCCTCTGCTTCAGGTAAACGGGAGGTGTGTTGTGGTCCTCAGCACATCAATCGGCTTTATGGATCAAGCGATCGGTACATCTACTGGGTGACTCGTTAAGGGTGGAGTCCACTTCAGGGATGTACCGTGAGCGTATAGGGACTGACTAGCACTGGTACAGTTAACCTGTATCCCCTTGTAGGGCTCCGTGGTGGGTGGTGCCGTCTAGTCCCTGAATATCATTTTGACACTTATGAATAAATCTACTTTCTCCTCACTCCCTCGGGAGCAACAATTGCCAATGTGTGAAGCGAAGTTCTTCATAATTAAAAGAACTGGAGGATCATTTGAGTATGTTTCTCCCTTTCTGATTGAGAAGGGATTAGTATCTCATTTGGGTGTTGTAAAGTCTGTAAAAATTAAGAACGGGCAATTTACTAGTTGAAACTACATCAGAAAAACAAGCTATGATAATACAGACCATGAAATCCTAGCTGACATACCAGTAACTGTAGAGCCACATGCAAGACTAAATTTTGTGCAAGGAGTAATTTCTGCTGAGGATTTGTATCATACGTCCACTGATGAAATTCTTGACAACTTAAAAAGCCAGAAAGTCTGCGCTGTCAAAAGGATAACAATCAAAAAGGGATGGTATTATCTTAAATACCAAACACCTTATTTTGACTTTTGCAACGCCAGACTTACCAAAATACATCAAAGTGGCTTATATGCGTTGCTCAGTGCGACCATATATACCAAATCCTCTCAGATATTTCCAGTGCCAACGATATGGGCATTCTAAAATGGCTTGCAGAGGAAAACCTACTTGCGCTCGCTGCTCCCAAGCTGACGAGCATGACAGTGTTACCTGCAAAGCCAAAGAAATGTGCGTCAACTGCAAAGGAGACCACCCTTCATATTCAGATCTTGTCCCGTTTGGCAACAGGAAAAGGAAATTGTCACTATTAAGATCAAGAACAATGTGTCCTATATTGAAGCTCGTCGCATAGTTTGTTCCCGCACTCCAACTCCTGGTGTTAGTTACGCAGCTGTGGCAAAAAAAGTTACCCGATCTTGCAGCACCCAAACAGATTCTGTCTCTTCCAGCTAGCTTTCTCGTAAAGCAAAAAACAGTGAAACATCAACACCTGTAATAGCCAAATCTGCTTTGGCAAAATCAAAAGCCTTAAAGGCGAGGAAATTAAAATTGGCTAAGGAAGGCATTCGAAAGTCTTCCTTAACAACAGAAAAAGCTCTTATGTGTTTGGATGCAGACACTGTGAAACTGCATGCATCGGATGATGACTTCAATTCTGAAGATTCATCAGAGATGACGATGAGTAACAGTGAGAAAGGTTAGAATATATTCCATTCCTGACTTCCTTTGTTTCCTGGAATTGTCGTGGTTTCTGGTCTCGCATTGATGACATCAAATCAATTATCTCTTGCTTTAACCCCGCATGTGTGGCTCTCCAGGAGACATTCCTGAAGCCCACTGTTGTCACCAAAATGCGTGGGTTTCAATGCTTTAGAAATGATTATGGTGGCGATGTTGCTGTGTCTGGTGGAGTTTGTATAATTACATCAAACAATTACCCCAGTACAGCACATCAGTTAAGAACTACACTCCAGGCCGTGGCTGTGAGAATCCACATAACATGTCTAATAACAGTATGTAGTCTTTACTTACCACCGAATGATGTCATCCAAGCAGAAGAACTGAATGACTTGGTTGATCAACTCCCAACTCCATTTTTATTGCTCGGTGATTTTAACGGTCATAATTTTCTGTGGGGTAGTGATGATACGAATTCTCGTGGTCGACAGATAGAGCAGTTCATTTCTGACCATAGCCTCTGTCTGCTAAATACCAACGAGAAAACTTATTTCCACGAACCTACACGGACATTTCACTCTCTGGACTTAGCTATATGTTCTCCATCACTCTTGCCATTGCTGAATTTTGAAGTTGGAAATGACCTCTACAATAGTGATCATTTCCCTCTAATCGTGTCTCAGGCTGGAAGTAATAGTGTGTGTCACAAACCACCTAATTATGTGTACAGTCGAGCCGATTGGTCACTTTTCACGCAATTGGCTGTGATCAGTGAGACAAGAGTTAAGACAGATGTGATAGATGATGCCGTTAAATATGTCACCGACACAATAATCAGAGCTGCGGATGTTGCTATCCTAAAAATTCTATCATTCCACATAAACACAGGAAACCTTGGTGGAATGAAAAGTGTCAACTCTCCTATAAGAAACAAAGGAAGCAATGGAATATATTCCGAAGATACCCTACTACGGAGAATCTTGTTGCTTTTAAAAAAGCCAAAGCTGAAGCTCGAAAAGTTAGACGTCAGAGTCGAAGAGAATCTTGGATTCGCTACGTGTCGTCAATCAATTCATCGGCAACAAGTCAACAATTATGGAGGAAAGTTAAAGCAGCCAATGGTATTTATCAGGATTATTCCATTCCTGTATTAAAAACCGGAGCTGCAATACACTCCTCAGCGGTAGATATTGCTAATGTCATCGGTGAAACCTTTGCTAGTGTTTCCAGCTCTGATTCATATAATCCTACTTTTCTAAGGATTAAAAAGAATCGCTGAGCGGACACATCTAAGCTTTCATGATCGACATAATCTACCCTATAATTGTGATTTTGAACTGTCAGAATTGAAGTCTGCTTTAGCTAAAGCAAACGACACTAGCCCAGGACCAGATGGAATCTCGTATCAAATGCTCCGTCATTTAAATCATGATTCTTTATTAAACATACTTTCATTGTTTAATTGAATCTGGACTGAGCATGCTTATCCTACTTCATGGAGAGAAGCGATAGTGATTCCAATATTGAAGCCTGGAAAAGATTCATCTGACCCTCTGAGTTATCGTCCAATAGCTCTTACGAGTTGCTTATGCAAAACATTTGAGCGTATGGTCAATGCTAGACTCATTTACGTCTTAGAGAAGAATAATTGCATACATCTTCATCAAAGCGGATTTCGAAGAGGACGATCCACTATAGATAACATAGTAGATCTAGAATCCCGAATTCGAAATGCTTTCGTGAGGAGAAACCATCTCGTTGCAATTTTCTTCGACGTTGAGAAAGCATATGATCGTACATGGCGCTATGGTATTCTCCGTACTCTGCATAATCTTGGTTTTATGGGTAATCTTCAATATTTATCCAAAATTTTCTGGCCTCACGCGTTTTTAAAGTGCGCGTTGGAACTACAATTTCCAATACTTTTACTCAAGCTGAGGGTGTCCCTCAAGGTAGCATTTTAAGCGTAACCCTTTTTAACCTTTTCATCAGTGACATACTCCATCAATTACCATCTTCTGTTCATGGCACTTTGTATGTTGATGACTTACAAATTTCATATCAGGGTTCAAACATGAATATAATTGAGAGACAATTGCAAACAGCTGTAAATAATTTAACCACTTGGTGTGAACGGAATGGTCTTAGTATATCTCCTAGTAAGAGTTGCTGTGTCCATTTCTGTAGGAAAACTAGCTACCATAATGATCCTGTGCTTCACATAAATAATAGACCCATCCCTGTAGTCAGTGAGATAAAATTCCTTGGCGTGATTTTTGACAAGAAGTTAACTTTCCTTCCGCATGTTTTACATCTGCGGAAGAAATGTGAGCGACTGCTTAACATCCTCAAAGTGCTTTCGAATACATCTTGGGGTGCAGATCGCACATCACTCCTAAGAATTTATCAGTCTGTAATTTTATCTCGAATTGACTACGGCTGTGTTGCTTATGGATCAGCTAGACTCTCCATCTTACGCAGATTGGACACTGTTCACCATACTGCTTTAAGGATATGCTGTGGAGCTTTTCGCACATCACCCGTCCAGAGTCTATATGTAATCTGCCAACAGTTGCCATTAGACCTGCGACGGATGCAGCTGTCTCTTAATTATTATTCAAAAATCATATCCTCACTTCATCATCCCTTGCGTTCCACGATTCCAAGTGCTGCTCTTAAGAGATTATATAATGCTAGACCATCAAGCATTCCACCTTTTCTCTGTCGTATTAAGTCCATAATTTTGCTTTCTGACCTATGTGATGTCCGAATCGAGTCTACCGACCTTTTCGCACATCCTCCTTGGTATAATCCACACATTATTGTGCTAAATCCCTTTGGAAGTAATAAAAAATCAGACACAAATACTGCTATTCTTCAACAGCTTTATTCATTCCATCGCTGTCAGTACACTATGTACACTCCAGTATTTACGGATGGATCCAAATGTCCAGGATCAGTTGGCTGTGGAGTTTATCTTGATGATACCTCCTACAGTTATAGCCTTCACAAATCCTGCTCCATCTTCACTGCTGAGGCTACGGCTATATACCGAGCACTTCAGTTGGTAACAACTAAAAATGAACGTAAATTTTGTGTGTACACTGACAGTATGAGTGTATTAGAAGCTTTGAGGAATAACAACAATAATTACCATCCAGTAGTGTCTAAAATATTCAAATTAATTGATTCAGTTACTAACAAGGGATTTGAGATACTGTTTTGTTGGATTCCAAGCCACATAGGAATAGATGGCAATGAGAAAGCTGATGCTGCTTCTAAATCTGCAGCTACTTCCATTTTGCCTTCATTACCATCAATGGACATGAGAAAAGGATTCAAACATTTCATATATTCTCTTTGGCAGGAATCCTGGGACCTGCAAGTCAGCAACAAACTCCATTCCATATTTTCACACATCATTCCATTATCTGTTTTATCTCCACGAAGCGCAGATGTCAGACTGACTCGCCTTCGAATTGGTCACACGCGTTTCACCCACAAACATTTGATCTTAAGTGATCTCCAACCGTGGTGTGAAAAGTGTGATGAACCATTTACAGTATATCACATTTTAATTGTGTGCCCAGATTTTAACCATCAGCGTTTTAGATATTTTAATAGTAACATTTTAACATTAGAAGATTTGCTTGGGGAACCACCCCATCGCAATTTATTTGCGTTTTTAAAAGACATAGGATTATTGAATTTTATCTGATTTAGAAATATTTTATTTAAATATCAAGTTTTTAATTTTATACATGTATATATTGTATGTTTACACTCTTTTAATATGCATTTTAAATATATTTCTATTTTATACCTTAATATACATTTTAACTATATTGGTATTTTATACTTTTAATGTACATTTTAACTATGTTACTATTTTGTGTTTTTAATTGGTAAAAAAAACTTGTATAATATATTGTGATTGGCGCAGCTTGTCCTTATCTGGACCTTGCGCCATAAAAACAAACCAACCAACCTACTATCGGTTCCGCTCTCTGATGTGAGAAAGGGTATAAAAAGTTTTATACATGGTCTTTGGCAAGAATTGTGGAACATGCAGGTCGGCAACAAGTTACATACCATTTTCTCATCCCTCATCTCATTATCAATTTTACCTTTACGAAGTGCTGATGTTAGATTGACTCGCCTTCGTATTGGACACACACGTTTCACACACAGACATTTATTTTTAAGTGAACTCAATCCATGGTGTGAAGCGTGTGATGAACCATTTACTGTTTATCATATTTTAATCTCATGTCCTAATTTTAACGTCTACGTCTACCGTTTTAAATTTTTCAAAACAAACCTTTTAACCATGTTTGATTTGGTGGGAGAACCACCCACAGAAATCTATTTGCTTATTTGAAAGCTATAGGTTTTCTAATTTTATTTAATTTTAATTTATACATTTTAAAATTTTATATATATACATTTCATTTATTTTATTTTCAACCATTATATATGGATTTTAAGATTGTATATACACTGATTTTTGTTTTTTAAAATTTTAATGTTGCTTGGGTTTTTAGAAAAAGAAACATATATATATATATAAAATATAAAATAAAACAAAATAAGTAAATGGAAAAATATGTTCTTCCAAAACATTATACTTGGCGCAGCATGTCCATATTTGGACCTTGCGCCATAAAACCCAACCAACCAACCAACCTCATGTATAATTAAAGAAATCTTCAGACTGTATTTCTGTTATCAAATTTAGACGTGAAAGAGTTTCATGCCGGAGAAACCAATTTTTTACCGAATTTTTTTAATTGTTTGTTTTCTTTTTATCATCATCAGAGTCCAAAGCAGCAGTCAGTAATACTTCTGTGCCTAATTTACTCATGTTACTTAACTTACTATGATAACACTGAATAACAAACGTTACAGGCAGACAAATGAATACAACAATAAAAACTAAAAAGACACTTAAATACGTGAAGTCAACAAAATAACTGAAACTCTTTTAAATTATTAAAATGTTTGGCGATTTTCGATTTCCATTTACAAGGCACATATTTTAAGCCAAAAGCAATAAACGTTGAAAAATGGCACCCTTAAAAATAACTTCTCACTCCAGATGTGCCTCCTGCTGTGGTCAGCAGAGTTTGAGGAGTGTGTGCTTAATTACTTTCTACCCCTTCAACAAATGTAAGCGAAAAATTGTATCGTGTGTGGCAGGCTTTACAATTAAATAATAAAATTAATATAACAAATAAACACTAATAAGGGAAGCAAAGAAATAATGAAATAGTTGAACAAAAGTGAGGGTATGTATTTGCTCAGAAAAGAGACTTTGGCAACTGAAACTGAATAGAATGATACTCAGTATTTATGTAAACCATTTTAGTTACAAATAAGTAAAAGGATATACCACACATTATCGCTAACAGGACTACCCTATCGATAAATACTTTTACAGAAGCCCTGTTTGAGGACCACCCTATTGATAATTACATTTTCACCCGAAATTTAAACTCCCAATTAAGTGCCGGATTTCGTCTTGCTAATTTTTCACGGTCCAGTAATCGTTTCTTAAAATCCCTTCATTCGTCACGATTGTAAGAAGAGGATGATTGACATGAAGTAAATGTGTCGGAAAAAGACCACCCTATGAATAATGAGTTTTTCCCAGAGAACTAGTTGCGGTAGGGAAGCTATATTTCTGTTGTTGCCAATCAATAATCAATTTTAATGTTAATTTTTTAGCTCATTCAGAAATTTAAATCTAACAGAATTTTAAATTAAATAATTCAAAATAAACGTTAGTTATAAATAGTTCTTCGAAAGAAAAATAAAATTAACAACAGTTTTTAGATTTTGGATGCAATTTTCAATAAGCATAATATATTAAGTTGTCCATAAAAATATTTTGCTTAAACTAGATTTTAATACTAAGGAATTAATATTTTACAAATCTACAAAAATTATAAATTTTATCACAATGGAGTAATGTGTTCATATTTTAAAATCAGATTTGCGCAGTAGAATGCATTAATATTTTTGAATTCAGATATTTCTGTTATTTTTTAAGATAAGTTTTTTCCTCGTATAAATATATTTATCAAATATTAACTTCAGATAATGAACAGGAAATAAAAGTTCTAAAGTTGGAATAAAATATAATTAAATTGAAGGAATATATTCCATTCTTTCTAAGTTTTTTATTTTATTTGTGATTATTATTGTAATAAAAAAGGATACAAAAGTTAATAGTAAGATACACCACATACGCTTTACTATATGACTTTTTTTTTTATATCAATATTATAAGCTGATACTTCAGAATGTTTTTCATAACTATACAGTTCAATATCTGGTAATTTATTTTACAATAAATTACCAGATATTGAACTGCATATATATAAAATTAAACATGTTATGTGTAGAGCTAATTAAATTCAAAGATTTGTATTATAATTATATAGCAATAAATCTACAAAAAAGATCCTTTAATGAAAATTTTTTTTCATTATAATTATAATTTAACTTGAAAAATAAATGATGAAAATTTATAATTTTCAGCTGTAATTTGTAGGATATTAATTTTATCGCAAATTTTATTTTCAAATAAATACAACTACATTTACAATAATTAATTTAATATAATTATACACTGCAACATTTATTATCATAATTCCTAATAATTATGTTCATAACTTAACAACAATAACACTTTTTATTTCAACATAAAATTTATAAATGGCTTTCTAAAAGAAATATGCTGCGATTCTTTATTGCAGCACATCAAATAAATTTTTAGGACTATAAATTTATTAAATTAAAAATATTATTTTAATTTAATCAATTATATTACATTTAAAATAATTAAAATTTCATTTTTATAAATTAATTTTAATAGATTATGATGATGCTTTCTCAATAAATAAAAAAGATTATAATAATCAAAAATTATTTTTTCACTAATTCTTAGAGCAAATTTCAAATTTTATGGAATGATACTCTAGCTTCTTCTTTTAATCTTTTTTAATTTATAAAATTATCTCCCTAAATTTGATATTAAATTTAAAATATTTCACGCATGCTTTGATATGCGAGCATAATTTCAAGTTTCTAAAAAAAAAGGCATCAACTTATTAAAAATTTCACTAAAATTCTTAGAAAAAAAAATAATAAAACGCTGGAGATAAATAAAATGCCCACACAATTTTAACATAAAAAATATTTTTAAAAATTTCCATTTTTACAAATGTTTTAATCTTTTTCAAAATGAAATATATTTATTCATGCATCCGCTTTTCAATTAACTTTTCTTCATCAACGTGAGGATCCGAAAAGTATACATTATTAGTTGAACGCATCGGGCCAAGCAAAAGCTCGGAATTTGTTCCCGAGAAAACTCAACGTCAATGTTAGAAACCAACGAATAACAACTTTAAAATTTCGTTGAGAAACAACGAGAACGACTTGACAGTTACAAACAACGAGAACGGCTTGACAGTTACAAAACAACGATAACGGCTTCAACGTTACAAAACAACGAGAACAGCTTTAAAGCTCCGGAAGTTACAAAATAACCTAATGTAGAAACGTTCTGCAATACCGTAACGACTTTGAGAAGCTACCATTACAGGAACGATTTCAACTGTTACTTAAAAGAAAAACGTTATCTTAATAACGGAATTTTTGAAGAACGCGTTATTTATTAAACGGTTATTTGTTGATAACGGTTCTTAAATAACAGTTCCATTAAATAACGGCCATCTCTACTAAGAGGGGAATACCACGTGTTATCAGTTTTTCCAATTTAAGGTACGCGATTATTTCATTACTTCTGAAGAAATTTATTTTGTCTTATTGAATGCCTGTAATTATGATTTCTACTAGTAGTTTTGCTTGTGAATACTGCGATTGTAAATTTGGATGCTCATGTTAGGCAACTTCATCCAGATGTGAAGTTAAATATTTCTGGTTTTGTGGCTTATGCCCTGAGAATGCGAGGTCTGATGAAGATTTACACACGCACTATTCTTAACACCTCACTGAAATTAATATACCATTTGAAAAGCATTCGTTTGATTCAGTTGAATGTTATGAATCTTGGAAAAAGGAATTTGAAGAGAACACCATCGCTCATTTTGTGCAGAGAAGTATGATAAAGTTATCAGATGATGGAGTTGTAAGATATTTCGTTTGCCATCCATTGAAGTGGGAATAAACGAAATGTTAAGGATAGGAAAAGACACCGGAAATGTGGTGGCTCAAATAAAATTTCTGAACTTGTCCAGCTGCAATTAAAGCATTTATTTGAGGTAATAACATAGATGTTGAGGTACAAGCAACTCATTTTGGACATTTAAATGAAGTAGATAGACTTCCTTTACATAAAGAAGATACGCGAAGTATTGCAGTATAATTGGATCAAAGAATTCTGAAACCTAGAATAAAGCAATATACTTACTGAATATTTTCCAACTAAAAGATTATCTTTTACAACTAAAAAAAACTTGCATAATATTTGTAGACTCTAAATTACAGAATGTTATTCTTGATAAAAATGATGCATTGTCTGTTGATCAGTAATCATGAAGGATTTCCAATGGCTGTATTTTATTCATCTAGAGAGAATGCTGAAACGTTTGAGGTTTTTTCCCATGCAATTAAGGAATGGATCTCGATTAAGCTAGCTGTGATTATGTCCAATGATGCCCCTGCTTTCTACAATACATGGGTGAAGATCTTTGGTGAATGTAGATTTAGACTACTTTGTAGTTGGCACATTAAAAAGACCATGAAAACAAATTTAAAATCTAGGGTTAAAGATATTGAATCAAGAAATTCAATTCAAACTGATTTGTTCAAAGTTATTGAAAAAGTTGATCTTACTACTTTTAATAGCCTTTGTGCATCATCTTTTGAGAAATATGAATTAATCGAAAATGTTAAGTTATTTGTAGAATATTTCAAAATAGTATATGCAGAAAGTTGATCAGTGGGCTTATTGTTACAGTGTAGGATGTAAAATTAATACAAATATGAAGTTAGAAAGATGGCATCGATATTTGAAATATGAAGAAGCAGGTGGCAGGATTGTGAAGCGATTAATCTCTTTCCATCATATTAAGTGGAATCACAAAGAAGCCTGTAGGCAGGTTAATATCTTAAAAACGCCACAAATTAACTTCTTGTCTTGCTGACATGAAAAAACTAAGCAAATGAAAGAAACTTATTCTGTGTTAGAGATAGAAAGTTGCAGTTAATGGGTTGTTACCAAAGATAATAATGGTACTGGTATCATTGATACATATAATGTTGATTATAAAAAGAGAAATGCACATGTAAGGAATGTGATATCTGTATTCACGAATTTAGCTGTACATGCATCGACTATTGTATTCGGTTTAATGTATGTAAGCATGTACATTTTGTTTGTAAAAATATCCTATAGTTTTGCCTTCAGCAGTTATGGATTCAGATTATTTATCTATGATTGATGATACATCAAAAGTGGAACATGTTTTATCGGAAGAGATCATGAAAGAAACAAAAAGTAATGAAGAAAGAAAAAAATCATTATTATCAGATTTAGTCCTGCTACAGGAATGCATTATGAAAGGAACAGATGAACAACTAGCAGTTTTGGAAAGTGATTTTAAAGATAGATATGATGCAGTATTGGTTAAATATTCTTTTCCAATACTGCATCATATCTATCTTTAAAATCATATCTATCTTTAAATTATGTAGTGTTAATAAAGCAGCAAATAAATCCATGTCCCTAGGCTTGTCATAATAGTACAAAAAATAGTTAGGTTTTTCACTTAGAAGTCTTTGGTAATAAACTTTTATTTGGATTATTTCTTTTAAAAGAAATTTCAGGCATGTTCATTATTAAAGTAAGTATATTTGATTCTATTTATAATATCAGTGAAAATATAGAGTTGTATTTATTCAAGATTTTCATTTTATATTTATTCAAGACATTTTTTTTTTTTGTTTTCTATGCATTTGTTTTTATTTGATTTATCTATTCAAGTTATTTTATGTTTTTCTAACTTTATATTTACTTAAGAATAATTTTAACTAATTTATCCTATAATTATTTTGTTCAAACATTTTTAATTGTAATTAAATGAATATATTGCATGTGTTCCCAGTGTTAAAGGCATGCTCTTACTAAATCTTATTTAGAAATACATGTCTCAAAGACTTGGTGAGAAATTGCATTAGATAGCTAATCTTTAAAAATAGCTATCTATGTAGTATTCTTTCCATGTTGTACTAGAATTTAAAATTTATAAAATTATGAATACTTAAATTTAGGCAGTCTTCAAAAAATCTACATATTGGTACTTTTACAAATATAGTGTAATTAGATATCATTTGCTTACTTAAACTTGACATTTTTAATTGGTTTAGAAGATCAATACTCTTTAAAGATAAGGTAAATATTTTTCGCTCTCATGTTATGCAGTCGACAGTTGTGATATTACATTCTTATTTGTTTGTAAATTGGTTTACATATTTAATTTGTACTTAGTTGTCATGAAATTATGAATCATGCTACTTGAATTAACTGTTCAAAGTAATATCAAATTTTTGGTTATTTTAAGAGAAAGTTTAGAAAGTGACTGCTAATAAAATATTTTTAATCATTGATTGTTGCAATTTTTCCTAATAAAACTTACAAAAGTATGCTGTAGTTGTTATAGCTAATTAAATTTTTGAGTATTCTGGATAAAATTCATTTTAAACTAATTATATTGTTCATTTATAATTTTTCCTTCAGATTGAAAAAAATGAAAAGATTTGTTTTTATGTAATTATAATTATAGCCTAGTAAATAATTTTGTAACAAACACTATTGCATCTTACTTCCATTATCTTAACATCAAATAAATTAACTATATGCCATATAACTCTATAATCATAACTGCAACTGGTACTTTTTCAATGTTTATTTTTTTTAACTAGTTAATTAGTATTGTTTAGTGATAAAAGTAAAAAGTAAGTTAATGTCTTTGAATTCTGACTATACTTTTTTGTTGCAGTTTAATTAGTTACATATTTTTATTGTTAGTGCAACATTTCTTTGTTATTTATTAGGTATTTATTATTATATAGATTAATTTATCTGATTTTACAAGGCCTATTTTGTATTATTGAGCAATTGTATTAGCTGAGAAAAATGTAATGTCAGTAAATTTCTAAACACATTTAAACTAGTAATAGGAAACCTCTATTTAGTTAGTAAAAGTTTTTTTTTTCTTTTTTGACAAAAACTACAGTCATAAAATGTTGCTAATTATAAATGTTTTAACGTAAGGAACAATTAAAAACCAACTACATTGAAACAAATAAATAAAAACTAATTTCTATGACAAAACTTTGTTGCATTTAATGATAATTTTTGCTGAGATGGTTGTCAATATATTATGTAAATACCCCATATTCTACATTAAAAATCTCAGTCTGATATGTAGAATTTAAATATTGTATATGAAAGTAATGAAAAGGCAAGGAAGTTATGGATGATGTCAACATCTAGACCACGGTCCAAGTATACAGAAATCAGTTTTCAATTTGTGACTGAAACACATCCTTTAGGAACTTACTCATGGCATATTTCTCATGATACAAATTTACTAAAGCAAACTTTAATTTTTTGGTAAAGTTTATTTTAAAAAATACAGCTCTTTAGTACCATTATATGTTGTATATAAAAGCCTTTTTTTTCTACTGATAGATTGTTCAAAGGATAATCCTTTAAGGCTAAGTAAGATGTTTGGCTTCCTGTTTTCTTACGCATTCAGATAAAAGTTTCTTAAATTGATTTAAAATTCTAAATTCATAAAAATTTTGTACTTGTTTAGTTAACTTATATAGCAGACATTTTTTCAATATATTTTTGCTTGTTTCCTCAATATTTAATAAATAATTGAGCTCAACCAGTTAGATGGATGCAGCATTATGGGAGTCTTCTTAACTTAGAAGCAGATATCAAACAAAAGAGCCCCAAATGCTTTACAAACCTCCTTTAAAAGTATCATTTCCCTTAGAAAACATTACAACCACAACATATTCCAGCTGTCTTCAGCAAAAAGACAGATCTTTGGTTAAGTCACAATTCGAGCTCATTATTTTTAAATAATAAAAGTGATACACTAACCAACGAGGCTACTGATGCCTCTTTTCTACAAGTTGAAGTTAAATTGGTTAACTAAATATTTATATTATGAAACACTTAACTATGAACCTTTTATAGGCTAATTTACCTTTAGCATAGATGCATATAGGGATTTAAAATGTATTTTAACTGGCAAATCATATTCCCTACCATGTAAGACATAAAGTTCCTTTATAGGAATTTTGAGCATTTTATTACTCTTCAACTGTTTAATTTTTCTCAATATATATAAAATTTATCTGTATTGTTATCTAACATAGATATAAATTAATACTTCTTTGCTGTAACTATGTATTTTAGTATTTTTTTTATTTCAACATCACTTACATTGAAAAGATATTATAATGGATTTTGAAATTTAAATATTTTAAGAATAATATTGAACCATGTGATGATATAACAAACAATGCATGAAGTAAATTAATAATTTGTGTGACTACAATACATGTCAAAATAAGAAATACAAGTTTTGTAAATTTTATGAAAGACACTTATTTCTTCATAAAATTCCATATTGGAAACTAAGTTAACACATCTAAATTCTGCAGAAATATATTTATATATATGTCTATTTACACTTTCAATATGATAAAATTATTTATTTAAATCATTATCCATTTCTCATTTATTTTACAAAATGTTACTAGAAATAAAAGTATTTGAATTCAAAATTTTAAATAAATGAATTTATTCATTGAAAAAATCTTTTTACGAGTTTAAGTAGTTCAATATTTATTGTATGTCGCTTAAAATGTGAATGCATAAAATTATAACTGTTGGAAATATTAAATGTAAATACATACAGATTTAGTATTTATATAATTGCTTTTCAGAAATTTATTGGTCATAAGTTAGAGTTATGCTATATTACTGTTTATAAAAGTAAATTATTATTAATAATTAATCTTGCCAATCAACTATACATTTAAGAATAAAATGATAACTAGTAATAAATTTATCACTTAAATATTACCATAGAATTATCAAAAGAAAAATTAAGCACTCTTTTTGCTTTTAACAGTGCTCCTAATATAGTGAATAAGTGTGTGCCAGCTGGTTGTGCATTTATTATAAAAGCAAATAATATTGAATTTTGACAATTGTATAATTCGCTAAAGGACTTTAAAAATAAATCTGTTGTACTGAAGATATTTTTCGTTTTAAAGCCAACTTAAATTTGCAAAATTTACATAACTTTAAAAACCATAAATTGTGCTCTCCAAATATTTGTTAATACTGTATATATTCGCGCCAGTCGGTTGTGCTCTTAAAATTTTGAAGGATATTGAACAATTATGTATACATCCGCGCCATTCGGTTGTCCACGAAGTTCTTCCTCATCAAAGTCAGTGGTTGTACAATTCTGTATAGATCCGCTCCAAATGGTTGTACAGATAACAGGGTTGTTTTACAAAACTAAAACAGAATTTCAGCCAAAAATGCCATTTGGTGATTTGCGCATGCGCAAACCTTCTAGTCGGTTGTGCGAAGAGACGTGAGTGAATGTTTATTTCTGCTTGTCTTTTTCTTTCTATCGACTCTGTTGTAGTTTATTGTGTGACAAGTGGCTCTTAATGTTTTTCATTATGTAGAATGTACCACTCTGAGAAAATTAAAATTTCACAAATTTATGTCTTGGTCAACAATGTTTGAAAGAGAAAATATTGATAGCAACGCAGCAAATTTTTACGAGAACGAAATGTAAGCATCCATGTTTCGTTGTATTAGTTACTTTTTTATTGCTTGAAAAAAAGTGCGTTATTAATAAATTTTCCAACATATTCTTTTTGATTATTTAGGATTCATTTAAATATTGTGTGGGAAAAATAATTATCATTCGGCATAATTGAAACATAACGTTACAGCATAACATTGTATAGAACTATGTGGACTTAGATAATATACAGTGTCTCACAAAAGTGATGAGACACTTATGCTTTACAAAAGGAAACTGTAATAAAATTAATTAAAAATGCATGGACAAATTTTTTGTGGGTGTGTTTCATATTTAAAGTTAGTAACAGTTATTGCATAACATACATTTTGTCAAAATATTAAAATATTAATTAAATTAAAATACAATTGTTTAGAACGAAGCAAAAAAAAAAAAAAGCTCACATAAGTGATGGGACACTTACTTTTCTATCAAATGTTTATCAAAAAAATTTTTAAAAGGTTTTAATATTTTGTTGAATTTCCTTTTACTTTTAAAACATGATATAATCTTGGGATGGATTTTGCTAAATTTTTTGTGATTTCTGGTGTGATTTTACCCTATTCTTCTTCAATCACCCATTTTAATTGTTTTGAAGAAATGGTATGTTTGCAAATTCTTCATTCCAATTCTTGCCAAATATTCTCCGTTAGATTTAAGTCTGGTGATTATGGTGGTGTTTTTGTTATTTCAGGACAGTTCAGCCAGAGTCTAATATTCAAAGCAGTGTGTTTGGGATCATTGTTCTAGTAGAACTTAAAATTGTTTTGAAGAATCAATTTTCATGCTGAAGATTTCAAATTTTGCTTTAGAATGTCAATATACTGGTATTGATCCATTATACTGTCAATAAAAACAAGATTACCAACTCTAGCAGATGACTTACACACCCATACCATATCTCCTCCTCCACCATGTTTTACTATTGGCAACAAGAGTTCTGTTTACGAAATTTTTCTCTCAGCTTTCTATGCACCAAGATTCTACACCTTCAGGACCATATATATCAGATTTACTCTCATCAGCAAATATAACTTTATTTCAGTAATCAAAATTTTTAATTATGTTGGATTTTGTGAAATTCGGTCAGAATTTTCTATTTTCACTTACGAAAAATTTTTACCTGGATACTCTACCATGATATCCAGCAGATCGAATTACTCTTCTAATAGTCTCAGGATAAACAGTTATACAATATAATGCTTGTAAATCAGCAGTAACTTTAGGAGCACTCATACTTGGATTTTTTTTGTTATTTTGACGACAATTTGCTTTATTCCATTGGATAGCTTTGATAGTCGGCCATGCCTTCTTTTATTCTGAATCAAATTCTTTTTATATAGTTTAATGATATTGAAAACTGTTGAATGACTCAAGTTAGCTGTCTCTCTAATAGATTTTCCACTTTCAATATGCAAATTAATAACTAATTTTCGAATTTCGTGGTGCAGTTTCTTTTCGTTTAGCATTCGTAGCTGCACACAGCTAAAAAGCAAAAATTGTGGTATTTACTTATGTGCTTTATAAATGAATAATGTTACTGTGAAAAATGTTGCTTAGTAATAATCTTTCAAAATTGTTGTTGAGCTGGAAGCTGAAAGGTAGTGTAGATCCCATTTTTCCATTGTGTGTTTATATTAAGCCTCAACCATCAACGTGTCACCGTACAAAGTGATCTGTGTAACATTTATCATACAACAATAAATTATGAATGTAAATTAGCTAACTATTCATCATAGAATATCTGAATTTGTTGCTTTTTATTTTAGTAATATATTTGTAACGAAATTTATGTAGACATTTTTAGTTTAAATGCTAATCAATCTGAAATATGCCTTATGAAATATTGGGCATTAGAATTTTTTGGTCTTTAAGAGAAAGCATGTTTTTACAATTGATTAATCTTCAGTAATTAGTGTAAGTTGTTGATAAAACCTATTTAAAATGCCGGAACACAAAACATTGAAAATATTAATGGTATGAATTATTTAATTACATTAGAGGATGTAAAAACAATTTTCATTTAAAAATAAATTCCTGAACACGAAACTTATGATTTCATGTAAAGTTTCTATATTTCGATATCATATTCATTAGCAATCCTGCACGTTTTAAAGCATAGAAAGTGAAAAATGTTAATGGTTAGTTAAGATTTATACATTAAACTTAATTCTTTTCTCCATTAAAAGTGATTAAAATTGCCTGAAGCTGGACATTTGAAAACTTTGTATATTATTTAACAAGTTTTGCTTTTTGCTATTTTATCCAATATTGTTTCCAAAAGTTTATTATTGAATCAGGATTTTTATAGAATGAATTTCAATAAATAAGAAAAAATAAACATAAAATAAAAAAAGTTCTACCAACAAAATGGCTGATTACCTTTTATGTTTGTTGTTAAAAATACTAAGCCATAACAAGAGAAATTCCTTCAAATAAAAATGATTACCATATTTGTTGATTACAAAAGAAGTTATAAATGTGAATTATTTTATTAGAGTAGAATAAATTTTTTCCAAATAATGATTTTATAGATACTTTAATCTTACATAAAATACACATAATGCCTTTTAGGAATCTCAAATGTAGGAAAATCAATTGTCGAATTCTACATGAAAGAAAATTGATTTGTATTTATTAGAGCAAGCAGTACCTGCCAAAAAATCTACTCATTTAAAAAAAATTCCACTACTTCTGTTTTTATTAAAAAATGTGAACACAAAGCATGTTCTGAAAATTTAAATTTTTTTATTCAAAAGAAATTTTAAAAGCTGGAATTAAATAAGTACTTAAAGTTTTAAACAGTGGACAAAGCTACAGTTCTTGTAGCAAAATAAATTCTCTTTTAAGCAATGTTTACAGACAGTGCTATTTCTAAGCAATTCATTTATGTGAATCAGTCTCTTTTAAACAATTCAGTTTTTTGGAATTGTGCCTTACTTTCTCAATTTATTGAAAGAAAAAGTTAAACTAGTAACTATGGGCTTTACTGTGATGAAAACTTAAATGATCATCTATAACTAAAACAAATGGACTAATTAATAAGATTTTAGGATAATCATATTGTTAAAACTCAGTATTACTTGTCAGATTTTTAAGATGTTTCAGTTGGCAATTTTTTTTTTTTTTTTTTTTTTTTTTTGAAAGTGAATGAAAAATTATTATAAGTGTCAAATAGTGTATAATAATTCCAAATGTTAATGAATGGTCTTCATTTGAACTGGCTTGTTTTTACGGTAATGGCTGATTTTTTAAGAGATATACAATATTCAAATTTTGGAAACTTGCAAGAGGTTGTACAGATCTTGAAATATTCAATTAATAAATAGGAATCTAATATTTAAAAACTGTAAAATTACCCACGATTTTATAGAATGTATAATTTAATAATGTAAAGAATATTACTTATTTAAATACTGATATTAATGCTTTAAATTTTTTCTATTAAAACTGTTAATTCATTTAAGACTTTTGAAATAATCATTAAATATAATTCTAACTTAAGTAAAAAATAGTCTCATTAATTTTTTCAATAATTTATTTCTATTATTTACAAATATAACTGAAAAATGTTGCATTTACATAATGGTATACATATTTGATGAAAAACAATTTATAAAATTTTTAAAAATTATTTAACATGACTGTCGATAACTCCTAAAATTTTTTTGATTTGACTCCTGGAAAGATCTTAGAATTTGTTTCTTGAAAATCAGTAGAAACCCTGACTTTTCATTTGGTATTTAAAAACTAAAATATTTAATGCTGAAATTAGTTTTAGTTCTCAAATATCAAAATGTATTCTTTTTAAAATGGAGTTAACATGTGTTAGGAATCAGTTAAAATTACATTAATGCTACAGAAAGATTTATATTTTAAATCTACATAAAGTAATTATTATATTTCTGAGCAATTTTTATTTTACATTTATAAGATCAGAATGGGAAAATATTTTTCTAATTATATTTCCTATTGGAAATTTTCTCACAATTGAGAAATTTTTTTGTAGAAAAAGTAATTCATAGTACAGGAACTGTTCATGCATCTGGTGATAATTTAAAATACATCTACAGATTTTCACATAGGTCATTATCTCAACCAGAAATAATTTCCTGTCAGTGAAGTAAGCTATTATACAATGACCTGTCCATATACAAATGTAGTTCCTGTTTTCTCAGCGCAGGGAATTTATTTTACTCAGAGAAAATACATATTTAACACAAATAAAATCAATATAATTTTTAGATGTATTTTCTAACATTGTGTGTGGAATGAGACTATTTCAAATATTTTATTTAAATTTTTTTTTTTTTTTTTTTTTTTTTTAAATTGACACTATAGTAAATATTTTATACAAACTATGAAATTATCTTTAATTATATTTTCTGCACAAAAAATGGTAGTTATAAAAAGGCATGCTTTGCCACAAATTATTATTTTAAGGAATAAACTTAAAAATGTTGTAAATGGGGATAGGAAACATGAAGTGACAAAAATTCACTGCATGAGAAATGTCTAAAATAAAATTTTAAATTCAATTCTACAACCAATAATTTGTTTTACTTTATTTATTTGCAAGATACTTGTATTAAAAGGAGTATTTGTACCAAACAAAAATAAATTTAAAATTTATGATTTTTTTATGTCTAGTGGTCAGCGTGCCTGACTATGGATAGGAAGGTTCATGCATGGATGTACTTTCTCTCTCTCTATCCTGTCTTTGTCCTTTCCTTGTGTATGTGAATGAAGAATGAATGATGCCTACCCTATAAACTGGTCCCTATGGCATGTGTGAGGGTGCGATGGTGACCCACCCCCTGTGGTGCACCCGGGGCAATGCCTCAGCGGCTAAGAGGTAGCTGTTTCTGGCCGGTTCCTTGGGTACCAGGGAATAGATTAACAGACTCTGTTGCAGTTGTAACTGTCTATCATCTGCCATTGGAAAAAAGAAGATCCCCTAGTCTAATTAACCATCATGTGAAAAAATGAACATTGTACAGCAAACCAAACCAATCTCTTTAGGTAAAAAAAAGTAGTTACATTATTTGTTAATTTTGTTTTATATATTTATTTAGTTGTTAATTATTTTAATAAAAATAAACTTTTTAATTATAAAAATTTCTCAGGTTTCATAAAGCTTTTCAAAAATTTGTTATGGATAACATTTTACATTGATTACTTAAAAAGGCAATAATAAGTGAACCCTATTCTTAATGCATTTAGATGCATATTCCTTTTAAATACATATTAATGCTGCTGAGAAAGCATCCACAATTACTTGCTTTGCCTGCATTTGATTCAGATACATCTGAGTATTGCTCAACTATATTAAGAAACTGAATTTTCAATGTTGTAGAGAAAGCATTTGACATTAAAGTTAAGAAATATAAGCGAGTCATTTAAATTATTTTTTAGAATTCTTATCCAATAATTGCATAACATTGTTTCTTTGCTAAAAATAATTCCTCTGTACTGTAACACCCATTATAACTAATTCTTACATTAATATCTCCAACAAGTTTGGTAATTTATCCTTTGTAATTGTGAAAAATATTAATTTTAAGAATTAAAGTATTTAATATTAAACATGAATTTGCTTACATTCATAATACTTACATTTCTTTATTACTTCCTTTACTTCATAATACTACTTTTACTTCAACTTCATAATACTAACACATTGCTACCTGAATCACATTCAGATTGAAAATCTTTACCCTTTAATTCAGCAACAAATATTCCATCATTTTTAATGTAATTTATATTGAGAATATTAATAATTTCAAAGCAGTTAGAAAATTAACTTATCTCTTAGATAAGGGAATTTATATATTTACTGTTTTTATATTTCTAAAAAAATTTTATAAGTTAGTTAAATACTATTTATAATTTGTAATCTGTTTTATTTTTGCATACTTTTTCATCATAGTTCGTATATTATTTTCTGACAGCAAGTGTAAATATTAGATGGAATTGAACTTAACAGAGAATAAGAGAATTATATATTCAGTATAATTTATCTGAATCACTCCCAATAAATCAAAAATCAATGAAAAAGAAATAATGACTTGTTAAAACAATTTTAAATATATGTTAAAAGTTTCTGACGTGTTCAATTTATTGTTTTGAAAAAAGTTGTTAGTCTTACAGATGTAATTTTTGTGATAAGTATATCACAAATGGAAAAAAGTTTAAATTAATTAGAAGACTTTTTTATTTCTATTCTAATTTCAGAAATTGAGTACCTGATTTTGCCATTGGAATACTTCAAAAATTATTTTATGTGTTCAACTAATACAAATTATTTTGTTTGAATAAATTTAGTATTATAAATATCTTAATAATTTAATTTTTATTATAGGCTTGAGTTAATTTCTCAAGACTGGGTAACCAAATTTTACTAGCCATTGGGAATGAATGAAAGTTAGTTGAGAAATTTTGTACAGCATTTCTCTCAAAATAGTCTGAAGGAGAAGAAATGTTTGCAGCAGCACCTGCCCTGGGCTGGAATTGAACTCTTTTCTATTGACTCAAAAAATATTTATACTGATTTTTTAGTAACATATGTTCTTCTAAAAGGCAACATTTTTGTAAGCTTCATCTTATTGTACTGTTTTGAGTTACCCATTTACATTTTCTTTATGTGTAAAATATATCAGTTTTGAGATATTAGATATGATTAACCTGGCTGTGTTTAAATTAAAAATTTGATTCTTAGGACATTTGGTATTTAAATATTTTGAATTCTTATCTAAATTTAAAATCAAAATTTTAAAATAAATGAAGTTTCTAGTAACCTTTTTTAATAGTTAATATTTATATGAATTTCTTTTATTTTGAATTAATTTGTTAACAATATATTAATTTCTAGTTGTATAATTTTGTTAGATTATTGTCCAATGATTTTATTAAATAGTTTTTAAAATTTAATTGAATATTCTAACTGTGCCTGATAAATTTTTTCCTTTAAAACTTAGTGGTAAAAAATCTTTAATGAAACGACAATGAATATGATTAGGTTTTCCTAGAACAGTTTTATCCAAACATTCTAGAAGAGAAACTTCAGTTATGTTACTTTCAGCAGAGGGTGGTGAAATGTACTGCCGATCAGATCATAATTTTCTTGTATGCATGAAGTGTTTACATATGATATGAGAAGCTGAAATCACTATGACTTGGTTGGTTAGGGTGTTGTTCTTATTACCAGAAGGTAATAAATTCAAATCCCGGCTAAACCGAAGATTTTTCATGGACACTAAAGGCAGCTAGGGCACGTTGAAACTGGGCATGGTTGCAATGTCATACTAGTGAAATGATACCTCTTAGGGTGGCAAGCGATGTATTGGGGTCATCTGCTTGATACTTCCTTTAAAGTCACAAACACTCCACCACACTGCTTCTATCTAAATTGTAGATCCCAACTTGAGGCTAGGTACAGGGAAGCATGTTGAAGCAACTACTACAACACCCAAAAAGGCAATCAGCAATGGCTTGTCACATGTAAATTTTCACTTTTGGAGACAGTTAAAGGAAACAATATACAAAAAAAAGAAAAAAAAAAGTCCACAAACACACTCAATTGAACTCACAAATTAAAACTTAAAATTACAGGGTGTCATCAATAGCATATTTATGCAAGAATGTATATAAATCTCTTCGTATATGGTATATATAAATTTCTTCATATATCTTGCTCTCATATATGGTGAAGTGGGTAGAAGGCGCTTACAGGGAAGGGTAGTAATCATATTTAATTACATTTTATTTTGTTCATTGACTTTATATGCTGGATTTACATGGTGCACTCTGTATTTGTGAAAATGTAATGATTAATAAGTGTATTCTTATAATAAAATTATTTTGAAGTAATTTATTAGTTTTGATAAATTTAACATTATGTATAGAATAATTTTTAGCTATTTTAACTTTTATTTAGCTGAATTACCTTTCATATTTGTTATTAGTTATTATAATTATGTAAAATAGAAAGAGTAAAAAATCTTCCACTGAAATAAATAAATTACAAAAAACATTGTCAAAGTGTTATTGTAAAAAAGTATACTGTGGTTATAGGTATACAGAAAATATTCTAGTGTTAGTTATTAATAACAATGAAAGATTTAAAATTGTACAATTTCATTATGTATTTAAAAGGAATTTTTCCAATCAATTGAATAGTTATTAATATGTTAGATTATATGTATATGTTCTCCATCACAAAAGTGATAAGTGTTTTTTTTTCTTTTTTTACTCCCTGATTGACAGAAATCTTAAAAGGAACAATATTATCTATCTTTAAGTTATAAAACTAGTTTTAAATTAGTATTTTATTATATTAATTTCTTACTGACTTATATTTTTGTATCAAGTATGAAAATAATCATTTAATTTCAAGTAAATATTTGATTTAAGACATGCACTGAAATGATACGCATTATGCTGTGTCAGTGAGATATGTTCATCCCAATTTTGTTTTTTAAAAATTGTTTTGATATTAATTTTAGGACTTTGTTACAATAGCTATTCCTCCTTTTTGACAGACTATTTCTGTGATGACATTATTTGAAGATAATTTCCAAAATCACATCTAATAATATTTTTTTTTTTTAATTTATTTTACTAGTGTGTTTTTTACTAACTGAAACTTCCCTTTGACTTAAATTTAAAAGTACCAGTTTTGAAAGTTTTTTATTTCTAATAAATAATATTTTTCTAAACATTATTTCTGATTAAAACTGTAGATTCTATATGCTGTGATTAATAAATTACTTATTCAAAGATTCCTTTAGCAGCCAAAATGTGTTTATTGTAAAAAGATAGGCACAGTATATTTTTATAAATTAAAATTATTAAATATTTCTAAATTGTTAAAATTTTAGATTTTTAAATGTGATTATTTTTAATATATTTGCCCATTAAGCTTTTTTCTTGAAAGATAGAAACAATTGTAATAAACAAGTTTGCGTCAAAAATTGTTTCTATCATCCTTTTATTATAAACACAATTGTATCTTTAAAATTTATATGATGCTTATGATAAGAATTACATTACTAAATTATCTCAGTGAGCATGAAAGCAAGTTAGTCTTTACTTTCATTAAAAAGTTACTTCAAAAATGATATTGATAAAATGTCTCCAGTTTTAATTTGAAATTTACACCATCCTTGTGAAAGATTGACTAACCATCAATTATTGCCAAAATGATTGTAGTAATTCCATGATTTATTTAAATAAGAGCCTATTTCAATGTTCTAAATTACTTTACACATTTTTAAATGATTGCAAAAAATATACCAGTGTTTGTTATCAAATGCCAAATAATATATTTTATTTAAATTACGTCCTTATGTTGGCACTTTCAAGCATAATAAGTCTTGCAGTCCAATAAAGAAAAGAATCTCCAGGAGTGGAGAACGTCTTGAAATGTGAAGAAATGCGGGCTTCCTGGAAGGTAGAACATTTCCAAAGATGCTCGCCATCCATGTCAACATATTCTCTACATAAAATGCAGTCGGGTGAATCCACAAGCCCTATGTGATATAGATGTTTCTGGAGAAAATCATGCTTAGTAAGTAACCTGAAGCAGGAGACCCCTATATATCTAGGTAGATCTCTGGGGATACATGAGCTCAGCAGGGTCCTCCAAGAGGCATGAACTACATTCTCTTTGTTTTTGCTGGTGATGGATAACCCGTTTTAGAAGGAGTTTGACATTTCTCAGGTTGGTAGGAGTATCTGGAGGTTTTAAAAAAGATGCCTCTTTGGCGAGATTGTCTGCTTTTTCGTTACCAGGCAAGCCGCAATGCCTAGGGATCCATTGTAAAGTAATTTTCTTTCCCGCAGACAGTAAAGTGTTAATGATGGTCTTACAGTTAAATTCTATAGATGTAGGTAGGAGAGTATAATTTGCCACTGTATGAATGGCAGACTGACAGTGAACAAAACAAGAAGGACAAATTTCATTTCCGAGAAATCAAAAAATTTTTGGAGAGCCATGTAAATTGCATACACTTCTCCATCAAAATTGTCTGAGTTTTTTTCCAAAGGTTCTTTGAGTTGAAAAATTTGGAGAAGACACCAGCTCCAGCTCTCCCAGTACTTCTCTCAGCTGATCTGTCAGTATAAATGTGCATCCAGTTGTCAAGTGGGTATCTCTCATGCCAAATAATATATAGGTATGTCTTTGATATTCAAAACATCTAAAAATGGGTGAAAAAAATTAACATGATTGTCAATTTAAAAATTATTTCAGTAATTTTTTTGAATTTAGATACTGAAAATGTGTATGTAAAAATTATAAAATATTCTGACAAAAGAAATTCATAATATATTTTTAATAATTATTTAAATTATTAAAATAGTTCAAGATTTAAAGTTTTTTGATGAGAGTTGAACACTTCTATACTGTCAGAATTTTTGTAATATATTACCTTAAAAGATTTACTTTATTCTAAGAGATTAAAAAGTATCTTTTTATTTATTATTTATTAAACTCTTTTCCCTGAAGGTAAAATAATTGTTTTATTATTGTAGTCTTAAAAAACTTCCTCAATCTAGATAGTAATTAAATTTTTTGAAAAAGAACAATATTTTATAAAAATCTTAACACAATAATTTTTTAAGGCTCTGAATTTATTTTGTACTGTATTTTGTGTTTTTATGTAATTTTATACATAATAATATTTATGAATTGCTCTAGAGTAGTTAAAGTTGCCCTATAAAATAATTATTGGGATATAAACACATTAATTATTTACGTGTGTGGTATATTCTTTTAATTTTCAAAGTTCCTTTACGAGATTGATGTATATTTTATTCAAATATTAAGATTAACAAAAAATATGTTTAGCAGAAATCATTCTCAGAATGTATAATCTAAAGAGTAAAATTGTGTCTTTTTGGCAGTACTGCCTTTTTAAACATTCAACATACAGATGTACTTTATATATATATATATAATATAAAATTGTATAAATAACCAAGTAATGTGAAAATGTATTGAATGATTAAAAAATAGAAAAGCATGAAATATGTGTGGGAAATTTTATAGTTTTAAAAGAGTTAAAAGTATGTAAACAGTTTAAAGTGGTTAAGAACAATTTAAAAAAAATTATTTGACATGAATGTTGATACCTTCTGGAATTATTTTTTTAATTAACTCCCCTGGAAAACTAATGGAATTTGATATTTGGGAATCTGGACAAACCCTGTAGTTAAATTTTGATCATTCATATTTACAAAATGGTGTACATGCACTTTATGGTTTAATATAGAGCATACTATTTTTTTATATTAAAAAAATATTTTGTTAACTAAATGCATTGAGATATGATGTAGTTATAGATTAAAGAAATTCTGAATGAATGTTTTTTAGTTACATCACTGAAATTTTAATGAATTAACTTAAAGTAATTTTTTGTCTCTATAAATACTTTAAAAAAAAATTTTTTTAACTTCTTAAATGAAAATAATAAATATTTTTGATGTTCTTATTTTTTATTTTTTAAGCCTTGAACTGTTTGTTAATTTTAAAAATGTTTTAATTAGTAGCTTTTTATTATTTTTTTCAGCTCCTTGTGTTTTTTTTTTCTAACTTTTAAGTGGTGATGTATTGAATGAATGTCCTGTGTTGTGATTGAAAAATTACTGTATAAGTATTTTTAGAATCCTGGTGGCATAGTGGCAGCATTTTGTTTACACTTTCATGGTACACGTCTGAAGTTCAATCGTTGGACTGGGGAAGGTTGAATCAACCTTTTAGCCCTCATTGGGTTCATAAAACTGAGTACCATGCATGCTTTGGAACTTAGCACTGGGGGTTTCACATTGGGCTAACCTTATGGTGGCTAAAGTTTAGTTTAAGCTTTTTCTTATATAGGTTACATTTGTTAGCAACAAAATGTAACAATGTTATTTCATATGTAAGCAAAATTTATGGTTTTACTTTTTTAATATGAAAGTTTAAGAAAAGTAGTAAGATTTCAGAAATTTATTTGTTGGCTGGTATTTGAATTAAATATAACTGAATTGTGTTTCGTTCTTAAAAATTTATTGTAAATGTATGTTTTATATACTGGTATAAGGATATTAAATAATAATGATTAAAAAGAATACTAGAAATTATTTATATTTAAGCATGTGTGATATCAAATAATTATATTAATTAGTTTTTTGATGTATATTATCTTATTTTTTTTAAATTCTGATTTCAAAAGAAGTTTTTATATACATCCTTAAAGTTTATATGGACAATAAAAAGAGTTATAGAAACAAACTTAAAATCTCTAAAAATATTCTTTGTTATGTATGGTATTTCAATAATTAATGTAAATATTTGTAAAGAATTTTATTATAGCTATAAACTCATTTAATGCTTTTGAAATAATAACATTTAATCATAAATATTATTTTTTGCTTATTTATTCATAAATCTTATATCATATATTCATAAATCTTATTTTTTGCCATCATCTTTCAAAAATATTGGAAACTGTTAAATGTTGGAACCTCTTGTAAAAATTATTTCTAAAGCTTAGAAATCTATTTGAAACTTCTAGAATTCTGTACAAACTCTGATTAACACGTCTGTGTATTTTGAATGTGTGAAATTAATCGCATATGCTTTTACAGGGTATTTGTTATTACTTTAGTTGAAAGGAATTTATTTCTTGCTGAATATGTATTTCTAAATAATTTTGGTTTACTTTTATATTATTTATTGTTGGATTGAAGGAAGTGAATGAGGAATTGCATACTGTGTTTGTTTATAGAAATTGTGTTTCAATAACAATTATTGGAAACATTATTTTCATTCCATTTCTTACATGATAAAATGCTTTTTATAACTAAAATATTATGGCAAATGTTATAAAACGATAATAAATTTTAACTTAATGATTCAAAAACTCCTAATTAAAATTGTTATGTTTCACAAAACTCCTTTGCTAATTTTTTACTAAAACCAAAATTAATGAAATTTTTTGATATACATATAAATAGTTAAATTGACTTAATTTCTTTATGTACAATATAAATCCAGATTTGTGTTGAGAACTGGGAATTTAAATCCAGTTCAAATCTAATTATTATTAAGAAACAAATAAACCAAAGCTTATACTCTCTCAAAATATTTACTAATATTTTTTGCTTTTCAAATTAAAAATGTACTGTGAATTGTAATCAACTTTCAAAAACCTGTATTATGTTGCTGATATTTATTTTACTTTAATTTTTGTTATAAGCTATATGTTTTACTGTAAAGGAAGAACAAAATCCTTAGTTTCCATGAAGTAAATAAATTTCACTGGAAGAATTTTCAGGCTAAATAGATTTTTCAGTTATTTGATTAACCTAAGAATTCTTTACATTCTTCTATTTATCGATTCATAAAGACATATATTAATACTCTTTCTGTTTAAAAATGCATGCAATATATTTATTTTAACCTATATTTATTATTATTATTTCCTCTTATAGTAATTATAAGAGGAAAGAGTATTTAACAAATTAGTGCAGAAATTGAAAAATTATTAATTGTGAGTTTTGATAATTTTTAACCCTTACTACTTTAATACTACTATATTGCCTTATTTTTTTTAAAATTAGATTTTACCTCACATACATCAATGATTATTCTCTGTTTGCCAGTTGTCAATTGTGTATAGTTATTGAAAAACAGGAACTATAAGGCTCTATAGTTGAAACGTTTAATAAGTAATTACATATTAATAAGTAATTTTACAAATGATATAACTGAGTTCATTAATAGTTTTAAAGTTAAGATATTAAGTATATTATGTATATTTAGCTTTTGTTTCAAAATAAAGTATGTTGTTTAATGTTATTTTATAAAATATAAATTAAAAATAGCAAAAATGTTATTTAGCAAAACAATTTATGTATAAAATTTATTTCTAAGCATGCTGTAATACAAAATTCTCTAATGTATGCTTTATAAATAATTTAAATATACAATTAAGTATAATTTAATGTTTTGATGGCAGTAAAAATACAGTTTTATGAGATCTTGATTTTGCAAGGAGATAAAATTTAAAAAGTTTAGTTTATTATTATCTTAACCAATAAATCAGCTTGTTTATAGCTGTTTCATGCTTCATATAAACAATCTGGTTTCTGGTGTATGTGTGCGCGAGTGTTAAAGGGGAATACTCTTAAACACACATGTACATATACATAAAATTATAAAACTTAGAATACATTCCTATAAAATTTTCTTGAATCTGATAATATGAAATAATGTACTATTCAGTTATCAAATAAGAGCATAAAAATGGAAATCGTAAGTATTAATAATAAGTAATATGATTTAAGCAAATGTACCTTTAATAGATGTTTACTATAATTTTATTAATTTCTCTTTTTATATTTTCTAGTTTGAAAAGATTGGATAATGGATTAAGAACAGCGAAGTCACTTTACCCATTAATAATAATATTTGATATTTGTTTTTCATTTTTTATATACCTACAGAACTTTTTGTAAATGACTATTTTAAAAAAATTTTATTGAAAAATCAATTTTGTTTGATCTTTGACAAACTATTGATTCTGAACTCAACTATTTGACTACAAATATGTCCAAGCTGTATTTAAATAGATTTCAATAATAACAAGTCCATCATTCATCTTTATTTTTTTAAAGGAAAAAAACCTCTATTTTAAGATTTAAGTGAGAAAAATATATCAACCAATAAAAAATTTATGTTCAAATACAAATTAACAGCAAATTATGCTTGCAGTTTCTTTGGTGAAAGTGTTAAAAAAAAAAAGATGCAACTTTACAATCAAAACTAATATTTTGTATTGCATTAAGTATCTGAAAATTTACTTTTATATTTAGGAGTACTTATTATCAAAGTTTTGCTGTATAAAAATGTCTTTTATTTTAAGAATAGATGATAAAACCTTTTACAAATGTGAATGAAAATATTTTTATTTTGTCTTTGAAATGTCTATATTTCACTTTTTATTTTAAACTACTATGAAATACTGATTTCCTTTATTGAAATTATATTTGATTTGTTGTATCATGTCAGTCATTTTGTTGATGATTTCAAAGACTGCATAATAATTTTTAATAATTTTTCTTCCAGGCTCAGAGGAAGACTTAGAATATGAAAGTGACATTCCTGTTAATGTTAACAAAATTTATTCCTATAAAGGACGATTATTTTGTTGTGTGTGTAGTTATTCTACAAATAATATGAGTCGAATTAAAGCACATTTGGTAGTCCATAGTGGAAAACGTCCTTTTGTTTGTGACATCTGTATGAAATGTTTTATTAGAAAAGGTGATCTGAAAGATCATTCCCTCACACATACAGATGAACGACCCTACTCTTGTTTGGTTTGTAAAAAAAAATTTCGTTACCGTAGTAGCTTGAAATATCATTCAAAAAGTCACAAGACTGGAACTGATGGTGAATGAAAAAATTATTCGCTTATTTAAAATACATTTAAAAATGTCATTTAAATATCTTAAATCAATACCAATTAAAATACTTTGATGTTAACCATAAATAAAAAATGTAAAACTATTTAAATGTTAAATTAAAAGCTGTTTAGCATATTCTGCTCTACATAACATGTAAGTTTGTAGTTTATATTTAAACTCAAACTTGAATCCCCTGTATAAGCTTCGAAATTTCTTAAAAATATTTTGGAATAAAAGTCTATTTTTTAATGTAAATAGGAATTTTCTTTCTTGACCAGTATTTTCAACTATTTCTTTCACTTTAACCATGATTTTTATCCTTATTAAACTTATTTTCATAAATTATAATATGATTTATACCAGTGTTTGTGCAATATTCCAATCATAAAATATTAACAAAATTGAAATTTTTAGAGTTTTTTCTTTCAAAGCTCTTATTTATAATCATTTGTAGCCTGCCAATGTTTTTAACTATTATATTTTGATAATTATTAGTTGTGATAATATATCATGAAATTTGTATTTCTTTTATTAATGTTGTATAACATCTTTCATTTTAATTACTATGTTATTAGAGTTTTATTTATTTTAAAAAACTGCATAATTTGTTTTGAATTTAGCATTGTTTGAAACAAGTACCTGCTGAAGAGGGAAATGATCTATATATTTTAATAACTTTTTTTTATGGCAGATATGTTTATTTATATTAAAAATAACAAAATTCATGCCTGAAACTACTTTTTTCAGATAGTTTAAACTATTTCAATCTTAAATTATTCAGATAATAAATTAATGTGTTCAAAATAAAAACTAGAAGAAATTATTAAAAAATTATTTCTGATCCTAAGGCAATTTTAATATGTAAATTTAAACAATGTTTGAAAGGTATCAGTATAGTAGCTAACTGGTGTAGCATTTTGATATGGAAAATTCTCTTTTCAGATCATTTTTTAACTAAGGAAAAATGAATTAAAGTTAAAAACAATTTGACATATATTTCAAATCTTCAATGTAGTTAATCTTGTTAAAAAGCAAAGCTACTGATTATAATTAAAAAGAAACTAATAAAGTAATAGCTCTCTTTATATGTTTTTTCTCATTTAATAAAAGTAAATTGCAAAACAAATGCATACAATATGTTATGAATTATTTTATTTGTAAGAATTTAATTATTGATAAGAATTAAAAGTGGAAAAAATTTAGCAATTTCTAATACATCTAAATATATCCAAATATTTGAGATACATTGATTTCTAATAAGGACTCTTTCATCATATTTTCAGGTTTCACATTTTTATACTCTTACTCACATTGTAAGCTTCAAATTTAAGATTTTAAATACATTCTTAATTCTAAAACTATAATTATCTTAATCAAACAAAATAAATACTGGTTTATATCAACCATTTGTAAGTATCAGAATTTCCTTTATGAAAACTTTAAAAAATTATGCTGGTTTCATGTTTGGTACTCTTGTTGATTTGCAATCAGTTTTATGTTTGTCTTAAAGTTGTAAATATCCTAACCTTCTGTTCAACAATTCATTGTTTCAAGTCCCATGTTAGTCTTGGATTTTCATTGTGATTTTAAAATCCACATTAAACTTCAGGTTCCAGTCTAATTAAATCTTATGTAAAGGGGGGAAACCATTTCATGCAAATAAGTCAAACCTGGTTGAATCTTCTTACGCAAAAAAGATTTAAAGAATGACAAATGAGATTTTCTGCTTAGCATTGATTTTAGAAATAAAAAATTTAATGTAAGCTGAAAATAGTAATTTTATGATTCCATATTTCAAACATAATTTTATACAATTGAATGATGATCCTTACTATTCTTTTTTTTTTAAACACTTTGAATTATTATTTGTGTAATTTTTGTTATTTTTAATTTGTATTTTCATTAATCATTTACTATGTAAATGTTTAACCCTTTGATGGTTATGAACGTGCTCAGCTCGCAATCGAATCATGCGCAAATGTGTTCCACTCGGCAGCAAGATTTCGAACGGAATGGTTGGAAGCGAGCACTACTCGAATAGTTAAATTTTCTCCCAATACGCATTGACGAGCTGAGCTTGTCCGCCATTATTTTTCTGCATTGATTATGTTACAAACAAATCCTATTTACGAATTTAGTTAGTTTTACTGTCTACAGATGGCAATATGAGTTACATAAATTTATTTTCATAATTATGGAGGATTTTTTTTTTTTTACCTTATTCTTTTTATAGGTATTTTGGCGCGTTATTTTGGATGTTTGTATAGTAAAATGACACAAAAGTGAAAGTTAGATGATGGTAATTATGATTGTGATAGAGAAAGCTTATCAAGTTGTGAGTCTGATAAAGACTTTGTTCACAGTATATCAAGCTAATAAGACAGTTCAAGCAATGAGGAAGATTTATCAAGTGTTTAACAGTGGTGTAAAATTAGTTCAAGTTCTCATGCTCCTAGCTCATTTAGTTTTACTGGTGATTGTGAATGAAAGCTTGCGCAACAAATATTTCGGATCCACAAGAGTACTTCGAGCTGTTTATTTTTACTGATGTTGTAAATCATATTGTTACTGAAAATTTAAATAAATTAAAGAACAAAGAACATTCCCAAACTCATCATTGGAGTGAAACTATTGCAAATGAATAGAGGGTATTTTTTTGCAACATTAATTTTGCAAGGAATGATTTTGAAACCAACTGTAAGAATGTATTGGTAAAAAAGAAAGTTAATTTAAACTCCTAGTTTTTCTAATCTCATTAATTCGAGAAGGTTTTACCTTATTGTGCAATTTCTTCATTTTGATAGGAGTGAAAGCACTTATTCTTCTCAACCTCAGCCAAAACTAAAAAAATATGGATCATTTTAAATTACTTACAGAAAAATTTTTCAGAAGTTTATGCACCCAAACAAGACATGTATTGATGAATTTCTATTGCTGTATAAAGGGAGATTTTCTTTTACCCAATACTTACCACTTAAAAGGGCCAAATTCAGTATCAAAATGTTTGTTATGTTAATCTCATAGTGGATACGTGTGGTATATTATAATTTACGTCGGTAAGGCACATATATATCTGAAAAAAATAAGGAATGTTCATTTTGTACTTGGGTAGTTTTGATATTATCTAAACTGCTATTAAACAAAGGATACTGCCTTACTATGGATAATTACCAAAACTCTCTTGTTATAGGGGAAATGTTATTGAAAGCCAAAACTAATTTATTTTGGAACATTAAAACCTAACTGAAAAGATGTATCGTAGGAACTAAAAACTGAAAAGCTTAAAAAGGGAGACTTATTTGTCTATGAAAGAGGTAAGATGCGATGGAGGGATAAAAAATATGTTCATTTTTTTCACTTTATAAGCTCAATTCATAACCCTGAAATCGAAAGAGTCCCAAATAAATTGAAAAATGTAGAAATAGAGAAGCCTAAGATTGCTTTAGATTAAAATAATACTTTGGGCGGTGTAGATCACATGGATTATGAAATTCGATACTATGACCTAACTCTGTCTCGTCAAAGGAAATATTATAAGAAAATATTTCATTATTTATTGGACATAGCAATTTTTAATGCTTTCCAGCTATGGAAAAAAGGGAATAAAAATCAAATTTAAAATTCAGAAATGAACTAGCTGAAGGAATTCTTGAAAAATATCACACTCAGACATTTGAAATCAAAACTTACTGAAACAGTTTCGAATACTTTAAGATTGTCAGCATGCCACTTCCCTGGTTATATTCCACCTAATGAAAAAAAGAAGGCACCTACTAGACAATGTGTGGTATGTTGCAGCAAAAATGATGCCAATGGAAAAAGAATTTGCCGGGAAACACATACATATTGCAAAGACTGTATTGCCCCATTATGTGTAATTCCATGTTTTAAAGTATATCAGACACAAAAAGATCTTTAGTTAATTACTGTATTAAATTCTTCATAAAGTTTTTCATTAGTCTTATTTATTCCTTTCAATTTAATAATTGTTAATTACATTTATAATTGACTATTGTTATATATATATATATATATAATTGTTTATAATCATTTATAATTCACTATTTACTAATTATCATTTATTAATTATTTTAAAGTACTTCAAAACTGTTATTTATTAATTACAAATACTTTAAGAATTTTTTAAAACGCGGGTGTGACCTGTCTACTGCATCGGCACAGAAAGGTGAGATTTGCAGAAGAACGGCATAGGAAAACAGCTGTGAATTTGTACTACTGTTTACTCGCAATACAGCACAAATTAAATAAACAAAAACTGATCTTTTCCCTAACCATCAAAGGGTTAATATAATTAATAACTTTGTAGAAAATATATTATATAATAATGCTGTGTATAATTTTGTCCCATGATTTAACTTGTATTGTTTCTGATTTGTATTCTTTACTTCCAAGATTCAGATATTTTAATTAGTAGCTGTTAATGTTTTGAATTTTTCACTTCTACTTTTTTATATTTTTTGTCTATTTTATATGCAATATGTGTTACATTTTTTGTTTTTAAAGTATAAATATTGTTTATACCAAACTTTTGAACTAAAATGTTTTATGAATTCTTTGGTGTAAAAAAATGTACTTTAATTTCTCATAATTTTATTTCTGAGGTGTATAATTATTTTCTTTTAAAAAATTTTTCATTAATGTTTTAATTTTTATCTGTGTATTAATAAGTGTAATTTCCTATAAACTCATGATTAGATAGATTTCAATAAATTTTTCCATTTTATGATTTCTTGGGAAGTATGCAAACATATTTTGTATGAACTTGTGACATTATAACGAACTCTTTAAGTACTTTCTAGTGCATTTTAATTCCTTATCCCTGTAAGTATTTAAAATATTCTGTTATCTGTGTTAAAACACAGATAACAGATTACATTATTATTCTGATTTTAATGTTCCATTAAAATGTAAAACTTATATATCAAAGAAAAATATTGAATTTCTTAAATTGTACATATATTTATCAATCTAATTTTTCCTTTATTTACATTTTGTGAATGTGTGTTACAAAGTTTTAAAGATGATATATAATACATAAATTGTGTATTCTTATTTTTATTTTGTCTAAGTGAAATTTTTACTGGAGTCCTGATTAATTTTACTGAAATTATACAACTATGTTAAACCTATGTGAATGTTGCTTATTATAGAAAGGAATTTATAAACAAAAATGTTGAGGAAATGTATCTACATTGTTTTAAAATGTTAACCTTTTGAATAAATGTAATTAAAATTTTATTGAATAATAAAGTGTTTAAACATTAACATTACTTGCAAAAGAATTTGAAGATAAAATTTCACAAATTTAGGAAACATATGTTAAAAAAAGGGAAGAATTATCCTTTTAAACTTTCAATATATATTTATATATATATATATATATAAACTGTGATTATATATATATAATCACAGTTTATATGTAATTTAAAACATTTGCAATGAAACTAACAAAATTTCTACTTAAAGATATTATTGAGGCTTCTTTTTGCAAATTCATAGATAGATAAAATAATTCTTAAAATTAAAATTTGTTAAATAAAAAAAATAAGTTTTGGATTTGAAAATTAAATTTTTTTTGCTAAACTGTGTTCCCTGTATTAATAAAATACTTTCAGTAAAAAATTATTTAGTATATACTATATGAGAAACATGTTCAAAATGAAATTCATACTTAAAAAACATTTCTTACTTTCAGATTAAAACATAAATAAAATCAAACTTATTTTCTTCATCAAAGCTACATTTTTAAAAACACATTTTTTTTTGCAGTGTAAGAAAGCATTTCACTATTATTTTTCAAAAAAATAACCTTATTTTGCTAGCTAATCATCTCCTTATTTTGTAGATTAGAACTATATCACTTTCTTTTTGTTTGATACCTGGAAAGTTCTTTTTTAATCTTATTCATTATGTTCTCAATCATTTAATAATTCACTACTTTTATTATATAACAATCTATGGAAATTGTATCCAAATCCACAAAGAGCATTGGTGAATAGAGTGAAGATTTTCAAGTTATATGTAAAAGTGCTTATATTATTAATTTTTAGGTTTATTTTGAAAGTCAGTCCAACTAGCAATGTGATTGATTGCACGTGTTATTAATGAGTCATTATGTTTTATTTAGGTTGGAGTGCTCTTTCACATACAGCAAACTTTCGATTTTCTTGCTCAAGATGCTCCTACTACACAGTGTTCCAGGGCGATTATGAAAAGCATGTGAAAAATCACTTAATGTACAGACCTTTCAAATGTGAAAAATGTGGAAAGAGTTTCACAAAGAAGCATAGATTAGTGTCACACATAAGGTGCCACACCGGAGAACGACCTTATGTTTGTGAACAATGCAGCAAATCTTTTACTCGCAAGGATTCTTTACAAATGCATTTAAAACTTCATCAGCAGACAGTGTGCATGTAATCCTTGATGTGTATAAGTAAAGTAACAAAGCATTTCTAGAACATATATATCTATAACGATGTCAATAAATCCAGTCTTTAGTTACACTGTTTTAATCCAATTTTGGACAAATGACAGTAGACACCACATATTTATATATGTATTTTTAAAGGACTAGAAGACATCTATAAAATATTATTTACTTTTAATAAACTCCTTCTGCTTAGAAAAAATATGCTAATCTTTTTAACTTGAAAGTTATTGAAAAATTTTGAAAATGTATAATTATTGCACTTAAGATTGATCAAGTTTTTATAATGTATTAAAGTTGAAAGATCTGTAAATAGATAAAAAATTTTAATTTTTTTAAAAAAACTTATTCATTTATATAAAAATTATTCATTTTTATTTGTATTTTCTAGCATCATTTGCTGGCTGCATTCAAAATTGCCAACTAAAAATCTACATTTTATACAAAGTTATATTGCAAATTGTTATTCCTTTCAAATTTAAGTATTAATTGGCATCAAACATTTATAATTATTGATAGTGTTATAGTAAATTCATGGAAGTTCTAATAAAAATATATTACAAATAATGTATCTTAAAGATCATCCATCATTCGCAATTCTACCTAAGAAATATAGGCTGATAGAATCAAACGTACCATAAGTGAACATCAAACAGAAGCCTGTAGATTATGTAAAATATACAAACACCACATGATTTATTTGTACCATAAATGTCATTTATTTGCATGCAAGAATTTTTAGTGCTCAAGCCTTTGATTCAACAGTTCATAGGCTCAAGTCCCAGTTGGACTTGGATGTTATTTGTTCAAAATCCATTTAAAACTAGGTCCTGGTCAGATTAGCCCTCATATGCAAAAAATGACCGTTGGGTATCAAATGTACTAAATTGTTTTCTCTCAATGTTCCAAAAAATTTCCATAAATATAAAAATTCAGCGATAATACAATTATTCAACAAATTGATATGACCAGTGGTGTGTATATGTACCTTTTAATTTTAAAATATTGTTCATACACAAAACTTTTTTTATCTTAGTGAAAATCATTTAATCATATTATAATGGAAATAGTACTGTGTTTTATGAAATTTCTATGCCTTGCCTAAAATTGGTTAATTAACAAGTTGTAACTAATAATGTTTTGTTTCCTTTTTTTATTATTTTCAAGTTCATAACTTTAGAATTCAGTAATTTTATGTGAAGTGCTACTTTATCCAAATACTGCATAATATATTTAATATTTTCAAGAACTTAACATTTTTGTATAATATCTATGTAAAAAGTTTTGTAAAACATTTACCAAAACAATATTTTCTTTTAGGTAACATAAACATGTTTTGGAGTTCATAACTTAGATTTTAACAAATTTTATTGTTCATATATTATTAAATTATTATTGAAATTTGTGATTTTTATAAATGCTATGATGCTTTGTGCAGTAATGTTATATGTTTAATGTAAGATAGCAAATTCATTTTTATTTAAAATGAGTATATTTTACCATTTTTTGTTTAACCCCTGATTTTTTCATAATAGATTTGTTTATAAATTATGAAAGCAATTCTTTTCTTTTTCTATTCTCTTATTTTTAGTTTTCCAAGTAACATTTATTATGTATTAAGTTTTCATAATGAATATTCCATTGCTGCAAATTTTATTCATTATTATTTAATGGTTTCATTTATTTTTGCGTTAGTATATTATAAAATACTTTCAAGTAATAGTATAAACTCATTTTCCAAATTAATCGTAAAGCATCTAATTTTATCTTTTTGTTATTTCTTAACAAATAAATGTAATAACAATGAAAATAATTACATATATTGTGCACATAAATCTTTTTAAGAATTTGTAATACTTTCAACAAAAGTAGGTGATTTCTAATTAGTGTGATGTCTCATAAATTGCATATAAATATGGTTAATAATACTATTTAAAATATTTTTAAAAATTTCTCTTACAATTATTTTTTTCAACATTTTGTAGATTGTCTTATAGATTTTCATGTATAGGGCTAAATTATGCATAACAGAAATCCTTGAATAATGTAAATTATTTTTTATTCATTAAAATTCTAAATTTTTTTGTTTTGTAGCTGTAGTATAAAACTAAAATAATAATTTATTTACAATACATTTTACAGAAGGATTTTAATTTTTACTTACTTTGATGCATTTATTTTTTATTAAAAAAAATATTTTTTGAGTGTTTTGCTTTAATATTTTAAATTTTTCAATGAAATTGTCTGAAAATCTTAATTTATATATTGCTTTTAATATTACCACTAGGTAGAGGCATAATCGGTATATTACTTTTGACTAAAATAAAAGATCCACAATAGCTTTATAATGATCTAGTTCATTCAGGACTGGATGTAGTATTTAGATTTATGTTAAGTGAAGAGAATAATTACCAATAAAATCATCATGTTTTACAATCACTTGGGCAATTTCAATTGATTCTTTTTCTGTTTTCTTTAGACTGTATATAAAATTCACAGAATATAAATATTTAAATATAAAATTTTTGAGTTAAAATTTACTTTCATTATATTCCTTGGAAAAAATTTGCATATAAATTCAGTAAATCATGGTAAATTTGTTTCTTTATTGATAAACTAAAGGCTGAAAAAAAATTATGCCTGGCACAAAGTGTCTTTTCATTGACCTGTAGAATCTGGAAAACCATACAAATGTTGACTTTAGTATTCAGAAAAAAAGAATTTTCTAATTTTGTTGAGTGTAAATCATTACAACTGACTGTACAATATCAAGATTGTATTGATGAGAAATTTTATCATATTAAAGATAGAATAGATGCATTTTATTTTAACTTACTGTCAAATAGACAAAGTTATTGTCATTTTTGGAAAATAGTTAATTTGTTTTTTACTACTCTTATGATCAAGCATTTGTTGATTGTAGGTTTTCTGTAAACAAAAATTTGATGATAGAGAAATTTGAGTAGTCAATCTGTTCAGGTTAAGTGTATCATTGATTATCATTTCCAAAACATAGGTGCCAACAGTATAATAATTACATAGATCTACTTAGTTTTATTACTAGTTTGGGCAAAAGTATAAATTATATTTAGATGAATTAAAGCAGCCAATAACAGAGACAAAGTGAAAAGCACTTCTTTAAAAAATTGATGAACTGAAAATCAGAAAGAAGTGTTTGGAAGATGACATAAATGATAGTAGACTTGATAAATGATAGCTTGAAACATTTATAGTAGACTATGCTGATGAATCTGAAAGAAGTGGTAAATAATAATTAATTGCAAAATAAAACAAGTGTCGTCATGCTTTAGGAAAGCTGCAGTTTCTTAATATTAATAATGAATTGAAATCAAAGGACTTAAAATGGCAAAATTAGCATTTTCCAACAGCAATATTTTGCATATATTAATAATCAAGAAATCTGTAAATCTTTTGAATGATTAAATAAACAGAAAAGAGTTTAGAATATAGATGTGAAATGGCATAATCTTAAGGAAGATAGTTTGGAAGTAAGCAGAAGAAAAATTTAGAATTGTTTTTATTAAGTAATAGTTGAGAAAAGATCATTCAGGAAATTTTATCTAATAGTTGTATTTCTTTTGTTTAGAATATGTATATTTATTTAAAAAGGTTGTTATACACATCTTGAAATACTCTATAAATTAATGGATAGAAATCTAATGGAAGATATTTGAAAATTCTAAAATTAAGGGTTATATAATGCATAATTCATTAGTATAAAGAATACTGATTATTTAAATAAAAATATTTTGTTATATCTGTAAATTCATTGAAACTTTTTGATCAATCATTAAATATATATTTGAAACTTATATAAAAAATTATTTTCTTTAATTTTTGCAATTATCAACTTCAATTATTTACAAATATAATTGAAAAATGTTGCATATACATAATATGCATGTTTGGTTAAGAACATTTCTTAAATTAAAATGAAACTTGTGTTTATACCTCCTGGAAATTTTTGATTTGAATCCTGGAATTTGACTCTTGAGAATTTGTATGAACCTTAGTTATTTTATCTGTAATAAATTAATTTAATTTTTCTTTATAAATAATATAATCTCTTATAAATACAATTTTTAATTGTTTTAAAGAAAAAGAAATAAAGATAATTTTTATATTATGTTGGTGTTTAGTAATTTTCCACAATTTTAATTTTATTAAAAATTATAAGATACTCTAATTTCCTCCAATTTTAATTAAAAATTTATTAGTATAATTATTGTTTTTTACTCCTTTTATACTTTTAAAATTAAATAAATCAGGGAAAATGCTACTTTTTAATACATTAAATTGACATTGCAGTTTTCATACTATCAATGTATGAATAAAAACATTAGATTTTCTCCTGACTCAAAATATAATTAAGGGGGAAACTTTGCAATTATTACTTGGTCCTAGTCATTTTGTAATCCTGATAACTTTTATATTAATTTATTTGTTACAGTAGAGAGAAAATTTAAGATTCCTGTTTGATGTTGCAATGTACTCTTATATAATTTTTGCACAATTTCATTATTTATATCAATGTTTATGCATATGCACTTTCTATTTTTCTAATTGACTCTTTTTAAATAAAATTTTATTAAAAAAGCATAATTTTAAAAATAATTATATTTTTTCCCAATTTAGAAGAAATAATAAAGGTTTCTAAAGTTGATAAAAGCGTTACTTTATCTTAAATTTTTTTCCATTTGCATTTGGTGTGTTCCATTTTAAATTGCAACAGTTTTTGAATAGATAATCAGCTAATTATGAAAAAATTAAATATGATTTGTATTTGAAATAGTGTTGTATTTTTATTATTATATTGAATATTTTTTTTATCTGTTTATAAATAAAAAGGGAAGTTCTTTGTTATATTAATTTACTTATTGATCTTCCTGGCTTTTAAATTTTATATGTGTCAATTTTCTTATGAAAATTTTTATTTTATAATTTCTGAACACTTTTGCTTGTTTTTTTGTTTTTGACAAAGTTTCTATATACATTTTAAAATCTATTTATTTTTCACCAATTACTTGTATTTTTGTTTATATCAAATGCAATCATAAATTTTATAAAAGTTATTTCTTATTTCTAGCTTCTAATAGCATGCAAGATTTGAGTAATCTTATGTATAAGGCTCTTGACAAGTATTTTTGCTCTTTGTGCAAATTTTCATCAACTCGCAAGAGAGACGTATCAATTCATCTAAAATGCCACAAACCTTTCTCCTGCCATCTGTGTGGAAAAAGTTTTTCATATAAACATGTGCTAAATGCACACATAAAGAGTCACACACCCTACAAGCCTTTCTCCTGCACTGTTTGTAGAAAAAGTTTTACTTATAAACATGTGTTAAAAACACACATGAAAGTGCATACAGGTGTTAAACCATTCAGTTGTACTCTGTGCTTGAAGTGCTTTGCTCACAAGCAATCTTTAGATTATCACATGTTAATGCATAAAAGTTGCTAAATTAAGATCACAAATTCAAAATATTTATCAATTTTGTTTTATAAATAACCTTCTATTTTTAATATTTGCTCTCTTTATTTCCCCAAGTTATTGTATATTCATTAATATTTGAATTTTAAGTATAAAAATTCAATCTAATTATTTATACAAATAGTAAAAAATCCTTAAAATTACTGTTCTACAAATATTTTTGTATCATATTTTCATAAATAAAATTACTTTTGAAATATTATTGTACATTTTTGTGAAAATCTGTTTTAAACTTATTTTGAGTTGAATTGTATTCCTTAAATTATTTGATGTTGCTTGAACTTCTTTTCTAAAATTACTTATTGTGGTGTTTTAAATCCTTTTCTTTATATTAAATGGTAGACATAGCAGATCTACTGTATTTGCTTCTCCACAAAACTTTCAATGTGAAGTCCATTTTTGTTTTGCTTAAATGATGTCCATTTATTTTATAAATTTTAAATTATATACTAAGTGTTCAAAAATTGATACTAAAATAAGAATTTTATTTTCTGTGTTTGAAATATGCCAATTTTTATTTTATTTTTAGATATATAAAATATAATTCAATAAAAAATGAGTTTTGAATCCACTTTTTTAAAACTTGTTTAATTTTTCTGCTGCAGATTAATACCCTATTTCTGAAATTGTGAATTCTGTGAATGTTGTCACATATAATTTTTTTAATTTTCATATTTTAGGTGTGTTTTATTCTTTATGTGGGGATAAGTATATCTCCCCACACTTAAGTGTAACAAAGTTCTTCTGAACTAATTGTCTATTTAACAACAATTTCTCCACAAAATGAAATCTTTAATTTGAATGCATTTATGAAAATTTGTATTATTAATTTTTAGACGTTTCTAATATGATTGTTGAAGTAAAACATAATATTTGCTAAAATTTAAGCGTCTTTACCTTTTCTATTTTATAACTGAATGCTTTAACATGATTATTTTCAGTCAATTGTAATTACTTTAATGAAATTGTGTGTATATAAATTCCATTATGTATTTCATTTTTGATTCTTACATATAAACTTTCTCTATATATGAAGCTTCACTTGTTATTATTTCTGTACACTATTTTTTGCTAGTAATTAGTTCTTAGAGTGTGGTTGTTTTTCATTTTTTTCATAAATGAATATAAGTTGCTTATTTAAATTTTTAATTTCATAAGTATTTGATGAATATAATAAGGGAACAATAAGTACATTAATAAATATTTTGCACTAATGAAAATTATTAAAAATTGTATAAAAGATAGGATTAATCATCATAAATTCTAAAATGGTTTTTATTTATTTAATTTATTTTTTTTTATTGTAGATGTTTTACTATGTTTATCTGATTTATATGTTTTTCTAAAAAATGATTTTCAATATGATGCTTCATTAAAAATATTTTTTGCAATTTAATAAATGAAATTATAATAATTTTATGTAAAATTTTATATGCAGATTGAATAAGAGAAAGAAAGCTACAACATTTATATATTTCCAATAGATTTATAAATGTTTATATAATTTTTTTAATGTTTTCCCATAGGTAAGGGCTTTGTATTTATTGAAGAAGACACCAGTGATTACCAAGATCTTTTTGCATGTACATTGTGTGATTTTACTACAACTGTTCAGAATGAAGTGAATAGCCACATGAAACTGCATTCTATAACGGTGGTAGCTCCCTTTTCATGTGAAATATGCAATAGAGGTTTTAGTCGCAAGGATGCTTTAGTGAGACATTCTAAGTTGCATACTTGTGAAAAGTCGCATAAGTGTTCAGTTTGTGAAAAATCTTTTTATCGTAAAGATGTTTTAATTTGTCACATAGCCACTCATCGCAAAAAAAGGCTTAAATGATTTACTATTTAAATGAAATTAAATTTTTTCTCTTAAATTTCAATATTTTTATTTGTATTTAAATGATTATTTATTATCTAATTATTTTATTATCTACCATCATAGACATTTCTTATTTCCACAGAAATTAATCTATATTTATTAAAAGTGGTAATTTCAATTTGAACACTATCTCAATTTAAAAATATTTTACAAAAATTTTGTTTTGAATGATAAATAACTTATTTTAATTTGCTTCTTCTATATTCAAGAGATATAGAATTTTTTCAGAATTAAAAAAATATATAATTCAGAGAAAAATACAGAAAAAATTTTAACTTTTTTTTTTTTTAAATTAGTATTTTAAAAGAAATTTGTTATATTAAAATTATAATGCTGTACCATTCATAATCAAAATTATCATTCCACTATAATTACAATTTCAATAAGTATAATTTTTGAATGTTAAATATATAAAATTATACATAATTTCGGTTTGGGAAATAAGAAATAAACAAATATATTAGATAACTGCTATATTATAATATATAAAATGTGTTAAGCATGATCACATTATGATTGATAAATTTTTCCTTTTTGTAAGAGGTTCTTTAAAGTGAAATGGAAGTCAACCATATATTTTCCATGAAGTTTTTCTCCCATGTATTTTTTTATAATTTGCAATAATTAAGTTTTATAATTCATGATATTCTTCGTGAAAATTTGTTTAGCTGGCAACCAAACAATTAGCACTGTGGTCTTCAATTAAAGTGTTTAAGGGCTCAAATCCAGTGTTGATCATGAATGTTTGTAATGGTTTGGAATCTTTTTTAACCTTTGGGTCCTTATCTAATTAGACTTTGTATGCCAAAAGTGACTTGAGCAACAAACAAACCTTATGAAAACTTGAAATTTATACACTTTTTTCTGAATAATTAAAATTTAATTATTCAGAAAAAAGTGTATAAATTTTTTGCTTAATGAATGCTATTATTTTTTTTATCTATCTTTTTTAAATTAAATTCTTCAGATTTTCATTCTGAAGATTGTTCAGATTTTCCTTTTAAATTTTGTAAATAAATTGTAATTACTAATTTTTTATTGAATTTTCAGTGGAATACTGATTTTTATAGAATCGAACAGTTTGTAATATTTCAGTTAATTTTTTTATGACCAAATTTTTGCATTTTAATAAAACCCTACTAGCAGTTTATAATAATAAATAAAAACTTGGTTGAAAACAGAATATATTTTTTGATCTTATTATAAAATTGTTTGAATTTAACTTTATGATTCAGAACATTAAATGCACATAATTTCTGTTATATTTATCCAAAAATTATTTAATATGTGATTATTGACATATTATCAAGAATTTATTTCTTGATAATCTGTATGAAGCAGCATATTTCTGCTCATTTTTTTCCTGTACATTATCTGTTTTTATTACTCTCATTTTACAATAATTTTGGGAGAGGGTAGTTAAACATATGTACTGCTACTTCTGTTTTTTTACTCAGCATGTGAAATGCTTCTAATGCAAGTTAGCCTTTTCTTTTGTACTGTAAAGTTTTTGTTTTTTTTTTTTTTTTTTTTTTTTTGCGTATAGTTTGAACTTTTTCTTCTCATCTATATTTGATCACATTTGAGTTTCATTTTAAAAAATATGTTTGTATTTTTAAAATATATTTTATCAAAATTGTCAATGAGTAATTTGTTGAATTAATTAAAAAGAAAAAATTTTAAGAGCTAACTGTTATTTCGACTTAAAAAATATGCATGATTTGTATCGTGTGAAAACAATTTTAGTTTTTATCTGTATGTTAATTAGTATTTTGAAAATATTTATAACTTAATTGTTTTTGCATTTCAAAATCCTGTAATTTGTTATTTGAGTAATTTAACATGCAATTAGAATAGTGTGCATAAAAACTTGTATAAATTGTTAATAACTTTTCAAATGTTTCCTTATGTTCCACCATTTTCAGAAAAATTCAAACAAGATTCTCATTTATTGTATATATTCAAAGTGCAAAAAATCCTCAGTTTAATTCTAAATATATAACATTATAAAAACTCATTAAGTATTTTACAAGTATTAAGTCATTCATTTACCAAAACTACAGTTCAATTCTAGTTTTAAACTTGGTTCTTACTAGCTATCAAAATTGACCATCTGAATTAAGCATCTATTAATAATTTCATTAAGTCAGTTAATCAATGTTTTTATCTAGAATAACCTGCTCAACATATGTATTCTTACTGCATGCTAAGAAAACGTGATGTAGAAATAATTTTACATTGTTACTGGCGTTATGCCCTTAAAAATCTGGTAGAAAAGTTTTTTTCATGAGAATATATTAAACATTTCTTGATTTACTTATGTATTCATCATTAAATACATCATAATATATTTAAAAATAAAGAAATGAGTTTATTTTACCACTTTGGATTTCAGCCATTTGATTGAGAAATGAATATATTCCTAAATCACAATATCTAACACTCATTTTTATTCATTTTTTGGCATAAAAAGTTATTTCTGAAATACATTTTATTTATTATCTGAATCAAGATTTAGTTTTCATTCTTTCAGTTACAATTAAAAATTTTTTGATATTTTTGATTTTAGTTACAATATTTTCATCAGGCGATTAAATGTACTATAAACATATAGTTATGTGTATAATTAATTTTAGTTAATATATAATATCAAACATGCATATCTACCATATTTGTTTCCTTTCTCGTGATCTAGCTGGAAGCTGGACCACTACCTCATGAATCTTCAAAAAATCATAAACATGATGATGACTATTAAAAATCTTATTCCTATCTGAACCTGCACAGGTCAATATGTGGTATTGGGAAGGGCCTGTACAGTGTTGCAGATTTTATGTTTCTATCTTAGTTATAGGAGAGAGCTTAAGTGTTTATTTCCATTTACCATGAAGCTGTCACAGTAGTTTTAAATTAATTTTTATTGCAATTATGTTAATGATTTGATTGCTAATAAATATTCTATTGTATCTTATGTTGTGCATTTTTTCATCTTTTTTCCATTTGGAAATTGAATAATTTCAGACAAAATTTTGTTAATAACTTAGATTATAATTTTAATAAACTTTTTTTATGAAAGAGTTTCTATTGAATGCTTTCTTTAAAAAATACAAGATTTGTAACATTCAGAAACATTAAATTAACATTACTTTTCCTGGGAATTTTGTAATTAAAATTTTAAATAACTCTTAGGGAGAGGAAAGAACATTTAATAATTTGCATGCTAAGAGAAGAAAAGAGATAACATTTATTTTTTAAGTATGTAAGAGTTGAATTTGTGTTTGTGATACTTAACCTATGAATACAAATTTTTTCAAGTGTGTTAAGATTTTTCTTTCACTCACAAAACAATAAAGGATAAAAACTTACATTCAGCTTAATTTATTGATTGTCATTTTATGAATAATTATTTAAATTTAAATCTTGTGTAGTTATTAGTACAAAATATTAAATGTATTTAAGTTGTTGCCAAATCTTTTATTCAAATTAGTGTTTACTATTAATAAATCTTTGTTTCTTAATTGTTAAAAACTATTCATTCACAAAATAAACAATTCTTTCAAATCTATTTCCATCTTGTAGTAAGCTTAATAAAAATTATTGAATACTAAATGTTTTATTCTTCTGTATTTTTACAATGTTATAAATTTTTCTACAATTAAGAATATTGTATTACATGAATAAAATGTGTGTACTAATTCTTTGTCTATTTAAATATTGTTTCTGCTATCCAATTTTAAGAACTGGTTTTATGTATGTCATAAGTTATAGAATTTTAAGAATACAAATTTTGGAAAGATACTTTTACAATTCTTAAGTTTGTTAAAATGTTGTATTTGCTTCATACATTATAGAGGTTACACAAATATCATAAATTAAATTGCAGGACTTGTTCATTAAGTATCTGTTTGATTATTATAACTTAATTTTCAGTTATTAAATTTTTCTGGGTGTTATTTTGCAAAAATTTATTCAAATAAATATTTAATTATAATTTTCCGTATGTTGAACTAAAATTTTTCCTTATTTAATACTTTTGTATTTTTATCTTAACAAAATTTTGCCATTTATCAAATTATCTTTATATTTTAAAACCATAGTTTGATCAAAAATACTCAAAATTTATTTGTACCCAATGTTGATATAGCATAAAAAATGCTTTTTCCTTGAATAAGTATTTGTATACATTATTGCATTTTGTTTGACAGGTTATTTCCGTTCACAGAGAAAAACATCAAGGATTACTACAACAAACCAAGAAGAGGAAGAAGGTTTACATTTAAAAAATATTATAACCTAAAAATCTCTTTAAAAATGTCATAACATTGTTATTCCTTCCAATTTCTTAACTTCCTGTAATATTATTAATTGAAGTCTTATATTGACTTTGATGTTTTCCTCTAAATATTAAGAATGCTAAAATTATTAATTTTATCCTATTATGAAGAAAGTATAAGGTATTAACAATGTCAGCAAAAGTTATTTCTTTTTATGCAGGGTTCATGAAACTCCTGAAATTTTTACTTACCATGATGCATTTATTTTTTATTAAATATTTTAATTCTTTTTAAAGATCCAGTTCAGTTAGAACATCAAAGTACACTTTTTCATATCTTCCTTGTTGAAAATTTCGTAATCAGGATGAATTTGATTATTTATTAAAATGGCTAATGACTTTGTTAACCTTTTAAGGGATAAAATTTCCTTTATAGTTTGGCAAACTTAAAAGGTTAAAAAGTGTAAGTGTTTTCATCAGATTTTTCTTGAAATGTTACTGTATCTTCAAGCATGCCATTTTTCAAAACATAAAATTTCCTAATCCTGGTACCAAAACTTTTATTATTGTGCAGAAATGTAGAAAAGATGTCCCCTCCCCCCTCCTAAATGCATTTATTTTTATTGCTTCGAAAGTAGATCCTTTTCTGGCAGTTTATCAAATTGGTAAACCAATGTTACCATTTATTTCCTAAGATCCATTGTTAAAAAAAATAATGCAAAAGTTTTTAAAAGAATTGTTGCTGTCTGTTTCTTCATTTAAACTTAATTGCTTAAATGTAACAGATGACAGTAAAAAAATCCTATCCAGTTAGATATTGAATTTGTTACTAAAAAAAACCCTCAAAATTGTATATAAGCAAAACTTTGCAAGAAAAATAGAAGAGGAAATTTTTTAAATTGCACATCATTTTTAGTATCAATAACAAAGTTAATAGAAAAATGTCCTTTCCAATATTCTGTGGTCAGACACATTTCAGATTTAGATCTTCAAATTCTGATATGGAATGAATCAAGTAATTTTAATTAAATGCATGAACTTTTTGTACTTGTACTAATATGTCAAGAGTGTGATTCTGCTTTAAAAGAATTTCACACACATAATTTTGCAGAAGAGTTTAAATCATTACAACTCATTGTAAGATTTAGGTGTTGTAGTAATCAGAAGTTTCTTCCTATTAAATATTCAACAGATACTTTATTTTTAATTAACTTTCAATTAGACCAAATTATTCTCACTTATTTAAAGTTATGCTAATATCTAAGCAAATTGATATGTTTAAAATAACCAAATATAAAAGTCGCCCAATAAATAAGCAGTGCATATGATCTTTTCATTTGATTAATATTTAAGTATTTAATGATGATTGTATTACGTGTTTAATTATTGAAGTACTTGGATATACTACATAAGTAGAAAACCTGCAGCTGTTGAAGATCATAAATGTTGAAGTAAAAATTAACTCGGATAGGAAGATTTCTTTTACATACTCAGAAATTCAAGTATGATTTTTTGAAATTATTTGACATTTAAAGCATGAAAGTCTCAGTTTTTTTCCTCTAATATTAATTATCTTAAAATTTATTATTTTAAAATATAATATTTTTTTCAAATTCATGTATATAAAGCTGAAATGCTAATTATTGTTGATGCATAATAATAATGTAATGTTGCGTTTAACATTAAAATTTAATTACTTAAAAATGAAGTATTTAAATTCAAACAAGTAGGTTTTGTTATTTTGATAGAATAAAAATTATTAGAATAGATGAAAATAAGAACATTAATATTAATAATTAATTGCTAACTTATATGGTTATCTGTACAATTTATAGATTTTTTTCAATTATAAGGTCTTATGACCATTTTAAAATATATGCATTCATAAATTGTGAAATTATTATGAAAGTGCTTCCTCCAGTTTTATGAACATATTTGAGTAACAATCATAACATGTCATTAATATATGTAAAGAGCTTTAAGAAAGAATACAGATTTATGTTTTATTTATTAAAAAATTATCTTAATATAAATGGAGATGATTTTTTCATTTTAAAGTCAACTTTTCCATCTACTTTTAATTCAGTTTGATTTTCTCTAAAACGTCTTCTGAATAATTTAATGAATTTATAAAAATTATTTAAAATAAATATCTCTCCTTTTTTAAAAATATACTACTGGTCATTATAGTAGGAATACCATTCATCCTTATCTGTACAGTTCCAATTCCTGAAATTTAGTTTTGTTGAATAAACTTTAGCTTTATTTATCCACCTTAATATTCATAAAAGAAATTATGCATGATTGTAGATTTGTAGTAAGATTTCTCAATGAAAAAAGGAAAATTTTAAACTAATTTTTTATTAGAAATATTTTTTTAAAAAATATACTTTTCACATCACAAATTTTCAAATTTGACTTTTATAATAAATTGCAAATAATTATAAATAATGTATGAAATCTACTCCAAACATAATTCTAAATTTTTATACACACTTATATATATTTGTTTATACACACTTGTAATATTTGTATTAACTTCAACTTTGTTTCATACAAATTTAGTAAACATTTAATAACTTAAGCATTAAAAAATGATTTGCCTGAAATTTGTTAAGGAAAGTATTTTTTACTGTGCAGATATGCTGAAAAATTTTTTAGTTTTTCACAACATTTTTTGAATTTCTAGATTCCTTTTACTAAAACGAAATGCTTCACTTAAGAATGACACAATCATGATTCTTTTTATTATTTATATATTTTTATGCTGTTTTCTTTCAATAATTGTTATTGTTTTCTTTTCAATGTCAAAAACAGCTGATAAGAATTATGTCAGATTAAGTATACCACACAAGTATGCTTTATTAAAACTCTATTTTCAAATCATGTAACTTAGAGATTTTACTAATTTGGAGTATTGGCAGTTGCATGCTTAATTTGTTGTAAACTTGTAAGTATAGTTGCGCTTAGTTGATTTGTAAAGTGTTATGGCAGTGCAACAAATACTTTGGATTTACAGTATTGTGTCAAATTGCTCTGAAAACAAGCTTTCTAATTTCTGTAATGTAATTTGTTAGCAAAAGTACTTACATATTATCTCATCGAGCTTTTTTGCCATAAAAATATGTCATTGGATTTTGCCAACTTTAATAATTTTTTTTTAAATGTGTAGGAAAAGCAGAACAGCTTACTTAAATTTTTATTATGACAAATAGATAGAAACCTTATTTGTAATTTATGTAGTGCCATATCGAGTCATTAAGTGACACACATTTTCTCTCATGTATGGATAATACATTAGAACTGAAATAGGATCTACATATATGCTCTAAGGAAGAAAAAACTTTGGTCTAGTACAGTGTTTCTCATCTGGATTTACTCCAAGGACTAGTAAAATATTTTGATACGTTCTCACGAGTTTAATAATTTGATCCTTTAGCACAATTTTTTTTACATAAATCATGAAGACAAGAATAATTTTTAAAGCATGTCATAATTTACATTTTTTATTATAATACATTAGCAAAATCAAAATGTAAACAGTGTAAGTATATAATAAAATAAGCCATGTTAAAAGAAATAGAAATAAAAATTAAATAATAAAATAGCATAACCTAACCTGAGACGCATTAAACACTATGTTAGATATTCAGTGCTTAAGTAATCAGCAATACTCAAAGCAGACAGGAGGTTGACAGTACACCAGTCTGAACTGCTTATCAAACCAGTTATTGAAGTAAATTCATGTACGCTAAATGATTATTGACACAATTTAACCTATTGCTGTTGCGACTGAGATTTTCTTTTATAATTTTTTTTCGATGTTATTTAATTTCACATTGTGTTAATTTTCTAGAAATATGTTTGAATGCAAGATAAAGAGAATAATAAGATCTGCGATTCACTCTACATTAAATTTTTTGTCATTCAGAATTAAGGAATCGGTAAGATTTAAAATAAATACCTACCAAATCTGATGAGAAAAAGTAAGAATTCATTTACTTTTGAGGCTCCAATTTTATTAATCTATTGACCTGGTAAAACTAGAAAAATATCAAAGTTTTTGTTCAAATTAAAATTAGGAGGCATCTTAATATAAACTTTTTAATAAATCTGACTTTGCAGAAAAATTAGCATTCGTAATACATTCAGGCTAAAGGTACATTATTTTTTATTAGAAATATTTTGTTTAGTCATTTTAACTTTAAAGATAAAGGTTTACAAGTGCTTAGTTCAGATATTATGAATGAAAAAATTTATAAATTTGACATAGTTGAGTTGAATGTAAGATAAATATTAGCTGTTAAATGCTTCCAAAATGTGCAAGATAAACAAGAATGTTTTTGCGTTACCCTTGAATGAAGAGAGAATAAGTATGCAAATTAGTGAATATTATGGTTGAGACTCCAATCATTAGAGACAAGGAATATTAGTCTTGCGTTATAAAAGCAAATCCTCCATGCACATTCATCAATTGGTAACTTGTACAGTAGCCATGGACTTTTAGAAGGAATCTGTTTGGTGTTGTTTGTTTTATGACTTCATAGTAAGCTTATCAGCTGCTTCTTCATCATTTGGAAATAGTGTTGTGAACGGCTGTACAGCAAGGCATTGGTTTCACAAATTCAGGTCGGGAGATTTGCGCCGAACTGGTAGCCTAATGGTTAGCGCTCTTGCCTTCGGTTCAACAGTTCGTGGGTTTGAATCCCACCTCGGGCATGGATGTTTGTAGTGGTTCGGAACCCACTTTCTGATTAGCCCTCGTGTGCAAAAAATTACCTTTGAGCGACCAACAAACGGGAGATTTGCCCTCTGTGATGAAGCTTGCCACAGACCACATTAACAACCATAGGTCTTGAATGACATAGCCCTGCAGGCAGCCATTGATAAGGACAATATTCAAATGTGTGGTGAATTTGCAATAAAATTTCACATTTCTGGTGAAATGTTAAACTTTATCTACACCACTTAGTAAGACATACATGCTGAGCAAGTGGGTTCCTCTTATGCTGTTGGAAATCCATAAGCTACTATGAGGGGCAACCTATTTATCATTGCTTTCTCACCACCCTAGCATATCCATATTCAATCTGGTGCTGGCCAATGACAATTCAATCATTGGTTGAGTCCAAACATTGGTTGTCACCTGGATACTGTGCTGCAATGTGCAAGACCTCCTATGCACTTACACAAGATTTGCATTATGTCAGGTGGTTTAGTCATCAAGTGGTCCACTTATAAGCTGCTACAAACAGTCATTGTGGACTTGTACTCACAGCATTTGGAATGTATGCAATAGAAGGAGCCAGTATATGTTAATTGCAAGGGTGTATTGTTCTTGGCTGATTACGTGAGGCCTCATGTTGCATGATGGCCAAGAATACCAAACAGCAACTTGGTTGGTTGACTTTGTGTCATCCTCTTTACTCACCTGACTTGTACCATTCTCTGAACAACCATTTTCATGGAAAATCCTTCACCAATGAAGCAGATTTGTGCCAGGCACTCCTGGACTTCTTAGCATCCAAAACCCATGAGTTTTAATGCAAGACGCAATTGGAGACATTGGCAGAAGGTGCTGGATATCGATCGTAATTACTTCGAAAAGTAACAATAGGCTACAGTTTCTGTAGGTCATGTTCTTTTGGGTCATCTTCTTAAAATTAGGTTTGTTTGTCACCTCTGCTTTTATCAGCATTTTGTACTGTTAACTCCAAACCCAATGTTTCCTAGTTCCATTTGCTCGGGTTATCCACTTTATTAATGAAGTCCAATAACCTTTAATGGAGTCTAGGTGTAGCTCTTTAGTATGGATGATGCCTAAAGAAGTTAATCTAGGGAGGGCAAGGGCTTCGCATTCGTAAATGATATGCTTGGCTGTTTCTTCTTGCATATGACATTTCCTGCAGATAGGGTCTTGCTGAAACAGTCCCACTTTATGGAGGTGTTTTCTGAAATAGTAGTACCCAGTTATGAAGCCTACAATTAAATGTATCTTCTGCCTAGAGCATCTTAGAATTTCAAAGGTAATCCTCGCTGATGATCCACAGATCATGCTTTTAGTGTGGGTTTGACCAGGAGTGTTCAGCCACTTCATACATCTTCTGTTTTTCCCATCTAAGAACATTGTTTCTTGCTGTCTTCAAATTGATCCCACAAAAAAGTTCTGCGCTGATGGGAACAAAAGGCTATCTTTTTTTAGCAAGTTCATCAGCCCTTTCATTACCTTCGATACCTTTGTGCCCTGGCACCAATACAAGAATCACCTTGTTTCTAGTTGCCAGTTCTGTAAGAAGGTTTCTACATTCCAAAATCATTTTAGTTTGATTTCAAAAGAATTGAGTGCTTTTAAAGCAGCTTGACTATCACTAAAAATTAAAATCTGCTTACCATGGTAGCTCTTCCTCTTATTTCGTTGCAGACAGTGGATAATGGTCAAATCTTCTGCCTGGAAGACCATAGTGTATCGCCCAAGGCTTACAGATAAGCTGGTTCTTTGTGACACACCACATACTCCCAGTCCTGAGAGGCTGTTATTCAGTGATCCATCTGTGTACCAGATTAGATCTCCTGTTTTAGTTTTGAAAATGTCCCATTCGTCTCTAGTTGGAAAAACTATTTCAAATGTCCTTTCAAACATGTAGGACTTTTCCCTGATGTCCGAGGGCATCAGGAAAGTAGGATCTTGAATTTTCCTGGTAATAGCCCTGTGCCCTTTGGCAACAGGCTGGTTGTACCATTGGTTTTGTAACTTCATTCTGTATGCAGTCATTCTGGCATTGCTGCAGATGAAGATATCTAAGGAAGTCAGATCCAACATAACTTCCAATGCTCTGATTCTGGTCAGAGTGTTAGTCATGCTAGCAATAGCTTCCTGACTCTCACTAGAAGATGGTTTGGAGGTCATTTCTACCTTCTGTGAGGGATTCATTACTGCTCCTTCACTAGATTGTCTCTGGGTTCCCTTGTCTTTTTCAATAAGGTCTACTTCAGAGGATTCATATGCAAATGCAGAAAGATTTGTTAGTTCTTTTGTTTTTTCAGCCATAAGATAACAATTAATAGGCTCAGGTAATACAACATTCCACCCAGCATTGCCTGAGTTATTGGGCAAGGCAAAAAAGCTCTAGAAGTTTGCCAGGCAACTAGAGGCTCTGTTAAGATACCATTACCGCTGTGCCAAATAGCCCTAGGAATGGAACCTGCCGACGCGCCTGGTAGCTGCTCAGATCCCAGGTTTTGGGTCATTAAAAATGCAAAAATTTTCTTGTTTATCTTGTATAAGATATTATTCTGCAAACTGCTTTGAAAGTATTGATTTTATTTTGGAATTTTTTTAAAAAAATACAATGTTACTTAATTCTGTATTACAGATTAATGCATTATAGAATTCAATACATTTGAATAAAAGATTTCAAAACAAAAATTTTAGTCTTAAAATTTTAATAAAATAACCACATTATGATTACTTTTTACTTCCAAATGTTGAAAATCAGGATCATTAATTTAAGAAATAGTTTATTTATACATCTATAATTAATATGTAATATCTTAAATATGCTACCTTATTTATCTTTTTCTGTATGTAATCGTTGCATATCTTATTCTGTATGTAATCATTGCATATCTTATTTCTTTGGTAAGATTTTATTATTTCTGTTCCATAAGATTTGATTTGGGAAATTTTAATCCTGACAGTCATTTAACTAAAGATAATGCTTTAATCAAAGACTTCAATTTCATAGTGTGACTTAAAATAGTTTGGATTTGTTCTTAATCTATATATAAATGTATGTGAAAAATATGTATTTATATCTTTGTCCTTAGTGTTGACTTAAATTTGTTTAAAAATATTGGATAGTGTGTATTCAAATTTTATTGTTTTGTTACACCACTTTCTTAAGTTCTTTTATTAATGATAATTCAATATATGCAATATAATTAATCAGAAGAAAATCCATCATGAAGTATGCTTTTTTGTTTTTATATGATGTATGTAAAATGGAATATATATTTTATTATAACATACATAACAAATGTTAATATTGTATTGAAACCAGCAAATCATATAAAACAAAATTAGAATAAATTTATGTTGGAAATATATTGAATATAACCAGTTCATAACGATAAAGATGTTTACCACATAATTACATTTTAAAAAATGGGAGTGAGCCAATTATGTAAAATATTTCAATTCTGTTAAAGTTCAAGATATTCTTTAATTTAAAATATTTTTTGATAACTTAATAACAAAGAAATGGAAAATTTAAACTGTTAAATAAATACTGGTTATTAATGGACTAAAACTTGAAAATAATAATGGCTTCACTCAGGTCACCATTTAGAATTCAGAGACTGGTGTCATATTTATTTTTTGTTTTAAAACGTCTATCTGCAGATGTTTTATGTTTTTTCATTTTTAATAACATTAAAATATGCCCTTTCCTCAAAATATGAGGTACATAATACTGCAGGTGACACTGCTATAAGTTTTTATTGTCAAACTGCTTTTAATAACAGAAAATTTCCCATTGTTTTTATATTTAAAATTTGTAAGAATGTTTATAATATATAAATTTTATATAAATTTTCTTTATTATATTATGAAATATGTTAAAGATTAATATTGCTTATTACTTGACTTATTTTACTATTAATTTATATATACATATTTCACCTAAAAATTTTAAAATATCCTTTTGTACAGTAATTATGATAAGTCTGTTGTAAATCATTACAAAACCATAGATCATGATAGTTTTCTATTTTATCTATAATTTAATTTTGAAATAAAGTACAGCAGTTTTTTTTTTTTTTTTAAGAAATATGAAATTTGGTTAATTTTTGCACTTTCTTTAAAAATTAGCTGTTTTATTGTAAAGGAATTTTTCTTTGTTTATTTAGTATAATAGCTGTTTGTGGGTGTATTTAATTTCGATTTAATTACATATTTTAGTTAATAAATTTTCATACTTTTGAATTTATGCATTCAAATGTTTTGCCATGTCCTAAAAAAAACTTTTTATGTGCACAGATATACCACTTATTAATAACAGATATCGTTGTCCCAGTTGCAGTTACTCATCTCCATGGCGAAGCAATATTAGAAGACATTTCAGGAAAAGAGCTTGTAAATATTGACATATTTGTATTTTTGACTCATTTATTTTAAATTTCCAATTTATTTTAATCTTATATTATGCATACTGAAACTTTTTTTTTTTCTTTTTCTTTTTTTTTTTTTTTTGCATCTTTTGAGTTTATTATTTGTATTTTGGTTTCCAAATGAAATGTAAACTCATTTTTATTGAAGAAGATATTTTTATTATCTCTATTTAAAGAAGTATATTAATTGCAATTAAATTAATCATTTTACCAGACATTGTTTTGTTATTATAAGTAAATTCGAGACAGATTTTTTAATATTATGAATGTAAAAATACTGAAATTTTGTTTATTATTTTAATGTTAGAACTAATGATTAAAACTAAATATTATCTACTTATTTTGTGGTTTTACTGTAAAATTAATTCATATAAAAATAATGCTGTCTATCATTTGTTATATTATTTTTGTCAAATCTAATACAATGAAATTGTAAGAAATTTTTTGCAAAAAGAAATTCCTAAATTTTTCGTAAAACATTTTAAGAATTTTTGTCAAATGAAATATAACTGTATGCTAATATTTTTTGTTTAATTAACATTAATATTTTTTCTAAATTTATATTTTAGGGTTTTCTATTTTAAATTATTCAAAATTTTGTCTTCTGTATTTTCAGAAAAGTTTTGAGTCTAATCTTTTTAGTTTAAAAAATAAATTATCTTTTCGCAGTAAAAATTTAAGTTTTTTAAAAAAAATTTTATTTTATAAAACAAATAAGTTGTAAAACTGCCTGGAACGGTCAATAGGTATAATCTGAAACTTTCTATCTTGGCAGTGTTTGAAATGGCACCCCTGCAATATATTCATCAGAATTCTGATTTTACCATCTTTAATTTTAAAAACAGGCTCAATTTTTTTTTTCGTATCTCCTATTTTTCCCTGAATAAAATGTTTTTTATTATTATAAGAGGTTCTGTTTTTAATTTTGTTTCTATTTCAGTTAGATTCCTACTTTAGAAAACAATATAGTATATGAGGGGTGCATTTTGGTTCCAATTTGAGCAAACACAGTTTGTTTATTGTTTAGTCTTTTCCTACAAATAAATAAAATCCTATAGTATCATACAATAAATATTCCAAATTTAGAGTGCTGGCATTATCGATTTTCACTTCACAAGAGTGGTAGTTGGCTCTACTGTAGAATCAAACCCAAACATCTTTCTCCTTAAACAAATTACATATAAAAACTGTTTTCTCAATTAAAGAGATGCCTGATCCTGTATCAATTAAACAGTGTACTGGATTTTCAGAATTACTTACTTTAAAATTTTTATATGTAGAAGAAAAAAGCAGAAGGATTCATTCATATGCGAAAAATACCATTGAGGGACAAACAAACCATGCATTTTTAAGGATTCTCAGTATTAACCATCTGCTATATCTGTTTTTCAACAGTTGTCCTAGGAGTGTCCAAATTAACCACCTCTACAAATTAAAACTTTTTTTAACCTATTATTAGAAATATATACTCTTCATTGTTACAATTAAAACATTTAATTCTACTTTTAACAATTTGTCAACTTAAAACTGTATTTTTCTTTTCTTTCAAATGAAAATTAAACTCGTTTTTTAGAAATTTTTAAATTTGCAATTTTCTATATTTCATTTTTTCAATAAATTTCACTTTTCTTTCTTCTTTTTTTTTTTTTTTTCATGATTTTATTCCTACATTCTCATAAATCTAATTCCTCAGCTAATTTTTGTCTATTAAATACATATATGAAAGGATTATGAAAGATGGAGAACTTTTAAGTGTACTGTTAATTTCTTTTTGAATCGATCTGTACCACTATAATTTTGCAATTCTTGTGCAAAACCTTTCCATGTATTTTTTAACTAAATCATAAAAATTCTGGCAAAATCCTTCTGAACATAATCTGAATCTTTACTAGAGTTCTTTAATGTGATTGTAATTATTTGCTTTATTATCTAGTTCACATGCAAAATGCTGGATTACTTCATATTGTAAAAATAATGGAAAAGCAGTGAGTTTCATGTAAATTTATCTATCATGTTTCATCATTTAAATAGTATGAAATAAAATTTCATGTTGTCTGGAGTTGCGTCAGGAGCAAGAATTGTGCTTCTTGTGAGAATTAAAGTCATTGATGTTAAAAGCATTTTCCAAATAAATTTTCCTTGCTCAAATTCTCAAAATGCATTTTCCTTTAGTAAATGCAATTTTTCTATCCTTACGATAGAGATAGATAGCTTTTATATAATTATTATTATTACAACACAAATTGTTACTTCTTAATTTTGAGCTAAGCTGCCTTCAATAATACCTTCTAACAAAATGTTAATATCTTTATCTTAATTTTATTTTGTTGTTGCTAATCTCCACCTAAAAAATGTATTCATCCTAAAAAGTCATTGACAAAAAAATTATCAAATCTAATAGGTCATTGCAGGGCTAACCTTGACATCTAAGAATGTGTCGAAAAATTATGTTTCGTAATTTTAGAATGAATAACAGCGCTTTTTAATTCTATTACATTACTGTCTTGAATAGTCTCATTTAATTCATTGACTAAAATAATTATACCTCCATCTCATTTTAAAGCATGCAATTAAGAAATCAAAAACTAAAATGAAAATAAGTCACTCACTTGTAAAATTTTATTTAAATCTAATGTTTTTGGGTTTTTAACTTTCAGTGGTTATAAAAATACTTTCACCATAAATTTTCTTAATTTTATACATACAGGATTAACCCTTAATTATCTAGCAACTTTTAACACATTTGTATTATTAACATAGGGTAAGAGGATATTATTTTAATTTGTGTTTGATCATATCAAATTCAGAATTTATTTTCATAAAAAGAACTAAGTATCTTATCAAAGGGTTAAAAGTTCTGCTTCTGAAATGTTAACTATGTGTGTTCACTTCAAATAAAGTCTAGTCAATTTAATTATTGTGATACATAGCTATGTCAGAGCAACTTAATAAGACTGCAGGAAATAATGAATAGCAAGTAACTAATTTATTGATAACTAACACTTAGTAACTGCATGAACAATTCTAAAGATCGCAAATTGTGATGTAACTAAATTTTAAATGATATTATATTTAAATGCTATTGTAATCACTGTAGAATGTTTTCATAACTTCATAAAATAAGTTTCAAAATATCTGAAAATTGTAGAATGATTTATTTGCCCATAGTGAATAATAAAAATTGCGATGTATTTTTAATTTTCAATTGTTAATGCTAAAAAGAAAAGCATATATGATGTGTTTATTATTGATATAGTTTTTTATTAATCAACACAAAATATAAATGTTTGACATCAGACATCTTTTTCTACATATCCTTTCTCATGTTAATTTATTAAAATGTCAAATTAATGTTGAAAATGGCAATTATGAAAATAGCTTCAAATATTTTCTTAACAGTTGTAAGTATATTCATTTAGAATTGAAAAGAATTATTTCTAATATTCGATTTTATTGTTTTGTGATGACAATCCCAATAACTTTAATTTTCAAATAATAATGTTGGCAAAAGCATTTTTTATAGATATCCTTAAGTGTATAGTTTTCTATTTTAAAAATTTTATTGTCCATCTTCTCGCTCATTGCTCAGGTGGATTTGATAGAGAAAGAAGATATCTGTGTTCCTTTTGCCAGTATTCATCCAAGAGTAAACCTGAAGTTTTGAGGCATATTCGCAAACATTCTGATTTCCGACCACATAGATGTAATACTTGTGGCAAAAGATTTTCTCGTCTTGACAATTTGAAGAATCATATTGCCAAATTGCATGACATTATTACGTAAGTATATTTTTCTTTTCATTATGTGTTCCAAAAAATAATTTTATACAGTTTATTAACTATAATTCATAAGTACTGTTATTTTTAATATTTTCCATAATAGTTTGAAAAATTGCATAAGTAATTATGAATTGAAGATAAATATTGCAACAATAAAAAGAATTTTATTGCATTTATTCTTTAAATTATTTAAACAAAGTTAACTTCCCAACCTTTTTTATAATTTATGTTAATATTTCATTTTTAAAGCTTTAAAAATCTTATCAATTTAATATGTAATAATTGGTATGTATTTGAAGGTTTCATGGAAAGATTTTTGGCTTGTGAAAAAAGTAGAATTAATCATATTTATGTTAGACAGAAACATACAGATTACATTCAAATTTCATAAAAAAAAAATAAAATAAAAATAATAAAGCATAGAAAGTTTGATATTTCAGCCAGGGAGAGCATCAATTGACACAGCCAATGGCATAGAAAATTGGTTTGAAACAAATAATGTTTGGGTTTTGCCAGGGTCTGCAGAAACTCAGTAATTGCTCTGCTATTTTACACCAGGAACAAACGATAAGAATCTTCGGTCGAACTTCGCAACTCTTTGAATTTTGTTTGAGACAATTTTTATCAAACTGAAATTCAAGATTTATGATTCAATTCCAAATAGTGCTTGAAGTAATTAAAGCAAATGGCAGAAGAATTCCTTATTAATAAGACTCCTTATTTAGAAGTGTCCTTCTACTTCTTTCACACAGTATGATGTGGTTAAAACTAACTTTTAATTGTAATTAACAAGAACTTTTTTTATTTCATGTTACATATGTATTTGCTAGGTTATATTTATTAATTACTAGTAAGTTGTTAAATTTTAGAGTGATATGAAATATTTAGTGGTATGTGTATCTATTTTTGAATATAAAATTAGCCAGAACCATTGTTTCACATAATTTAAAGATTATTAATTACTTAACATTCATAAAAGTTGTATAAAATAAACTGTAGAACATTTTTTTAAAAATATTTATTTTTATTATTTTATACAAAGTTCTATTAACTTTAAAAAATATCCTAATCCATAAAAGAAAGTCATATTTTTATAAATAAGATAGACAATCAAAAAAATGTTTATATTATATAAAGAATCAACCATTGGAACGAATTAAATGTTTATCATAGAGAATTTATTCAATGAATAAATGTACATGATTTATTTTTCCCTTATTTATGAGTTTCTCTTTTATGTTAGTAATCTTAGTTTCTCTAATCTTGAGAACTTGTAGAAATCAAGGATTATTTACAAGGCTTTAGAAATTTTCATTTTAAGCTGACTCCATTAAAATATGAATAACTCATAGGCATATTTAATTTTTTTTAGATACTAGTCCTTTTTTTTTTTTTTTTTTTTTTTTTTTTTTTTTTTTTAGAAAATTGTAATCAATCCATTTGTTATTTAGTCCAATTTTTAGTCATTTCAAAGCTATGACAATTATATCATAGCTTTGAAACAGACTTTAATAAACATATTTTGACTACAAAATGTGTGTGTATAAATATTTTTTGAATAATAAAATGTTCTGATCATGTGATATTAAGAATTTTATGGTTGTATAGTAAAATGTGCAAAATCACAGAACTGTCAAATTAATCTAAAAATTATGAAACCCTAATTATATTCAGTTAACAATCCTAAGGCTTGTGCAGTTCATAAAACTAAGTCTAAGTGTAAAATGGCATAGAGTTCTTTAAATTTATAGTCATTTCCAATTATTTATAATTTGATTCAATCTCTGATGACAATTGAACAATTGATTTATATTAGTAAAAATTAAATAGGGATTATTGAAAGTAACTATATCATTTTAAAAATGTATTATTTTCCTAACTGTGTTTGTATTTGGAAAAAGCAATCTACCACAGATAATTTCAAAATTTGGAAATTTTGTAAAAAATTTTACCTGATTAAAATTTTTTAATAAGTTAAACTGTGTTTTCATATTGAATCTTTTATTAAGTGAATTACAATTGTGATATGATTGTAATGTGGGAGTTTCATTTAAAAACAAAATTTACATTATTTACTTAACAATTGTCTTCATCTCAATTATAATAAAGAGATTATTAAAGTTTGCAAAATGTTTTTAATTTTCTGGTTTTCCATGCATTTTAATTTCAAAGGAAAAAATTGCTTTCTTTTCAATTATAATGAAGCAAAAAAATTAGATAATTTATTCATAATGACTATTTAAATTCAGATCAGTAAAAAAAATATTTTCTAATAAAAAAGTTTTTTTTTATAGTTAAATTGGAACCACTAATAATCTTTTACAGAAATGTAATAAAACAAATCATTGAATAGTTTTTTATTTATTTATTTATTTATTTGTTTAGTGTGTCTATAGCAGTGCTCTGTAAATCTTTAGCGTCTTTAGGAATCGAACTCAGCTCTTCCATATGGAAACCTGTACCCTATCTACTAGACTACAATGGCCATCTATAAAATTTGTTTTATAAATGACTGTTGATAAAAACTATAGAAAAAAATACAATGTGAATTAATTATAATATGAAAATATTACTATTAAGAGAGGAAAAACAGCGATTTATTTTAATACTTAAAATGGTAGAAATATATTTTTGAAAATGCCTCAAACTTTTACAGAAAACTGCATTCAAATATATGTGAATTTAAAAGGAATTTACTTTCATAAATTCTTCTTTAATGTGTTAAAGATTTTTTGAATAATATAGTTTTCTGAATTTTTCCTGTTATACTAATAGCTCTAATTATATATTTTATAATTATTAAATGGAAAAAAAAAATGGATTAGCTGTAGAGAAGATAGATGCCTTCATAGAAGTTGATCATAGAAGCTATTTTTGGTGGCCTTACAGAAAAATTTAGTGTCATTAAAAATCTAGAAAATTAATTTTATTTTGAGAAGAAAAATTTTTTTAATGTCTGAATTTGATAAAATACAGTCTTGATTTTTAAGTATGTGCCACACTCCTCCCATCTATATTAATTTTGTTTTCTTCTATTTTAACCAAATGGTTAGTGTTTTGCCTTCAATCCAATGTGTCTGAGCAGATACCTAGGTGAATAATACTCTAGCTTTCCTTTACTGTTAAAAACACTTAACTGTTAAAACTGTTAAAAACACATTTTTAACAGTTTTTCCCTGTTTATTGTGGCTCAAACTGCACTTTTTAAACTAAAAATCCTGGTTAGCCCGCATGTAAAGATAATGGCTTTTTTAGTCTCATTTAATTAGTCTAATTAATGTTAGATGACTGGTATCATGTAAAGAAAACCAATTAATGAAATGCATCGATTAATTTTTCTCTTTTGCACCTAAAGAAAAAACAGCATTGGAAATTAACATAATGCTGTATAATGTGTTAATGAGACTAGTATTAAGTATATCAAATATTTTATCAAGAAAGATAGAAAACATCTTGCACTCAAGAAAACAAATTATTTAAACTGTAAAGTGCTTTCATTAATATTTCGTTAAAAAAGTATCTATTTATAAGATTTCCTCATTTGACAATATAAGTTTGGTTTTTCTAAAATGGACTGATATATTTTATTGAAAAATTGTTAGATTACATCATTTAATTTAATATATCTAAATTTTACTAGAATAACATGTGTATTGTCTTATTCTGTTTAATAGTATTGTTTTTCTTATAAGTTTTTTGTTTTGTTTAAAGTATAGTCTAACTATAAGTTTTTTTTTTTTTTTTTTTTTTTTTTTTTAAATTTGTGTAGTTTTAATATTTTAATTGTATTTATAATCGTTACATTCTCACACATTATTTTTGTTTTTAGAATTCCATCAAGAAAGTTGGATTTCTGAGATTTCTTTTTCAGTTCTGATAGTGGAAGAAACTAATGCAATAAATCATATGATGATCACAAAGTTATAAAGTTTATTTTGTGTTAATTGTTATTAAAAATATCTGTCACTATGATCGCTTTGTGTCTAACCACAGTTTTGCAGGAATGAAATATTAACTACCATTTACCTACTAACACTTTTAAAGTGTTGATGCTGTATAAAGTATTTTTGTAATTTTTCAATTCCTTATGTACGCAATTTAGATTTTGAATAAATTAGCAATAAAAAAAATTGTTGCTTTTTTCCTTTGTCATAAAAACACATTTTTGTGATTAGATTTCTAAAACTGATATTAAATTTCTTGGATTTGAATCTGCTAAGCTATGTTACATGTTTAGTTGAGCTAATATTCAAATAATTAATGCCATGAATGTCAGAATCTTTGCTTTTAAACCAATGTGAACATTTTAACAATTCCCCCGACTGATTATAATCAGGAAGCTAAATATCACATTTAAGAATGTAGAATGTATGAATTTTTAGAATTATTTTTTAAATGTATGCTTTTGTTGAACTGTGTTACACTTTTCATAGAGAGAGTAGAAAGTAATTCTGCTATTAATGAAATTTCAGTTACTACATAACTTTTTTTTTAATACTATCCATTTTTGTATTATTTATGAAGATTTTGACTGGAAAAAAACTAAATAAAAATGTCATTGAAGTTATTTAAAGAAATTCCTGTACCTATATTTGATTGAATCCTGATTAGCAAACACTTAGAGCAAAATTAAAATCTACATTTTTGAAAGAAAATTTCTATTGCTAATAACTTTTTATTTAACATTTTTCCCCAATACAAATGGGATCTTATTTCAAATTAATTATCTTTGTTACATTTTGCCAAAGAAATAAGTAAAAAGAATATAATTCACTTAAAAATGTTTTTTTCCTAGTCTGATAACTTAAGATTTCATTCAAAAGAGCTGCTTCTAGTTTCCTATATTTTAATAGACGAATGAAAATTTTAAAGTACTTTAGGTTCTGATTCATAGGTGAAACATTTATGCAAGTTAAAATGATATATTACATTGAAATGGAAAATTATGCATTTCATCTATTGAAATTTTACTAAGTTTTCATCAGATCTCTGAAAGTTTTTCAGTAAATTCTTAAAAGGTGAGGTAAAATTAATGGAAATAGCATTTAAAATTGGTGCATAAAATCACATTTGACTCATTAAAATGAGCATAAGACCTTATTTGTATTAAATTGCATTACTGTTGTATTAAAATTACATTAATGTTGAAAAATAAAATTCATTTTATTGTCTACAACAGAATCAATGATTTTAAAAATATCAGTCATTGCTTAGTTTTTTATTTTAAATTGTTTTTGTGATAGACATTTAAAACCAACGAACTCATCACTAAGCTTTCTTTTTTCGCTTAGTTCTTTGTGGTACAAAAAATTTCTAAAAGAAATTAAAATTAAGTAATTCATATGTGAAATTTCATTTGTCAATAATTTTTGACTACAAAATGATTAAATCTCATTTTGATATAAGTTTTTATTAAAAGCCATCTAGCAAACATACATAATTTATGTATTTACATATTATGTCACTTTCTGACTCACTAAATTAGATTTTTTCATATTGTTAACAAAGTAATTCAAATGTTGGATGATTTATTTGCATGTCTTCATAATGAAACACAGCATATGAAATAAAAGAAACTATTATCCTGCAAGGAAAAGCAATTGTAACTAGAAATTAGTGAATACCTAAGCAAATATATAGAGTGGTGGCAGCTTTCAATAATCAAATCTGAGTAATGTCACTCTAACAAAAGTAGTAAATGTCAAAAGTAAGTAATGTCACTCCAACAAAAATTATATAACAGCAGCATTGAATGACTTAGTTTCTCTATCATAACAGTTCACTTTTGAAAATATATCGACCGATATTGTAAAATGTTTAAATTCAATTTATATATTTATTATGAATATATTATAAATGATTGAAAAGAACTCTTAGAATTTACTATAATTATTTTAAATTTGGAATTAAGCTTTAAAGTTCCCTATATTATAAAATTACATTCAATTTGTGTTTTATTGGTGCATAACCATTGGTAATTATTAACCAAAACAATAAACATTTTTATTGAAATTGATTATAAATTTAAAAGACATAATAAATTAATCAGTTATTTGTAGGATATAGTTTTACTTAAAAATAACTCTTTCACATCACTACATGAGATATTTGATGTTCATTAACTATCTTAAAGATTATTTTTGTGAAATCGTGCACCTAATATTTTTAGATGTGTCTTGTAATATTTTCTTAATTTAAATATTTATTTTATATTTAAAATTATTGTACATAAATGTATGTTATATTTTTTATATTTAAAAGAATAGATTCAATTAAAACGCTTACCTTAAAATTTTCATAGCAAAAAACTTCATGAATTACTGATGCCATATTTACTACTAAATTAAAAGAAAATTAATCAGCTGAATAGAATGGTCTCTGTGATTCATAAAACCGTTAATATTTTAATGCTAATTCTCTTAATTAAAATATTCACTGTGTTGTCTCGCTCTATTTGTATTGTGTTATAAACATGTTGTCGAATTCTATTCTGAATGTAACTCAAAAGTTTTGTAAAAGAAAAATATCACTTTTTAATTACTATTATTCATTTTGTATATTTATTTAGGACCTTTTAGACTTAATTATATTGTTTCCTTAGTCAACATTTACACGAACAAAAATTTATGATGAAATCTTGTCTTTAATAAATGTATTTATTGAGGATTTTATGTGATACTTTAAGAGTATATTGCTGATAGCATTTTGAATATTTTCTATTCAAAATGCTATCAGCAAAAAATACAAATGTTAGTAAATTTCATAAACTTTTCATTTATGAAAGATTTTAATTGTCAATATAAAAATTTAGTTTCACAATAATTCTTCAAAAACTTAACTTAGTTCTGCTTTTCTATGTTCTAAATTGGAAAGCTAAACTTGATAGGTTTTTTTTTTTTTTTTTTTTTTTTTGAAAATTATCAAGTTTGATTTTTTAGCTTGAAGCTTTTATCAATAGTTCACAGATTTAACCAAAATAATTAAAATAAAAATTCAAGTAGTCTCTCATCCACCAAATATTTCTTTAAAATTCAAATGTTGATATAGAGATTATATTTAATAATTAATTTATATAATGGTTAAAATGTACTAGAGAATTTCATTGATGCATAAAAATAGTATAGCATATATAATTCAGATAATAATTTTTTAATATTTAAAATAGAATTAATCCTTGTTTTATATAGATACACAATGTTATGATAATACCACTCAATTTAAGAAAATTAAATCATTAATTATGATTATGTGCCGAAAGTCTGCACGTTTTAAATTGTTAAAATAAATCACTCAGAACAATAAACTACTATTAACAGTATGTAATAAAAATTTTTAATTTTTATAAAACTATGTATGCTTCGTTAATAATTCAAAAGCAATAAATAATTTTATTTTATAATTGCAGTCTTTTTATAGCTATTTTCATTTATCAAAAAAAGTATCCATAAATTAATCTTATTTCATTGAAGTTTTAATTAACAATTTTTCTTCATTTCCCCTTCATCTGAATAAGATTAAAACAAATATTAAAATACAAGCGTTATAATAATTTTAAAAAAAATAATAGGCTTAATAAGGAAACAATTGAATTTTCTAAAGTGCATCAATTTTTTTATGTATTTATAAAATTATGTTGTGTTTTTAATTTTTAAGAATTTCAGTTTTCCTCCACTAATTCTATTGGTGAATTAGTCAAATTAATGGCTGAAAATTAATCTTTAAATATTTCAATAGAAAATATGTCTAAAGTTTTTCTGTACTTTCGGCATTTAATCTATTAAACAAGAGCTATTTTTTGTTTGCTTACATATTAATTATTATATTTTTTGAAGAAATAATTTAGGGAAAGTGTAATGTTACAAATTTATAAATAATTATTGTATATGTCTTAAAATATCTCAGACAGATCGGAAATACTCACATTTTGGTCAAAAATTGCGGTATTTAGACGTGTTATACGCTAAAAGCGGGTTTTCTATTAATTTGGTGACTTAGCGATGTTTGGGCGAGAAAACTTAGCGACAGTTGGCGATATTTTTGGTGACTTGGCGAGAAATAGATACTTTTGGAAACTTCCATCACCTAAGCTCTAGGACCAATATTTAGCGAGATAGCCTAGAAGCTTCCAGAACCTTGGCGAAATTGGTAGATGTCAGGTATAAATACCGCAGCCCGACATAGAAGAAGTTTAGTTTTTGTGAAGACAGTCAGTGAGTGTAGACGATTAGTCTTGACTGCTAGTCTAGAGAAGCTGTTCTCTGTCTGAGGTATTTGAGACCTGTGATTGGAAGCTGTTACTTATTGTATTTGACGAATTGTAGCTGTATTAATTGTGATTGCTACAGCTGGTATTTCTAGTGGAATTTTTACGAATAAAAGTCTTGTGTTCATTCAGTGGTTGCTTTCTTCAACTCTCAATCCACACGAACCCCGAAGCTCAGTACAGTAAATAGCTTTGTATTTTGTAAACTAATATATTACTACAAATAACAAAAATGAAAAGTTTAAATTTAATTATAGTTAGAAATTGATGTGGAATGATTTAATGAAAGTTATTTCTTCATATTACGCAGGATAATTAAATAATAAAATTAATAAAAATATTCATTAGTTTCTCTCAAAACATGCTGTTGATGCAGAGATTATTCACCATTTTAAGTAAAATCTATATTTCTTAGTAAATTTTGAAAAACATTTTGTTATTGATGATTTTTTTAATTCAAAAAATAGTTAAGGTTGAAAATATATACATTAATGACTTACTTTATTTAGATAGAATTAAACTTAGTAACTTTTGTAAAAAGGATTTCTAATATTCTTTACATTTAGATTTTTAAAATTATTGTGATTTATGTGAAATTTAATTTTCTAATGTTTCTTTTGCAGCTCAAATTTCCACCAGACATAATGATTTTATTTTGTAATATTATGCTTATTAATTCTTCATAAAAATATTAATTTTATGACTCGGGCTTAGCCGAAAGAAAGATAGTAAGCTCTTCCCAGTAAATTTATCCTGGAAACTTGAGTGCCTAACAAGCGCTTCAACTGGTACCTCTTGTAACCTTAATATTATGAAATCTGTGCCTTAGCTGAATGGTACTGCAGGGCAAAGGGCTAATGCTCTGGACTTTAGATCAACAATTTGGGGATTCCATTCTCAACTTGGGCATGGATATTTGCTGTGGTTTGGATTTTGTTTTGTTGGGTTTTATGGTGCGAGGTCCAAATAAGGACACGCTGCGCCTGCTATGGTTTGGAATATAGATTTTAATCTAATCAGCTTTCGTGCTCAAATAAGGATTTTGGTGGAACAAACAAATCAAACCAACAGAAATGGCACTGCTGTTAATGTCTTAACCTCTAGTATACCTAGAAAATACATGCAAGAGGCTTCCTTGTCTTACCCAGTAGTGCAGACAATGCTTGATAAACCTATATCATGAGACTTAAAACCATTGCATGAGCAATTTCTATTAGATAGTTTGTTATTGTAATAACATAATCTATAATTTAAACAGGATCTGTTCAAGTAAATGTTGTATCATTGATGTCTTAAATGTTGTGTATATGATAATGAAAAATTTTTATTTGGTAATATCGCGCAATTTCATTTTTCTGATCCTTAACCATTGAAATTTCACTAAGTGTATTTTCATAATTTTATGTTGAATATACACATCTTATTTCTTATTTTACTTTGTTTTTTAATCCATTTAAATTGAAGGGTTGAGAGCTTTTTATGATCATATCTTTTCTTATAAATATTATTTAAAAGCTTTAAAAATTCTTTTAGTTTCAAGAATTTTGAGATTAGTTTTACTTCCAATAAGCTGTTTGTTCCTATGAGAAGCAAAATTTTTATATTCGTGCGATTGACCTACTCTTGTACTAAAATACCTTGAGTTGAATGTTTGTAATGCTTCGGAATCCACTTTAAACTGTAGGAGCCAATCTAATTAACCCTTGTGTGGAAGAAATGACCTTTGAGAGAAACTAATCCTATTACATTAGAGTAATGATTTTTTCCAATGCAATCTATAAATCCATAATTTTTTAGAGTTCAGTATTGATTCTGTAATGCTTTCGGTATCTGCGTAATTTTGAATATTATTTCTAGTCCTTTAATAATGTAACACTGGAAATTTTGGGAGCAGATTCACTATCCGTTTGCTAGCTATTCCTATTAAGAACAGAAATTTTTATTTTTTCTGTCCTATTATTAGTATTGATTTTTATTTCCGAGTGCAATATACAAATCCACAATTTTCTTAGAATTTAGTACTGATTCTACAATATATATTTCTTTGATATGTCTGGTTTCCTTTTGGAATATTCAGTAATGCCAGAAATTCCTGGATTCACTTTGATAACTTAAACAGTATTTGGCTTTGTTATAAAAATATTGAACAATTTGAATTTAACAGTTTCGTTCTATTAAATTTTTCAAAATATGCAAGATTCTAGCATTTTTATATTGCTTGCTAAGGCTAAAAATTCATATGTAGCAGGACTGTAAACTTCTTTTTATAGCAGTAATATCTCTGAAAGAAAGGTAGCATATTTTATCTAATATATCCTATCTTGTTAAGTTTTTTAGAAAAATTATTTCTGATTTTTAGTTGAGTAAATGATACCAAAAGCTTTTAAATAAGTTGTTTTGTGTAACTATGTATACTAACACCAATTTTGAAACAATATATTTAAAACTAAATTTATATAGATTTCTGAGCATACAACTTTAACATTATGATAAGTGCAGTGAGAAGACAATTCAATAAAAAAAAAAGTGATGCAGATGTGATTTTCAAAAATATGTCTTCAAGGGAAAAGAAGTTGGGCAGTTAAAACATTAATACAAGGTAACTTGAAAAGAAAAAAGTGGAATGCACAGTTCCACAAACATTTCTTCTGTGTATAAAAGTAAAATTATACATCTAATATTATTAAAAGAGAAAATCAGCGCACATCTATGCGCATGGCATTGATAAACTTTATAAGTAGTGTACATGACTGTGGAATGTTCTCTAAAGGAAATACAGTTGTAAGAACAATTGCTTGTCCTTATTTGAAGAAAACATCAGTTTCTTAACAATATATTAGCCTTGATTGTGAAAAAGAAAACTTAACCAAATAAGCGGCAAAATTACTCAGTAATTTCACCCAGTAGTTAGGCGCAGATGTCTTGTTTATTGTGCAGTTTCAAAAAGTTGGTTAATTCTTGGACATTTACTACCATTTATTGCAGTTTATTAACAGCAATATTTACTGTGCAGCCGACAGTACACTTCATACGAGAGTTCTTTCACTCGATTCTCAGTCCTAGTTGATAAAAAGGAAATTAGGAACACTCTTTTATTCCCATATCATACCTAAGATACTTCTAGGGTGTTTATATGGAAAGGAATTATGTTGAATGGATGGGCAGAACTCTACATTTTCAAATGAGATTCATAAATACATATTCATTTATAATAAATTATGTTGAACTAAAATTCTAGAATTCTTTTTTATATTCATGAATTCAGAAAGAACTAAATACTAGGAGAAATTATATTCAGAAATAAAACGGCAAAAAATATATGAATGTATGAAAAATATCAAATTATTTTCATTAGGGATTTAAAAAATCAAAAATAGTGTTTAAATTAAAAAATATTGTTTTTTCTTATTTTAAGTTTTTCTTCATAATGTTCAATATAAATATTTTTTAAGTATATGTTTAATTCTAAGCTGGTTTTTTGAGATTTATTGTCCTTTTTATTGAAATGGCCACACCAAATTAATTATTTGTATTTTTCATTTAAGTTTTTTCTATATTAAAGAAGTAAAATATCAAAAGGGAGTTTAGAATTACTTTCGTTTTTCATTATTCTTTTTTACATATATATAATGTATCAGCTTATTGCACTAATAATCTATGCCTTTATTTTAATATTACAGGCTTTAAAATTCAACTGATATCATGCATTCCATATTTTTAAAATATTAAGTTATTCTTATTTTTCAAATAACGAGAAAATATAATTTGAACGTTTGTCTATTATATTTTTTAAACTAGTGGCAAAACATTCAAACGTCCTTTAATTAGGAGAAGCAAAATTTAATAAAAATTTTGCTTCTCCTAATTAAAGGACGTTTGAAATATTGATATGCTTTAATTCTGGTTGCCATTAAATACTCTGCTAACCACCGTAAATGTAATACTCTGAAGGAAAAATGCAAATGACATGAAATTCACAACATGCATTAGTGGAGGTCAGATATGTAAATGATTCAGATTTAAGCGCATATCATCCACGCTTGTAGCGCTGCTTCAAAGTGCCACAATCGTGGGTTATATAAACCTAAATATAGGACTTGATATCAAATTCGGCAATTGTGGTTTTTTCAAAAAAAAAAAAAAAGATTAATTATGCCTTATAGAAAACAGCGATTATTTTTTGATCAAGTATCCGATAGAGGAAAGATAATGGCCTATTGAAATTGTGGATTATCTTTTAAGGAAATAGTATAGTGTTGGACGAAACCAAACAACTGTAAAGCGGATATATGATCATTGAATGCAGGAGGGTACGACGGACCGACGTGTTCAATCGCATCCACCTTAGTGCACCATTTGTCGTAATGAGAGGCAAATTGTGCGCATGGCAATGACGAATCGCTCAGCCACATCATAAACCATAGTGTAGCACTTTCAGTCTGTAACGCATCATCCAATCTCTGCGCGTACCATTCGACGACGCTTACAACAGATATTAAAAACGTGATATTTTTCAAATTACTATGGTTTTAAAAGATTAACTTAATGTTTAGATTTGCTTATTTGTTTGGTATTTTAATTTTTTTGTAATATGTACACGTAAAAGCATTTGTAAAGTTGAAGAACATGGTAATGTTTACTATTACACACAATGTGAAGAAATGGAAATTAAACAGACTTTTCGAATGAAATATTTAAAAAAATTTTCTCCAAACACTTCTACAATATAGTTATTTGCAATAACAGTATTAGTATTATTATACAGGTACATTTTTTATAATATTACATACTGGTATAGTTGCAGTATTCGGCAATAAAGTTGCTTTTAATTCCATTTGAATTAATAACCTATTTATAGGAAATAATTTTTCAGAAGTTATCAAATCAATCCATATTGATGCTGCCTGAATTAATTACCATCATTAAATTAATCTGTCATTATGTTGTCTTAAACTATCACATTATGATTTATGTTTAAAATTTTATGATCTTCATTTTTCTTTCATGTTCAATATACTTTAAATTTAAAAAAGGGAGAGATTTAAAAATTGAATTGAGTAATACAAAAAGGTATTCTACCACATGAAAACACATTACAATTTTTTAATAAACAAATATTTAAAGAAAATTATTCTATACAATTATTAGTAAATTAGAGAGTCTCAAATTTTTAGATTAACACATTAACATAAATTGCAATATTGAGAGAATTTAAAAAGTAAATAAATATAAATTTAACATCATGTGCAGCAAATTACAACTTATATAAATTACAATAGTTAATGAATTATAATAGATAGACTTATATATTAAGAAACTTTAATTATTACATTATAGTGCAAATTAACAATATATACATATGTATTGTTATTGACCTAGAAAAATAATTGATTTGGTGTATAAATGTCTTCTTGATCTCTTGAGATATCAGTAATAGTATTTTTACAAAAATATGCATATCTTACACACAAATATTGTTTAGTTATTGTATTCATTAAAATTATGATATGATTTTCAAATGGATATATTTAGCGAATAAAAATGTTAAATCACATTTTGATAGTAAATTGGAAATTCAGGTAATATACTAGGCCCAGCATACTTTTCTAATAGGATTTGAGTCATCAATTTGTCAAAGAAATGTTATTCTAAATATAAAGTACAACTTTTTGTAAAAGATTTTGCGGCTGCTCTTATGCATATAAAATTGAACAATATAACGCGGATGCAACAGAATTAGATACACTTAAATTTAATGAGCAAAAATTGTTTTAGCAATAATGAAATTACCTAGGATAAGTTACTCCAGGAAATGTTTTGAAGGTCTGCTTTATAAGCATAGAAAGAGCCGTAATTATTTAAAATGAAAAAATTCAAAATAACGAATTCAACAAGATACAACAGGTAAACAACAGGTTTTAGTGTAATGCTTTGAAAGACAGAGGGGGTGTGGCACATACTTCAAGCACTGACTAATAACAGGGGCTCCTCTTATGTTCCTTCTTTCATGGGGTTGCCTACGTCACTTGATAATGGCTTAAAATTGCTAAGCGACTGGCTTGGTTGTATTTATCGTTTTACAACTTTTCAGACGTTTTGTGTAGTTTCGATTTGTTTTTGAAAAAACGTTTAATACTTTATCTGAAATAATTTGAATAAAAGTTTGGATGAATATATTATTTAAGTTCAAAAAAAGATTTGCTGTAATTATTTTGATAATGTATCATTGATGATACAGAAATTAAAGCGCTTAATTTTAATAATGAAACATGGAGAATGAAAATGAACAGTATGCTTTTTTAATTTCAATATTTTGATATTAAAACGTGATTGGAAACTTTTCCTTTTAAATACCCGTAATCATATATTAGTGAGTCATAGAATTCAGCATTTCTTCGATAAAAAATTAAATAATATATAATTATTCAAAATAATGATGAGACAGTGATTAAAAACTTAATTTATTAGTCGGTTTTAAAAAAAGATTGGTGGGATATTGTTCCTGTCAAAGTAAGGTTTATTTCAGATGATCCCCATTAACTTATTACAAAAGTAAGAGCAAATGAAAGTAAAATTTCTTTTCATCTCCAATAGTACATCAAGGGTTCATTATTTAATTTTACGTGTTTTTTTATTTTAAAAAGCAAATTTTTTTCTTTCGAATTATTTATGTAGTTTTTAGGATTGTTCTGAACATAGTATAATACTGTTCTAAATTTAAATTCCTATCAAGGCCCTAGACTAAACTCATTAAGGATCGAGGAAAATTTAAAAGATTTCAATATATTCTTAAACAATAAATTTATGTATATTAAAAATATTAAGGGAGGTTATTGAGAATTAATAATTTTTCTCTATTTTAAAATTAATTTTATTTATTATGAATGTTATTAAGTAATACCTGTGTGTGCGTGTGGTAATATTTATAAATATAGATTTACTGAAATAATTAGAATAATTAGGAGAGTAGTCTACATATCTAAGAAAAATATTTTATGTCAATTGTCTCTGATTACAATGTATTTTTCTATTGTTGCATTTATAAATTTTTGGATAAAAAATAATGCGAAATTAACAAACATTAATTTATTGAATCTTTTTTCTAATATTTTCTCCTTATTCTTATTTATAAATAATCTTAATGTGCAATTATTAGTATTATAATTAAAAATTGTGATATATGTTGTATTTTGTTAAGAAAAATGTAATAAAATCAATGAGGTAAGTTATGTTTTTAGAACGTTAGATGGAAACTTGTTTTAACATATAGGATTTTAGTCATGAGCAATATTTTATAAAAAAAATGTTATGAAAAATATTAATAAATTGTAATAGAAATTTGAAAAATCTTTCATTGAAAGTATTGCTGAAATTGAATTTGATAGTTATAAATTTATTTTTTATATTAATTTACAACTATATTTATGCATTTGAAATTTTCTAGTTTGTGAAAGTGGGGGTTAGAGACAACTTTAATAATATCTTGTAGATTTCAAACCAAGAAAATTTTGGTGATGTCATATGGCAGCAAAAGAAAAAATGTATGTTATGTTTTTGGACTAAGATTTCAGGAAATGAGTAGAAAATAAATAGGAAAGTGCAATTGTAAATTTGCAAATTGGAAATAATTTAATATGTTGTCTGTTATTCAAAAAAATGAGGAATGTATCCTAGTATCCATATGTATTTTTAGTAATATGGATTTCAAAGATTTTAACTGTTTATATATTTTTTAGATCAAATTATGCTTAGAAATGTAATACATATTGACTTGAAAGAAAGCCTTATTTTTATTCATTCTTGAAATTGACTATTGTACATTAAGCAGCAAATCTGTTGTGAGTCATATTTTAGTCATTAAAAGGTTGTTGATAAAGTGTGTCAGTACTTTCAGTGATTTATTAACTGATTACATAAATTGAAAAATGATAAATATTATATACATTGCTTTGATTGGGCATATATAAATCAATTTCTCAAATGTTGAATGTGTTGAGCCATCCAACATGAGGCTCTCATTTTTTGTGGCCTGCAGAATAAGCCTCTAAATGAATAAATTAGCCACTTATACAAAGCATGGATAGTTATTACATTATCAATAAAATATAAATAAAATGTTTGACACCCTTGGCAGTGGATAGAAAGCTGTAGGGAACTTGAATTGGAAATTAAATGGTCCAATTTGAGTCCCAGCTGTTCTTTTATATATCATCTAGTTCAAGTTCTATCTGTTCTGGTATGTGTGAGTGTGTCTTCTCAAATATTCAAGGGTGATTGATCAAGATCATTCTAATTTTTCTGATTGAAACTCAAAATCAGAACACTCTTGCTCAATCACATGCAGATATTAATATCTTGCTTGTGCAAAGTATTTCTTTCAAGCAGTTTTTTCAGCATGAAGTATATAAAGTCAAAATATAGATGTTTCCTATCTGATAAGTGACTTACACATTTGCTTCATTTATCAACAACAAATATAAAAGTTAATATTGATTAGTTAGTGAGAATAAACATCCTCAAATTAACCACAAATTTTTTGTAATTTGGTATTTTTTGAATAAATTAAAATAATAAAAACATATATCTTCTTTGTGTATATCATATCCATTAAAACTCACTAATAAAATTACATATAAACTATTGTATAATGCGATTTTCCAAACACATTTTTTTAAGTGCTCTTAGGAGCACTTGCAGATGGACAACGCTGTGTTAAACTAAATTAAAGAAATTTAAGGAAATATAGTATCTAATATTATATTTGGTTATGAACGATTTTTTTACACATCATTTAAATTCACTCAAATATATTTCAATAAAATATTATAAACAATTAGCTGAATAAATGTACTGTGTGTTGATAAGTTATAAGAAATTAGAAACAATTGAAATGTTAGAAATGTTATTTCTTGATCTTTAGTATGATTTCACTGTAATGAATAATTTAATAAAAAATATTAGTAGATACCCAAAATTTATTTATTAACTCCTATGATTGTCAAGTCGAAAGTGTGTCATTCATAAAAAAATGATTTTTCTTTTATTATGTATGGTATATTCAGAAATTTTTATTAAATATCTAAAAATAATCTGAGATTACATAAATAATTATAATTAATCTTTTTTATTTAGAAATTATGTAAAGTGTCATGAAAATTTTTTAAAATTTCCCTATTTGAAAGAAGTTTCAGAATTTAATCTTCTAATATGGAGAATTTATTCTCAAAATTTGAATGAAATTTCATGTTTATATTGGTAAAATCAATAAATGATTAAAATTTTCTTTTAAGATACTTTATTGTTAAATACAGTGGGTGTTAACACATTTTAGGACAATTTTGATTAACAAATTAAGAAAAGTAAATGTTTTAGAATAAAAATTTTTGGCAACAGCTTATTAGTTTAAATGAGAAATATTGTCTGCTACTTTTAAATTTATTCTTCTTTCAAAATGTCACATAAATATGCTGTGAACTGAAGGATATGAATTTGCGCTTTTCAAAAATAAACGTTCTTATTCCAGAATTCAAAAACAT